>JARQTH010000318.1:0-525923 GCA_030142595.1 Trachelus iudaicus
GTCCTTCTGGAAGGGAGAGCCGAGGTGTGACTATGAAACAAGGACGCCTTAAAGATTGAAGGAAGCCTTCATCAAGGCGTCCTTCATCCTTGAGATAAGGACGGACTATGAATACGGCCATTACTCGAGGGATTCTATGTATTTCCAATGGGGGACATCATCGACAATATAGCAGGGACCATGGTGGAAGTAGACAAGGGGGTGGATTGTGTAAGTCAAATGTAGTAACAATGCTAAAAGTGAATAGCTGTTAGCCAATCGTTGTGCTTATCTTCTTTTGAACCTAACACGCGATTGGCTAACAGCTAATTGCCTTTTCGTATTTTCATTACATTTGAGTTTCATAATCGACCCCAAGGTGCACTTTATTCGGAATACACACATAATTCTGATCTTTTATACTTCATATGTAATATTAATTGTAATAAACCATGGTTTATTCTATTTAAGTTCCAGGAAATACGAATATAATCTCAATGCAATTATCAATTGTAACTACAATAATGAGATTAAGAATTTGTATGAGCCATATAAACAATGTAATATAACCATATGTGCACGTGAGTATAACTGGAAATGTTCAACATTATTATATGTCAATAACTTTTTAAAATAGATAAGAAATTTTAGAGTAAATCAGTAGACCATGACTTAAGTTTTCAGAGCATGTCATGACATATATCTGTCCCCACTCAATTCATAGGAATATGAATTATTAGTTATTACTCAATTTTTAACACATATATTTTTCAATATTGACAATATCTAAGATCTTTTTCGATAAGGGATAGATAATTAACCAAGCCGATGAGCACACATCTTCCATGTATCGCTGCCACAAATATTCAGTGCAAGGGGATCGTCAGGTAGCCGGGTCGTGGATTTTGTTCAAATTTATAGTACCTGCAAGAAGGTCACCATTCGAATAACAAGTTGTCAAAACTATTGGGCCAGATAGCCAGGCATTCTCGAGCAAATCGATTTTTAAAATATTCAAAATATTCAACGTCCTGTATATAGTTTGATCGTTAATAAAACGTTAAGAGATGTGGTTTAACGGGTAGAGCTGAAATTTAACAAGCGCGGGATCGATGGTTCGAGTCTGGCTGCGTGTATGAGTTTTTTTTCACATATTTTTTAAAATGATTCTACACATATTTCAGGTAAGAATATTTATAAGGAATGAACATTTGGCAACAGAAATTGAAAACGTTGGGTAGGAAGTTTAACATTTTTTAATTTTATCAGTTTACAGACTAATCAAACGCTAAGATAATGTTTAACTCTAATGTTGTTTCATTATTTTCTACCTTACGTACCATAGCTAACTGTATCTCTCTAGTCTTGAGCCGGGGTTTCATAACCACGGCTCAAATTGAACAAAACAACAAATTTTAGCGTTTGATTACTGTGTAAACTGATAAAATTAAAAATGTTAAATTTCCTACCCAACGTTTTCAATTTCTGTACCCAAAAGTTCATTCTTTACAAATATTCTTACCTCAAATATGTGTAGAATAATTATTGAAAAAGTTATTTGAAAAAGAAAAGTTCATGCACGCAACGACACTCGAACCAGCGATCCCTAAATTTAAACTCTACCCGTTAAACTATGCCTCTCTTGGCATTTCATCGATGATCAAACCATTTTGAATATTATAAATATTTTAAAAGTCGATTTCCTCGAGAATGCCTGGCTACCTGACCCAATAGCTTTGACAACTTGTTATTCGAGTGGTGAGCTTCATGTATCATAAGTTTGAACAAAATCCACGACCCAGCTACCCGACGGTCCCCTTGTAAGATAAAACGGGCTTTGCGTGTAGCAACAGAGCACGTGGCGATATATTCGTATATTAAATGTATATATCTACATAAAAATCTTATCTAGTGGGATAGTAAAAGAATAAGATTGTTTTCGAGTGACAAGGAATAGACAAATTATAGATATTTGTTTGTAAGAAATATTTGGGATTCGTCAATTCCTTTAGACTAATATTAGCTAACCGATTTAAGACCATCGTGTAAACATAGTCAATGATTCATCCGACTACTAGAACTTTCAAAGATACTGTTATATATATAAATATAATATAATGTATGCCTGTCACACATAATACACATATATGGGCGTCAAATTTATATATAGTATATGTTGTGTCTGTACCTTTTTCCTGTAACATTAATCGCACCATTTTGCATACCGATCTAGCGCATGTCCTTCGATATACTTTCCGATTCTGATAGATATACGTGTCGGTTTTCCACGGTACATACCGCAGTTAATTACAACAGCATGTAGTATACCTATAATCGTTTACACTTATAACCACTATGGTTTTCGTTCATTGGTACTATGTATTATTTTCGAGTGATCGAAATTTGAAGAATATATACTTAATAGTATGATATTTTCTTTCACTGCACTCATGAATGTTGAAACTTATCAAAGTCTATGTTCCTCTGTGATAGAAATAATGTTTTTGTTTTTCCTGCTTGAACTTGCCAGAACGTTTAAAAGAATATAAGCTTAATTAAAACTTGATATGTATATCTTTCTTCAAATGTACTTGAACATAATTCAGTGGATTTCATTTTTTTTTATTCTAGAGACGTTTTGACATCGTTCGTGACCCAGTATTTTTAGTTGGGATTGTACACAATACACTTGTTATGTAAGATAGTGTAGTGGCGGGGAATGAATGATTCTTGTTCTGAAGAAATAGTAGCATTTTCAGATAAGATTTGACCACAGAAGAGGTTGGTTGTGAAAAAATTACCAAGATAGGAAGTGAGTGATCGTCACGCGTATCTGTAATTGAATATTACAGTTTGATTGGTGCTAAGAACATCTCGTTGTTTTATTTATTGGTTATAAGCAAAACGGTCGAACGTGTGTGTAGTTCTGATCGTTCTGATTGTACTTTGGAAATTTTAAGCTGTCAAATAGGGAGTGAGATGGTGTGAAATATTAATTAGATTTATGTTAAAAATATATTTTGTTCGAAGGAATTTCAAAGAAATTCTGCAAGTACAGTGAGTCAGAGTACTGTGACGATTGTGATATTATTCTGCGAACTTCCACAGATAATTTGCGTGTTTTTGACAGTTTCTAGTAGTTACTACAATGTCCAGCAAAGTTATGTCGAACGTTGATCCGTTCAGTGAATTGCCTCTAGAAACAGAGTCTGCAGAAGGTATGATCGCTCTTAATTTTTTTTCTCATAATTCCATGTATCTTTAATGTATACGTTACATATTTTATAGGAATATAGGTTAGGTGCTCCAGTTATTCTATGTTAGTGCATTGCTCAAATGGGGAAACGTAATTAGAATTGATAGAATATCATTCAATCCACATAATATATTTTATATATAGAGATAATTTAGCATCTATAAAAAATTTGTTTCTATAATTAGTTAGTAAAACACAGATGGAGTTCACTGTGTCTCCTTCATGAATTGCAAATTTGAAATATTTTTGTATTACACAATGAAATTAAATCAGGAGTTCATTTGATAATTTTTTATTTTAAAAATTCTTAAAGATGCAGCTGAAGAATTATGTGAGGAAAATGGTATAGAAGAAGCAGCTGAAGAAGTGGCAGAAGAAGCAATTAATATTCCTCCATTTGCCGAACCTTTAACTCCAGAGGAGATACGTTGGTTTTATAAAGATGGTGAAGACAAAAGGTGGGAAGAATTCTGTGGATATGACAGTCTAAGAATAGAACATGCCTGGAGACGCAGAAACAGTTCAAAGTGTAATGAGATGGATACAAATAGTGAGATACCTTCGGAACCAATTGTCGTTAGAGGAGGAATATATGATGTTGAATTGGATAAAATGAGATGTGTTTCCATATATTGGCAAGGTATTACATTTATATAATATTATCACAAGGAAAATTAAATATTTTTAGTAGTAATTGTTATAAGCTGATCTACGTGTTGCTTTCTAATTCTTTGACTAGAATTTGTAAGGTGTTACTTCCAATTTGCAAGTGATGGACCTGTATTTGTTAATTATGAGTTGATTATCAGTTAATTAATTTACAAATGTCTGTTGAAACCTAACACTATTCAGATATATAATCTTTTGTTATCTGCACATTAAAAATATCATTACTTTTACATGTAAAAATTATCTTGAAAAAAGAGACAGAGTATGAAGGCATTTACTTATTACTTCTCTCTAGCAAATATTTATTATATTTAACATAACATAACATTCATTCAATTTTAATAATAATTATTTTAATGAATCTTATATTTTTTAAGGTGAACAATGGAAAATAACTCGAGGTACTTGGTTCTATGATGGAAGATGGATGCCATTAGAAGCAGAACACTCTAATGTTATAGAAGAAGTTCATCTTAGGCTGTTTCAGGAACAGTCACAGACTCAATCGAATTCCAACATGGAGGTTGACACGCCTTCACATTCCTATAAAGGTGTGCGAAATTATATATATTATATCTCATATTTAGATAACAAATGTATACATAAAAAAATATTTATTTATCTTCAAATTACTTACCTTGCTAAACATGTCAATCAACATAAATGTGGTGCAAAGGTAGATGTAGTCTTCAGTTTAGTGTTGCACCTTAACAACAATTATTAGAAAAAAGTATAACGTGTATGCCCACCTTTCCTCGCAGCGAAAAGTTCACATTATGTTCACAGTAAAATGTTTTTTTTTTTTTAATGATTTAATCATTTTTATTGTAGTAATCCACACAGAGCACTTTCCCGAATTTCATGTTGATTGGTATGCAATCAACGATGTTGCTCTCTACAGTGAAAATACTTCTAGTAAATTAATGCGGAGTGTAACGTTCAAATTGGGCTTTACGAAAAGTGAGTATTTTAATTATGGTATATATAATAGTGCAAATGCCATTAGAAACAAATTCAACTGGAAAAAATAACAATACACACGAACACACATACACACATATATATAAATATTTATATTCCGTACGCTTTAGTACTTTATTATACTAACGCAATACATTTTTATTTTCAGCAACAGGCTATCGTTTAAGAAGAGGATATAAGGATCGTGCCGTAATGGAAGATAAGCCGCATGATATAGATCATTTAGTGTTTGTCGTTCATGGAATTGGCCAGAAGAGAGATACAGGAAAAATTATACGTAATACATCCTCGTGTGTGTCTTTACATCCTTACGTACCATCCAAAGGCAATAAAATATTGGTAACAATAATCGTAAGTTTACAATCAAACAGACCGTCTGTGTTCAAGGTCTTTGTATTTCATATATTTGTAAATTATTTACATCGATGTTCAAAGTAATGTAAGACTCATTATATTCCCAACAAACAATATTACGTGTAACGTGCATGCTAGTTGTAATTTCTCATTCATTTTCATAAGTGGGAAATTACTAATAGCATGCACTTTATATGTAACATTGGATATACGGGGATATGTCTGTTTATTGGAGATTTCGTATTGCCTTTGGAGTACGATAATTCAAATTGCATTTTACTTAATTTTTCACATACAAATTTTTATTGTAATAACAGGTTCAGGGGTTGTGTAGACTGGTTAAAGAAAAAGTACTTCCCAAATTCAACTCACCGAGTTGAATTTTTTCCTGTGGAGTGGAGATCATCTTTGAAACTTGATGGAGGTACAGGATAAATAAGATTTGAATTTTTTTGTTGACAAATCATGTGCTTAATGCTTATAATTATTTCTTAGATATCGTGGAGGCTATTACGCCATATAGTGTGATGAGTATTCGAGGTCTTTTAAATGAATCTGCAATGGATATTCTGTACTATACCAGTCCCTTGTACGGTGGAGAAGTCCGGGCAGGTTTACAGAAGGAATTGAATCGTCTTTATTCTATGTTCGCCAGTCGACATCCTGGATGGAAAGGAAAGGTTTCAATTCTTGCCCATTCTTTAGGCTGCGTTATTGTTTATGATATTGTTACGGGATGGACTGGTCTTGATCCAAGACCTCCATCACCAACAGTACCAGACGTTTCCCCCGAAGGCTTACAATTCCCTGTAAGTATTTAATCTTGTATTTATAATGTAATATATGCTATAGTGTCGAGCATATAGATTGTAGTGTTAAATATTCCAATACTTAATAATATTAATGACTCTTCGTTTTACATTATCTTGAAAGTATATAACATATCTGGTTTGCAGAATGAGTACTAATATGTTGAAGATAGTATAGTGTCCAGTAGATATTACATTTTTCATAATGGCATATGTATCCTATTTCATTTATAGATTGAGAACCTATTTTGTTTGGGTTCTCCCCTGTCAGTGTTCCTAGCATTACGTACACGTACACCGTCCAATAGAGTAGACGTGATGCCACAAAATCTATGTAAGAGGTTTTATAATATATTTCACTGGTCAGACCCAGTGGCTTATCGGATGGAGCCACTGCTGGAAAGAGGCTATAAGATAATTGAACCCTTACTGATACCATCGTATGGTGGAGTTGATGGACAACAGTTAGAGCAACCTCCGCCAATGAATAATGTAGAACAGAGCCTTCCGCCATCAGGTAAGTCAATTTTTATTGCAAATACTAAATATTAAACGTTTTGTCACTTACGCTCGCTGGGTACTCCCGCTATTTCAATGAAATTCTTTCATGTAATTCATTCTGAGAATCCACAACGTTATATAGATTTTCTAACAAATATTTAACTTATGTTCTTAAACAACCAAGAAAACGACAATGAACAAAAGGTTAATGACGGGGGAGAGGACAGCCCGATTGATCTACCAAATCGCAATGCAGATAAAGGATGGAGTCTTTGGGGTCTCGTAAGAGCCGGTTGGAATGGCAAGGACGGTGCAACTTCTCCGACGCCGGATACGACTCCACCAATTCGTGCAGATCAAGGTCATTTCTTTAAGCAGAATTTCTATATTGTAATGCAGATGGAACATATTAACATAGACATTATTATCTGAACGACTCTTCTCGTTATTCAGAATTGGCACACCGGCTGGACTATGTATTAAGGGCAGTGGGCCTGGGCCGCACTTATCTAAGTACAGTAACAGCTCATACGGGTTATTGGAGTAATTATGACGTGGCCTATTTTGTACTGACAAGACTCTTCCCAACGCTGGAGACGTGATGTTGGCTTGTATTGTATAGGAAGAAGGGGGGATCTTTTAGGATCCTATTGGCGTATACTAGTCCACCGTGAGCCTTTGGGGCTTGAGCTTGCACGCAGGCCTGCCACCGAAAACAATCTGTGATAATGGAAAAACGATACAATAACGTAACAAAATCTGTATAGGTGAATCATTTTACATAGTTTGCATAATTAAACGATAATACGGTCGAGTTTCACGGCTGGACGTCATAAGTTTGTGTAACTGCTTTTGTTGTTTTTAGTTGTATTGTTACTTGGGCGTTTGAAAAATTTCATATATACAAGCAGTTATTCTAGCTCGTTTTAAAGAATCATGACGGTCGGTCCGGTAAAATCGTTAGGCAAATTGAAAATTCTAATTATTTCACATCGTATTTATGAATATTATACACAGTTTATAGAAATATTTTATTCAAATTATTGATAAAAAAAATATTTTAAACCACATATCATTGTTATATATATATATATATATATATATATATATATATATGCATTGTTGTTTTCATGATTGCTGCAGAATGTGTTGTGTTTCATTTTTCTAATTTAACGTTGGAAACTTAAGAAGTATGTTCCATTTCATTGTGGCATGGCGGACTAGTTTCAGCGTACGCGTTATTACAATTGAGCATTTAATATCAATACCCGATCAAACAGTGCACAAATGATCTTGTCTCCCGCCAAAAGAGGGACACGAAAATATTATTATATTTATTTTTGTTCAATGAAAAATTATGGTTCACTATTTATTAAGAAAGAATTTTTTTTCACACTAATTTATATAATTCTATTATTTAGCTGTTATAATCATTTCAAAAAGATTCTATAACTTTAGATGTTTCTGTTAAAATCTGAGCTGTTTAATGATGCGAACCAAAATGATTTTCGTATGAATGATACTTTTGAGCAATTCGCTTCTTTTTTTTTTCGATAACTGCAGGACGGTATGTCATTATCATGGTGCCATTGGACACTGTATCTAAGAATCATTGTCAAAGGAAAATATATGAAACAGGGTATTGTCGTTGTGTATGTTTATAATAATTTAAGTATTAAACGTTATATGACTGTACTGTTTACGACAGCTATTTAGAAGCTTGATGATAGTACATATTGATCCTTGTTGCAGTTAAAAAGTCACTATAATATAATCCTATTAAAATACAGTAAATATGATATTTCTACCTTGAAAAATTTCAGGCGATATATTTCGCAGCATTTTTTATTACATTAAGAAAGGAGTAGCTCGTTTTCACATCATTATTAATATATACCTTTTTGTATTTAGTAAAACCGCAACGAAATTTTGTTCTAGAAACCACATCACATTTTCGTCTAATTGTGAAACTCGTCCGGACTAATCGAGAAAGTCTACTTAAGTTGAATGTACCACAGATTAACACAGTTGTAATTCAGATAAAAAAAAGGAGAGGAAAAAAAATGTAAATCCATGTTTATAAATACGCTTGAAGCTAATTGCAAAGCTATTGGATTTGATAAGAGAAAATTTAAAATAACGAAATTCTTCATAAGGCGTTGTGTCAAGCATCATATCAGGGCCATTGACTTTTGTCTTACTCTGTGACGGTACATTCGAATTTCCATTGTTACTGTGTAGTAGTAGTTTAGATTATCACAGGACTATCAAAGTTTGAAGATTTTGTACAGTTTTGTTATTGCGCTTAATAAGTGTTATTGATGATTTTGTACATACGATAGAGTTTATCAATATGCACAGTTAAGTTCTCCATACTTTACACGGTATAACAATAGAACAGAACAACTAGTAATTCGAAGAATGTCTGACTAATCTTCTTCAACATAATGTGTTATACCCGATATTGTTACGATACTTTTTAAACTTAAGACAATTCCTGACTGCGGGAACGTATGATAAAAACGTATATCACGGAAATGGATGAATTAAGAAATAATGAAGTTATCAATTAGTTACGAATTTCCGTAGTCGCTTAACTAATACCTTATGAAATCTATTTATGAAAAGTTTCCGCCTCCTACTTAAAATAAGTTTCGTGCTCCTGGTTAATTATTTTTCGGAGTCACCTTCTTGTTCAAATATAACTTCTTCTAGCTTGACAATAACGTTCTAGTAATTCTTGGAATTAATTTTTCACATCAAAACTATAGGACTTGTATAGCTCTATGCTGAAATTCATCTTATACTAACCTCCTTTAACTTTGATCTTCAATAAAAGTACGGTAATAGTAATTTTGTCTTGATTACCTAAAGTAATGAATAACCGAAACAAAATCGACACACAGTAACTTTGGCTTATGCTGTTTGCGGCCTGTTTGTTACCCAGACGTAATATAGTGATAGATAATAAAAGATAATCTAATTAAATTAATAATTTGTAGTACGTTTTTGACGTGGCGAAGATACGGGAACTGGAAGAAGACGATGCGTCTTTTATTTATATCGAGTATTTTTCTCGTGTAAAAGGTCCAAGAAAATTTATTGACGATAATGTCATACAAATTTCCCAGCACAAAAATTGACTGTTATACAGTTTAACAGTTATGCAACTCAATAGGTGTAGAAATGCCATATACCGTTTGTATTCTCAAATACAACCCTATCAAAAGTCGCTACAAGTTTCTATTTCATTTTCTTGTAGGATTATATATATAGATATCAATATTGCATAGCTCCCTACAAGAGAATGGGACAAGAGCTTGCGGGACTTGTAAGAATTTTTAACAGGGGACAACCCAAAAGTATCCTACTTCTGATAGATTTTACTTGCATGCAGTATATCGCGCTAAAAGGCGATTTGATTTTTATAACAGTATGTAATAACAAGTCCGCTACGATATGTTATGTTACTGTATTTATTATATTAAAGAAGTCTCCTTACTTTGCAGTTTGAATACAACTATATTATAACGTATATACAACCATATTACAAATATAGTTACCACAACGAAGTACTTTTACCATACTCTTTCAAAGTAATTAATTTATCGCGTACAATTATCGAATCGTACAATTTTATACGGTCATTTGTATAAAACTGATATACCTAAATGTAATTCAGCGTTCCGGCAGTATTGGGTCATATGAAAAAACGAAATTCCTTAAAAATTGTTATCACTACAATTATGTGAAATTTAAAGAAACATAAAGTATCCCAAAGAAAAATACGGGTTGCCATTGGCAAAGTAACAGGAAGGAAATAAGAAGAGATATAAAAAAGAAGAGAAAGTGACTGTAAAAGCTCCTTCAAAGAGAATGAATGTATTCAAAATGAATGCGAGCAGATTGATAGATGTACATAAAGCGAGTAAGGATGACGATTTTCTAGGATGCAAAACATTTATTTACGTCTTTGAATTCAAATTAGATCAATTATGTACATACACAACGGCTATAGTTATCTCTATCAGCAGCATCGTAAATTTACAATGGTTTTCTTTCTTCTTTTTTTCTTTCCTTAGTTCGTTTTCCGTACGGTCTCGTATCGCCAAAGTACGTGGCAGATATACAGTAAACTTTGCCATGTACCTAAGACTTGTAAAATAAATGATTACCCCTTAATCTTAGAACTTTGTTATCTCCGCTAGATTTAAACGTAATAAACGTAGTATCTCTATAAAAATATATCTCTAATCTAATTAAAGTTAAACTTAATGATTCAATTCAACCATTTTCGACGACATCATTGGTTAAGACTTTTTTCTTCGTACTCTTAATTTGCGTACGAGTTCATCTGAATTCTTTGAAAAGGAAAAAGACAAAAAGTCAAACGAATCTTTAAATCAACATTATTTAACCATACTGATTTCTCTCGTGTTCGCTTTTTAGTTTCAGTAAACGTATTCTTATCGTTAATAATTAAAATCATACAAGAGTCAACAAAGGAAATTTCGCTTTTCAGATTTTTGTTCTCCGTGTGTGATCATAAATTAATTTTTGTATATCGATTTCATATACGATATCAAAAGCTGTTTAGACAATGTGTCTAATGTGCTAATATTTTTCGTGCCAAGCAAGATCCTTAGAGTGCTTTTCGTATTCGTCTATTATACAGCTTTAAAAAATTTTCCAATTAGCACGCGATAAAGTTCGTTCGATTTATCAAAGTGACATCCAACATTGTCTTATTCAAGTATTTTCTCTTTTCCTCATTCTCTTCGAACGTCTAACGTGTGTATACAGTGTTATCGTATCTATTCATTTACTATAATATTATAATGTATGACAATAACCATAATGGAAAAGTCGCACAATGAATCAACATTTAATCATTTGATATCGTTAGTCACCCAACAACCGTCTATTATTTTGAAACATATTAACAAATAGATACGGTCGAGGCACATGCGAGGCAAACTTGTCCAGGTGTGATTTTACATAAGTTTTTTCGAGTCTAAGCATTGCAATATTTTCCTTTTTCTTTCTTGCTTAAAAAGCTGCTACCTATCGGAAATGTAAGTCCCATCTGTGTATGAACACGGTTAACGAATATACAAGATGAAAACTGAATAGCATACAAAATTATGAAAGATAAAATGATTCTACGTACACCTCAAAAATGATAAAATTTAATTATCGCTTTTTTACTTCTTCCTTCTGATATCTCATTCAACGCTTTGTTTACTTGCCCGGTTACATTGTAAGAAGAATATAGCGTAACCCAATGAGCCAGTTAGGACTTACATTTTAATTCCATACAGCTTAATAACTTATAATATCCACTACTTCGCGTACTCTCGTAGTCTTTCATTCTGATATCGTTTGTGAGGTTGTCGTTAGCGCACGAATCATAAATTCTAATTATATGTCACGCACTATGTATATATCAGTCACGTGATAAAAATTATCACGGTCCCACAACGTCACGTTAGTCCAATGAATATGTTTCGTATTTCGAATTTATCCCTCTAACTTTTACAATGCAATCTGGAATCATCCGAACAGTATTTCATTTTTTTTTGGTTTTACCACGTGGTTGCCAGTTAACGGCGACTTTCGACAAATCATCGAAATCATAATCGTTAGGATCCGCTGAATTTTTACACGGATCTACGCGCACTGTGCAACGAAGCACCTGTCAGATCAATAATTATGGAACATCTTTTCACAGAGATAACAACAAGAGAGAGCTCGCTCAAGCGCGGCATCATTATTTCCTTTCGCTCGCGCTGATCCAAGCAATGAAAAAACATGCCTTGCTGCTAATGATAGCACACTAAAATTATAATATTCTTCAGCGTTCTTATACTTTATACCGACGAAGAAGCGATGTTCAATTATTTGAATTATAAAATGGCCGCTGGCACCAAAGGCTCCATTGTTCACGCTAGTCGCGTACGAAACCCATGAGTATTATATTATACAGATAAAACTATACTTTAATCGAATTATTAATCGACGCATCCGCAATAAATTATCATTTAATTTTATTTCGCAAGCGAACAACGTCTCTGAAGTTTGTCTGGAATAGCGGTCGATCGTTCGAAACATTTAATTTTAAATACGAAGCGCATCGATTACCTCCGTTTATCTTTTTTTAACTTTGGATTGGACGTTATGCATATCGTTCTTGCGAAATCAAATTTTAAAAAATGCGTCTACTCACAAAATATGTAAGTCGGTATCAAACTATATACAAACTAGACATACATACGATAATATTGTAATGATATATTCGAAACAATAAACTGAATTGTGTAATGAACTAGTGGTACGTGTAAATTTTATTTCAATAGGCATGATAGCACGTGGAGAAGCGATTCTTATGAACTTTGTGATATATGATAAAAGTGATAAGTCTACGTTGTTCCCTCTAGATGATACAAGAGTGGCAAAAGTTAGGTAATTACCTGAGAATATATTCCGTTTTCATTTTTGCCCGTGAAATGCTACTTAATCTGACAGGGCTTTCATGATTATTGTAATTACAGCACAGTCAACCTCATTGCCGCTTTAGTCTACGCATAATAAAAAAAATCCTTTCGATTGATACTTTAATTAAATCATATCAATTAATTAATCGTTAGCTCTAGTATTAAATGTATACTTTTTCACAATCGATGCAAAAGAAAGTGTACTGTTATGTTGCCGATATATGCATGCAGCTATAAGCAATTATGAAATTCGTGTAATTAAGAAAATTAATACGAATGACGAAAAACTGATTCGTATTTCATGCTGCTGTCTCGCTTTTCTTGCATCTCCGACACAACAAATATTATAGCAACACCAACTTCATTATTTTAGCCGGAAACGTTACGATTCTGGCTTAACAAAACCTCGTGTCTTCCGTCGCGAATCGTGCGGCCTACATACGTAACAAATTTTCTTTCTGGTAATTAAAAAAAAAAATACAATGATAGAAACGTACGACTTACGATAACTAATTCAGTAAGATCTTAATTACTCCATTAAGTCTTTTTGCGATTATTAAATTCATTACTTTCGAGCCAAATCTAATGCGTGCCTAACTCTTCATATATTACATTAACATTATAGGATAACACTACAATTGTGACGAAATGTCATTTCGAATAGAAAACCTAGAAAAGCCGTATCAACATTAACCTCAGCTACAACCTTACTGTATTATATCAAGGAAGTTCAATTATCGACAAAACAGAGGCAGTGAATGAAAATGATCTATTATCGCTAGCGTGAGTAATCTAATGGATTTCTTCAAATTTTTAGGAAGGTGTAACGGGGAAAAAATGTTAAGGCCTATTGTATGCTTTTAGGATACTCTTTTATATTATCAAAGATGAAAACATATACACCGATGATCGTCTTACTCTGTTTTGAAATTAAATCTCATTGATACATAATCTAGAATTTGTACAGTACAAAATCATCGGGGAATTAGGAAAAAGAGAAAGAAGGAACGTGCATTTAAGAGTGCTAGATACCAATTTTATACACGATAGATAACTAATGATCGCATTAATTGCGTTGTCTGATAAATCTCTTATCAGCTCGTTATTAGGAAACAAACGAAAATTCCGTATCTCATTGGTAACGCCATACCCATATGTTCAATGTTTTATTTTTAAAATAATATATCAGTATCAGACCGTAGAGTTTATCACATGTCTAATGCTTCGTGACTTTTTCTACAACCAACGTACTTGTGTACTTAGTATTTAAAATTCTTAGAAAATACGTACAATAACAAGGAAATCTTCACGAGAAACAATTTAATTCCGCTTGATCACGATGCCGCTGGCATGACACGCGGTAATACACAATCAGCGATAAAGCGATTTTCCAAAGTTTCATACAAATTCGTACTTCTCAACGAACTGTAGTTTATTGAACACTGTAAGAGCTTTGGTATCCAGCACGCTTATCTATGTATTACGATTAAGGATTAATCCGACGCCATGGGCACTTAAAGTTTTATCTATAAATTCACATTATTGCATAGCATTCGTTCCCTTTTCCTTTCCCTAAGAAACAAGATCGAAACAAACTTGGAGACAAATGACATACTTTGAAGTCTCAAACTATCGCAAGGGATTCGCGTCGGTTAACAGTAGTTCTAGCGGCGCGTACCTTTCCATTTTTAAACTGTGAATCCGGTTCAAATGCTGATTAAGCGTGTTTGCAGCTATTGGATGACAGGGTGCAACGCTCGGTGGCGTTGCGCCGATTCTTTCCACGATAGAGACAACGAATGTTGACCATTCACACGCTACGGAGTCTTCAACAGGAAATAGTGCTTCTGCTTGCTCGAGAACCGAAGCTATTACGGATACACCAAACTATATGGATAAAGGCAAAAAAAGGTCATGTCAACGTCGTGCATACTTATGCAATGTGCGGGTTCATGGATTAAATGTTGCTGAGGGATACAGAAACGTACGTAATTTTTTTTGGTTATCTATAAAGTTCGATTTTTTTCGAAAATGCGACGTACCTTGTTAGTGAGGGCAAAAGCCAGACTGTTGTTTTTCGTAGGTTGATTAACAGATTCGGTGAGTCCTCGGGCCAGACGTTGCAGTACTGAGAAATCCGTTATGGTCTGTATCCATCTACGAAATTCTGGATAAAAGTTGGACAGCAAGTGAGCGTCTCTACGGCCAATTACTGCCAATCCGCGAAGGATTGTGCTCCACAGTTCACTTAACTGACTTGAGCTTTCTGTCACACTTAGGTATGGTAAAAACCGGAGTAGTAATGTCTATATGAAAGTAATGCTTATATCAGGCAAATACAAATTATTTAAATTTTTTATAAAATAAACAGTATCGAATAATACGTACCTTTCCTTTACGAATGCTGAGCATGCTAGCCAACTTGTCATCCCGAAGCAGTTGAAGAAGAGACGCTAGCAATGTACTAATTAATTCTTGTTTCGTTTTCTTGGGTGGTTTTACCTCAGTTTCGCCTTCTGGTTGTTGCTGCTGCTGTTGTTGCTGTTCGGCTAATAAAGCCAGGGGATTACTCATGTCCTCCAGTTTCAATTGCAACGTGTATAGCTAAAAAGTTACGAATGCGTATTATCATGCTTGTTCCTCCACTCGAGAATTGTATATAAATGATTGGTGTTAAAATGAGCGATTAAGGAATTTAAGAGAAAAAAAAAGAATAAAAATAATATAAGCACCCTTTCGATCTCTAGTAGTAGCTGACGGGTCTTTTTTGTGTCCTTTTGTTGTGGCGGAGGGACTTGTTGAGGATCGTTGTTCGGAACAACATCCATATCGATTATCTTGCGTGGTGCTGTTACACTACCGCATTGTAGTTTTCCCAAGGAATTTTCAAACTGCGTTGGCGTATACACAACTTTAGTGAGAACGTGCTGAGGCTGTTCTCTGTCCCTAATACGATAAAAATAAATGTCAAATGCAAAGTCCTATAAAATTGTCGCGTTGCGATGTTGAAGAATACATATTTGAAGTGTCAATCGTAGAAAAATAATTTGTATAATTTAATTGGTCCTTTACCTTGAATCTCTGTGGTATCCATTGTTATTGTGATGCTTCCTGTCTTTCTGGTCTTGATTTTCATTTTGTTTATTTTGTCTATCGCAAAACACGGTGTAATAGTAATCATCAATATATGGTTGGTTAGTGTTAAGCTGCAGTAATTGAATATTGATCAACCACTGCTTCTCACGACTACTCATTAGACCAGCATATTCATCGTATTCTCCAGAACCACCAATGCCGTTCATTCCTTGGAGATGATGCTGATGATGATGATATCGCTGATTGTTTCGCTGATTTTGGTGTGGATATTGATTATTTTTGAAAAACGGTTGAGGATTTCCTTGCTGCTCGTTGGAATGAAACGATCTGTTGTTTTGATTGCGCTGGTTTCCCGAGTGGGGACCAGAGTGTTGTTGATGATTCATTTGATTGTTAGAAAATGGTGTCATCATCGGATGTTCGGGGCGCAAAAATGGCGGTGGCCCCATGTTCGGATGAGGCGGTTGCTGTGAAACCATTATTATGTAAAAAATATGGCTCAGTTTCACTATCGTAAAATTTTACACTATCTGTATAACTTACCGGAAAATTGAATGAGCCATGATGTGGCTGTCTCTGGTTTCCATGCTGCATCATTAAATGTGGAGGCATATGGAATCTCAGCATGTTTCCACCTTGATCTGAGAAACGAGTAGCATTTAAGAGGAATTTGTAAAATCTCACGTTAGATGACATGATATTTTATTGCTTTTATTAATCATAATTGAGTGTGACAACAATGAATAACGTTTTAGAAATTTCCATTATATTAAATGTAGTCAGGTACGATAGTATCCATTAGCGTGATACTCACTGGACATCAGTCTGGGATTCTGCATGAATTGTGGGTGTGGTAGTCGCACATTAGGAGGTATAACAACAGGATGTGGTCCAGGTAAGCCCAGTCCAGGAGGAAACCGTGGTGGCGGTATGCCATTGATCTGAAGTTGTTCATTCAGCGGTAATGGATCAAATAGAAATGGCCCGCCCGATTGTTGCTGCGATGGATGATGTAATTTACTGAGTCCTGGAGGAGGTCTATTTGCCATAAGTCCACGTTCTAGCTCTTCAACCGTGCGGGCATTTTTTAAGGCGGTTGATAAAGGACGCGGTGGCTGGGGCTGGGATAAAGGAAGACTGGAGGGACTGTCCCATACACCGGGCCTTGGCGTAGTACCATCTTTCTCGTCCAATACCAAGTGCGACAAACTTTCTTCAATGTCCACGTCAACTCCATTCTACAAGTGAAATTAAAAATTTGGTTCTATAATAAGTTCTATTTCATTTTTAAATGTAAATAGTCATATATGTTTATGCTGACAGAAATGGTTATACCTTGTTCAGAGGTAAATTTTGATGATGTCGCTTCGATTCCGTTAATTGAGCTAATTTTTCATGATCCTGTTCCCAATCTCCAATTGTTGCATCTGAGCCAAATGTTTCATCATTTAACGCATCATATTCCTCTTCTTCACCAAGATCTTCTTCTTCAGGTGGGCCATCTATAGTATCTTCTAAGCCACTACCCTGCTGCATAACAAAATGTTGATCATAAAGGCTATGTTTATACTACTTTATTATTATTATCATCATCACTATCGTCACCATCATATCATTATTACAGAAATATTGGTTGATTATAACATATTAGATTTTAGCTAGTAGTTTTGAAATGTCAGTAACTATTTCACAAAAACACAAATATTACTTTTTGATACTGCCCAAAGTGGTTTACTTAGCCTTCTGTTTATGTGCATGTTATACAATTGATACGAATACAAAATTGTATATTCCATGCATTTGTATGGAAATGGTTATTTACATAAAATGAAACTTAAGTAACTGAATATTTAAATGTTTAATAGCCAAATAATATTATACGATATAAGAGAAGACTATAATGCAACATGTATATATCATAGATTAATACAGGTACTATTATATTTCAAGATCAAGAAATACATTTTGTATCATGCTTATTTTGGATATGTATGAATTTATACAGTAACATGAGTTAAATACTAATTTTATTATTCAAAATTTATTGCTCGTGTTGTACACAATTCTATATACATTTTTTTTCAAAATAGAAAGTGGAGGAAGAAAGGAGCAAAAAGGGATTGCAGAAATATAGTCTAATCATCTTTCTATTTCACCTAAAACTGCTACAATATAAGACAAACAGAGATAATGCTTACTGTGTCTTAAGCGTAACGTTATTGAGAGTTTCTATACATTTTCATGATAAAACCTTTTTAATGTTATTGACCTTTGATGGGCGGGGGTAATGAAAAAGTTAGGTTATGTTCAGTACATTCGTGGCCAGGTAGAATTGCAATATAGTAGATTAGGTGTGCTTCTAAACAGAATGAATACTGCAATTCTACCGTAATTTAAGGGGTTCTGTATGAGATATTGTAACAATAGGGAGTTTGCAATGACTATTATTTGTGTTTTGTTTAAGTAATAAAAAATATTTTTCATACTGTAAGCAAATATTTTCGATCCATGCTGTACCGCGACGCGGTTGTTCCGCAGAAAACGTAAATCCATATATTTAGCTATATCTCGTTCAATTTTCAATAGAGTAACACGTAACCATCATGAATGGATAATGGAAGATTTACTTACAGTAAGTGTTGTATCAAATCCGAAAAAAGAGTCTGCCATTTGTCAAAATTAGATCTGCAAAATGTCATGTTCCGACTAAACGTCAAGTGCTGGGAAAGACATCAGCTGTCATGGCGGCCGTTGTACAAAACTTTTGCAAGAGAATCACCAGGTGTCGCCTAGCAATCAACCTTAAGGCCTATTCACAAGCAGCCACTTATTTTAACGTTAAATACTCTAGATAAATGCCCGATTTCTCGATTTTCGAACAAACCTGTAATGTTTCGGAATACGTGAAAATGCTTGCACGAACGGACATAAAATATATTAAACATTCACACGTCTAATTACCGTCATTTTCTTAAATTTTACAATACAAACACATTGTACAAAATAATTCATAAAAATTATCTTAAACTCTTTAAATAAATGGTGACTGCTAAACTATGTATATCACTATTATCCAATAAATATATGTATATTCAGTGAAGCATTATCTATACATAATAAATAGTAGATAACAAATAATTTCATTATTGTTTAGTCAACGTGATTCATATTTAGTACATAAATAAATTCTAATAAATATTATATAACTTCATAAAATTACCGTTAAAAATGTCATGTTTTAATTAACACGGAAAAAATGCAGGAAATAAAAATAAAAATATCATAGAAAAAAGCAATAATATTATTGTACTAACTTATTTGCTCAACTTGTTGCGTAATTTTACGGAAAGATGGCATCTTCACTCTACAATCTAGACTAGTACAATAAAATTGCCATTTCTTTTACTTGAATGATACAAACAAAACTTATAAGATTATATAAAAATAAATAAATTCACAATTAACTTGTAATTTAGTTGTAGGTATGTAGAATTAAACAGACAATAGAAATTCACTATGCAAACGTAAAATTAACGGCATATTGTTAGAGGTATAAATGGTAAAATGGCTTATCAATAATGTACGCACAATTCGTAAAACAGTGTTATCCTTTATTATTAACATTAATTTGCATTTGAGGTACTCGTCTACTTCTCGGGCCTACAACAAATACAACGACATATTTTATCACTTTATTAGCTTATTGTGTTTACAATAACGTTGTGCAAGTGGGTAAATAATTTCGTTCGTTACACCGTTAACAGTTTAATCAGTTTCCTCTTTTATCATAGTACTTAAAAACGTAACATTTTTGTTGTGCACTTTAACCATATTTCCTACGAGTGTAATCTTAATTTCTTCTTTTTTACGTCATCCTTGTTGATTGTGCATACATCACTTCGTCGCAAAGGCCGCGCACTTTAATCAGTTTGCCGAACGCTCAAGGGAAGTAAAGAAACTGCCAAGTTTGCACTTCGAATTACCCCAAGGCTGATACTCCTCGGATACGACCTCACTTTGATCAATACAAAATGTATATGGAAAAAATCATGTCATTTTGCCAAAGAAACTCTTGCAATTAATTCTTCGAGTTTCTTTACGTCATCGTGCGTTCGCTCCAACGTTTGTCTAACTTTTAATTCGTTTTGTTTTAAAAGTTACATGAACTAATTTACAGTAGGAGTCGTTGCATGAAAATTTAAACTAGTACCGTCGCAACGTGTGTCATCTAGAACAATGTCACGAGCTGATTTTATACAAGTTTCACATTGCCAGTGTAAATTCTTGGCTATCTTAAAGGACACAAACATCTCTATGACAGACAGGTTGAAGTGTACGTTTTGATCAATTTGGATTGTCAAAGTAATCGGGAGAGTGATAAGTTCTTGCGGCAGTGTACATGCGTGTGCACGTGTATAAATTCTCTAATGGTTTACATACGTGCGCGGCATTAATTTACGAGGACATAATCATCCAAGGAGGTATTGCAATATATCTATAAATTTTTTCAATTATTCTCTCACTGTTATCCCTTATTTTAGCCACTCGAAATACTTTGATTTCCTTTTACAAAATGGCCTTCAATGGCGTCACATTTTTAATTGGCATTTTTTTCTCTCAAATTGGGATACGCATTCCTCGTGACATTTGACAGTTTACTTTTTGATTCGTTTGTCATTTCTAGATAAAATTACGAGCACTAAAGGGGTACATCGTTTATCATTACAAATAATTATGAAAGTCTAAAAGTGAACGTAATTTACGATAAACGCGATATCACCGCGGACACGGAGACAATCTGGCATTGGTATTTCTTGAATCTTGTTAATCGGGCCCAACCGCAAATATACGATAGCGTCTCGTCACTCTAAAGGTTTGAATAACATCAAGAAATTCGAATCTCTTTTAAAATTATTTTACTCTTTTACGTACGCGTCTGCGAGCTCTTTTAGAACTTTTCTACGCTTTTACCCCCGTACCGAGGTTTAATAACAACTATAATTATTTTTTATGTATACCTGTAGTGCCTAGCAATAGTTAAATAAATCGGCAAATGAATGATGAACCTACGATAAAATGCGTAATCGTGATATCATTGCCACGAATATGAATTTTCCAAAATAATCATCTATAAGTTGCGACGCGCATCTCACGTTGGTCCAAAAATTTAGGTTCTCTCAGTATTTATTTAACCTTTATCATTTGGCACATACACAGTCATACTGACTCTGAGTTAGAATATTGAGTAACAGAGAGACGTACAGTTTTTGGTCCAGTGAGTTTGTGTGCGCGCGTGCATGTTGTGTGCAATTTGAGTTTTAGCATATGATTTTGCAACTATAAATCGCAATTTACTTTTTACCGACGTAGATACTTATATAAATATATCTATCGGGAATGATGAAAATAATAGGTCAAATAAAGTTGGACGTGTATCCAGTAATTTTTGAAATTTATATTACAAATATAGTTTATAGTGTCTTCATTTCTGTAAAAAACTGGACGAATTTGAGGATCGTGAATTGAGGAGCGATTCAACATTTAGCAAAATCCAAAGAACATATTATTAAAGTGTATTAGATTTTGTTTAATCCTGTATGCACAGCCTGATTGTTGTTACCTTATGTTCAATTGAAACGTAACTCGTGTAATAACGATGCATGTACAACGTGTCGTGCAAAATGTTGAACCGAACTGTTTCGTCTGTAGGTATGATGCATTTTTTATTCGAAATTTATTATAATACTAGATATTTTATAGAACACGAAAGAAACCGATTTTGATGTCCTTAACACTCGGCGTCCATTCGTCATAACTTTCGAGAGGATCAAGCAGATTTATCGCATGCGATCACTGCTACACTTCGACTCTGTGATTGGCACTTATATTTGGCCGATAAATTGCGTTTGCGTGTCTAGGAAAATAGGAAGTTATTTCGAAGCCATTTGGCATTTGTTCGTTCGTTACCTAAATTCGACAGATCTTAAACCCCCACGGCTGTTCATTATATAACAAATACTCATTCGCCAGCGAATCCGTGAATACTTGTGAAAATTAATGATTAAACATAGTTGTGCGCACCAACATTAAAGTTCAACAGGATCGAATGTGAAGTTGAAAGAAGAATTGATTTTTATCAAGACATTTCTTGGTGTCTTTGACGTCATGACTATCCCAATGACTTTACCATTTTGAATGTCATATATCACCCTCTGGTAGAGTTTTTTAAAATTCATTGTCATTTAAACATGACGTCCCTGTCAGAGTTATTTAAAAACGGCCGTTTTCTTATTTACGTTAAAAATCAACAATTTCCAAATAAACTATCAAACACGAAAGAAGACATATATAACGAAGAGGAAGAATTAGAAAGTGTTTCTGTTACCAAGAGGGTGCACCGTAATGACGTTTTCTTGTTCAATGATCAGCTAATATTCTCCATTCAACTACGTGCTGAGAAGGAACTATTGTTCTTATCATACATTCGGAACGGAAACTTTCGTTCCTACCGTTCTCATCTTAATACTACTGTTCCTTCTACTATTGCTACTTCGTTTATTTAATCAGCATCGCTAATCCTCTTTGCGTTTGGATGCGAGATGATAAAAAAATTAAGAGAGCATCTCGGTACGAGTTTTATACGCTGCTTGTCGCGTGACAATCATCCAGGGTGGCCAAACTGCTCGCCCTTAACGATGCTAGACTGAGCGAGCTGTGATTCAGTGCATTAATACCATGTGGATCCTCACAGTGTAGATAAAGTCGTGAGCTTACTGACTTGTGACAGTCGGGACATAGTCGTTTTTTCTTCTTATCCCGTCGTTTGAGTATATCGTACGCACAGCTGAAAATGGAATAATGTTCGTTATATCACAAACTAGAATAATTATACCAAATAATGATTTGTTTCAAAATATATGTTAAAAAGACCATTGAAAAGTAGATAGGATCGCAGTTTATTTTCCTTCACCTGGCGTGTAATATATGAGAGCACGGTAGAGCCTCCAGGGAATCAGCTTCCAGGCCGAAAGGTTTCCCGCAGCCACCACAACGTAATTCCAAATCTTCCTCCATTGCAGCAGCGAGTCGCTCGTGATGCTGTCTCTGCTCCTCGTCGCCCAAAGAGCCGTAAATTCGTGACAGTCGCGATCTGACGGTTCTTACTAGAAGCTGAGAGAAGAAAGAAAGAACGAGTGAGTGCTAATTTGATTCCTAAGAATGATTTAATATTTTTATTATGTAGAAATGTTACGACGCAGTTTTTATATTTATTTACGATATTAATTCGAGCAAGTAACCGTGACGATTCGTTCACACTGAACGCGAATAACGCTGCGAATTTTATACCGCATAGGAAACGTCACGGTCTATGTTTTATGTATGGGCTCTGTGACCTGTAAATCTCAACTTTGCAATATGGCTTGTTCGAAACATACTTATACCGCGCATAATCCTATCAGTTCCCCACTACGTGACTCGCATGTTATTGAAACTGTGATCCGATGTCAAATCAGTCTTTAGAATAGAACGGTGTGTAGAAATCGTTATCAATTTGATACTGTATTTTAAAGTAGAAAAAAGGATTAAAAATGTCAACAAGTAAATGGTATGATATTATATAAAAGTTCAGTTATAAATTTAATATCGTTATAGATTTTCATGAAAATTAAAAACATTACACTCGTAAAAAAGCACAGAAAACGAACATTTCATTCTCTTGAAATATTCAACGCACGCGCCTATGGTACTTGGTGGTTGTACAATCTGAAAATCGTTCTCTTTAAACAGACAGGAGTGGGCAGCAAGTTTTCACTGCGGTTGACACTAGTGGAAGCACGCTTTTCACTCATTTTCATTGCCTTCCACTTGGAAGCTAATCCTGTTACCTTAGCGCCAACCGAGCCCGCTACTTCCAGCAATCTCGTGTTGAATTCGAGTGGTCTGCAATTGCATATCTTGTGTTGAAGTCTGAGTGCCTCGAGGCACCTTGCGGCGCCATCCATGGCTTCCATTTGGCATAAACGATCGCCAGTTGCGGCAGCAGATCCCATTGCGCTTTCGTACTGCCGGAACGCCTTCTGCAATACGTCCAACTTCATCTCACGCTAGTATCGTTCTACCCTGATTCTAGTAATGTCAATGTTGACAACTAAAGGCTAATCGTACATGTGATGCAATTCTAAAACAAATAGGTTAGCATCAAGCGTTATATCATAACAATTAAGGAGGTCCTGCCGATGCATGCTAGTCAATTGATCAACTATCGAATCAATTCCATAAATAAATTAAAACAAACCGGATTTTCTATGAAATTATTCACATTAAGTATAGAAATTTGTTTGTAGGTGTTTCAATCTTTGTGAAATTATCTGATTTGTACAAATATATTTATAAATTATACTCTCATTTGACTTTTATTTATTTGTTTATTGGGTCTCTCCCGGTGAATCGGTGGAGATCCGGCAATTTGATTTGCAATTACTCTTTGAAACACCCGGTAAGGTCACTTTTTTATGGTATGTATCGAATCCTGAAGAATTCAAGAATCCGTAGTATACCATTTTTTGCTTCGAAGTTCACTTTAAATATGTTAGTTTCTCATCCAAAGTCGAAATTCAATCTCTGTGACTTTTGAGTCCATGTATAAACTTTCGTTTTTAATATTACTTTTCTTAATACTTTCTTCGGTGACGGACCTCCAAATTTTGCAATTGAGTTCAGAGTTGTTTAATTTATAACCTAAAAAGTTTCAAACGTGAAAATTCAAGTAGATAGTTTCGACAGGACTTCCTTAAATGGACATTCGTTTAACTGTATAATTATTCTTTTTTTCATTACGTCTAATTGGATAATTTATTATGAATTTTCATTAAGTTACTGGCATGCTTCGTGTAAGGCGTAAAATGCAGATAGGATGCAGGTGGACGATATGCACTTGGGATAGTCGAAGTAACGTTATACGTGCGATTATTTCACTCCTGATAAGGGAGTCATTAATTTGAGGTACTCTTGGGAAACTATCGAGATAATTAAGATTAACAAGGTCGCATTAACTCACATTTATGTCGGATTTCTTTCTGTAGATATCGCCCATAATGCGTATACTGCGGGCATAGCTGGCTTGGTCGCCGGATACCAGGGACAATCTAGTCGCTTCCTACGAAGGTAAAGTATCGACTTAACGTGGATTCGTGAGCCAATGAAAGTATAGCTTACGGTCGTTTAGGTATCTGAAGTTTGCTAAAGTTTGGTAAGTACTTCTCGTAGCCGTTCTTGGATCTTTAGTATTGTTAGAATGGAAGTGAAGCCATTTCCTCTTAAAGAAAAAACCCTTCCCGGTCTTACAACGATTTATCCTTAACCAACCGATACTACTGGTCTGGGACTTAGCGTAGCTTTTAACGTTACATAAATTATACTTAAAGACTTTACCGAACAGTAATCGTGCGCATCGCCCAGTTCGCCTTTCTTTCTCAGAGCGGTGGCCATCTGCAAGAGTGCTGCTCTGTGATGTCGCGAATTCAAGTCTCCAAGCTGAAGACTTCTTGAGAGATCGTACGCTTTCCCAGCGTATATGGCACTTTTATCGGCGTCCTGCAGACGACAGAATAGCTCGGAAAGGCCGACATACACCTGAAAAAAGGATCCATGAAAATTTCACATGAGAACGCACACTCCCGCTCGTTCTGGATTAACGACTCTTGACAAGCGGGACACTTTGCTAATTGTAAAACTTTCAGAGTGGAGTGACGATGCAAGGGAAAGTTTCTTTTCAAAAATGCCATGTGTCACAGAATCAAACGGTTGGTTTCCCTTTTATATCATAAGGCGACAATAAACTTTTTTTTTATAACGTTTACTCTACGTAGAGTATAACGAATACTCTAAGGACCTGTGGCTGTTTCGGGGTCGGACCTCGCAAAAGTTCCAGTTTATGGGCTGTTTTGTGAACTGGCCAAAAAATATACACCCTCAAGCAATCGGCCAATTTCAAGGCATCCTGAACTTGTCATTTTGATAATAAATATATATACGAAATACATAAAATATATATAAAATATGCGAGTATACGAGTAATGGATGCTATACGTAGTAGGTACTGTCGATGTTTTCGTAACTTTTTCTTTATGAAATGTAAAATTTTCCATATGCCATATAACTGTATGTGTAAGTATGTACGAGTTCTAACGTATCTTAAACTGCATACTGTAATCTAAAATATATCTCTTTTCATTGCTACCAGCAAGACTGAGGAAAAATATTCGTCGAGCTTTAACGGTAAAATAAGCGGGTAATTTTTCTGTTGGGTTGGCACGAACGTTTGTTAAAAATAAAAAGTTAAAAGTCGCTTTATTTGGATTATTTGGAATGGGATTAAAACAAAGTAAAAGCACCGAATGGATGGAGCAGAGTGAGATCGGCTAAAATTTAGTCCAAGTTTCACCTGGAGCTCCAAAGAAGGATCTTGAATGGACTGGGCGATTTTGTGAGCCCTTTGAAATGCTTCCAATGCTTTGCAGAATCCCGCGAGTTCCAAGTGGACCCTAGCCACTGTCAAGTGAACCAATCCGGCAGTGGCACACTGGTCGCATTCGTTGCACAAACTGTAAAGGAACTGAAGTCACCGTTTAAATTCTTTTGGCTTGTCGCGACGGTTAGCGAACGCTCGATTAAATACGATTCACATATAGAAATTCGACTGTTCAGTTGAATCGCTTAATACGTCCATAGAATACGTGATGTAAATTCACAGACATCGTACAAACCAGGAATTAACGTTATGAGCTTTGTATATTTTTTTTAAAGATTAATATAAAATAACGAGAAATATTATTTTGCTAATTGAAAATTATGTATGCATATATTGTATATATAACCTGTGTCTTGCGTAGGATAATGCTCTATCCAAAGCACCCAATCTCTCGTGAGCTCTAGCCAAATTTAAGTACGCTTCGGCTCTCATGTTTGGCGAGTCAAGTTCTTCCGAGATGCACAGTTGTCTGTGTCCAAAGTCTATACTGTCTCTGAAAGCAAAAAAAAATCCATTGATATAGTATAGCAGAAAAAAGATATGAAAAAATACACAAACTTTCCTCATGGTTTAATCAATAATTCACGTGCTATACGTACGTAGAAATGTAACATTTTTGGTACTCGAAAACTCGGGAAAAGTACTCGCGCACTGTGCAAATCCTTATAAGTATGATGTATTTGTGAAATATATGACATGACACGGACAAGAATATGCAAAAGCTTCAGCGGATAACAATTGCCGTCATGAAGTCCTCTATAATCTATTCGAGCATGAAAACAGTGTATCCGACGTTTTTATATGCATAGATTAAATAGGAAGACTGCAGTTTTATTTACAACCTGGGTTAATATTTATCATAAATTCGTAATAAATATATAAACATGAACATTGTAACTTGATAGTAAAATGTTCACTCTTAGTTTTCCTCTTCAGGACGATTCATAAACTTTCTGTATCACGTAGTTCATAAACTTGTACATCTAACACTGTTCGCTGTAGTATAAACAAGAAGTTACATAAAGTACAGTATGCTTTAACGAAAATTCATTCGCTACACCGTGCTAGCCTTGACTTTAGTAGTAGTAGTACTAGTAGTATCCATCGCAGTGTGGTCTGGAAAATGTAGTTTACGAGGACATTCTTTCGTATATGTCCACATATTATATGGTTTATGAAGATTGTCAGCTGTAAGATGCTATCAATTGTACTTGCTATCTCGTTGTATGACAGCAGATAAAATATATTTTATTATCACTTTTTTCTCATCTCGTAAAATTTTTAGAACTACTTATTTTTTTTAGATATTTTGAATCTACGACATATGACGTTGTATCACTAGCAAGTATGAATCGAGCGATACAAAAGCTTATTAAATTACATTATATTGTTGCGTGATTTCTTTATCGTTATGCTTAATTAATAAATCGGTTTAACTTACTTCTATATTAAATTTCTTATTATTAGGCGGTCTTTCTTATGTATCAACCTGCACAATAGGATGATTGACCCACGTGGTCTTTTAGGGCAAATATTAGAACTGATGTAATAATTATTATTAAGAAGGGTTGTTGAATGTTTTGTTTGCATTGTGGTTATGTATAGATACGGTGTTACGTAATTCTGTAATTTTACCTTCGCATTTAATTTAAACGGTAGGACATTACGTTTACGTAAAGCAATAGGGTAGTAAGGATAGTGACGTACGCCTACTGAATGTCAATTAAAGAATTAATTCATACGGTTTATGTAATAAATCATTCTTAAGTCAAATATACACATCAGTACGTACAAAATCAAGTAGGTCTTGACTCTTGCTTGAGATATCGATTATCGTTCCTACGTTTGCGCGGTTAAACAGACCGCCCCGAGTTTTATTTTTAAAATATATACATATTTATTTTTAATACGCAATGAGACTTATTACACATATATCGAAGATTTCCATGTAAAATTCACTAAGATTCACTATCAAATTAATATATACGTGATAAAATAATATTTTTTAAGTGAGCGCCGAAGTATTGACGAAAAACAATATTTTATATGAATATAAATAATTCCGTACCAGTTTTTATAAAAATTATTGTACGCGTAGATAATTTATTAACCTAACAGTCGACTTCAGATTCATCACATCTTACTAAAGTAATTTTATGTAGCTTTTTATCTGCTTGAGCTACTGAGTTTACCCTTACAGTATTTTACAAGATAGTAGGGAATATATTGTAGTAAATTGAGAAAGGTTTTCTCTGGCCTTGCTCCAATAATTTCGAAGATAATCTGCGACGCGTATATCCTAAGATGTGCTTGCAGTGTAGCCAACAGCGTTTACTAAATTCTAACATTTTTCGAAAACATTGTTCCCATATGAATTCCCACCTTATCCACTGAGTTATCACCTAAAATGATGTTTTGAATATGTTGCACATTTATCCGAAATTTCTAAAACTTCGCTAATGGAACAAGGTGTGACTAATTATGCGAACATGCGTTACGATGTTCTAAATAAATGAGTCACGCAGTTAGCAACGCTCTAGGCTTCTCAGGTCTATATGAGTAGAAACATACGTAATTCAAATTATCGATTAAATCCGAGAATTAATGGGGAATATAACACGTACCTTGCAGCAATATGTTTCCGAAACTTGTTCCCAGATTTGCTACAATGGCCAAGTTGCTGCACCGCGGAGATTAATAGTTATAGCAATACTATTTTCTTAATATAAAATCTCCATTGAGTTTTGATCAGTGGGGTTTCAAATGGGATCAGAAAAACAATGAGTTGGTTACTATCCTAATATTTTCATAAATTGCATATTAAGCCCGGGATATATTTAAATCATTCCTGTGATTATATCAAGCTCTCAGTGATAAGTCTTAAGCTTTTTATCTAAGAAAGATCACTATAAATATACTCGATTTCGTAGTACTTTATCCGTATCTAACACGTAAATTGCCATTAGTAGAGAGTCTAGATAAAAAGTGCGATAACAAGAGCTTTAGGTAGAAAATACTGTTGAGAGCGATCAAGCTAATGGCATAAGTACATCATTGAATTATAGCTTGTAATTTTGTAGTACCAGCAGAAAATTTCGAACAAAAACAATGCCAATTTTCATACCCTGCATTGGCAAATGGAGACCTCAGTTATTCACGAGCTTGTTAACGATAACTAGCGTTACAGTGACCTAATTCGCACTTACATTAGCATGTCTATAATAATCATGAATCCCATGAATAACTAGAACAAGTATCGCTGTATGAAATAAAATTTGTACAAATGTCTTTTCCAATCGCCTGCTTTACGTTTATTAGAGAAAAATAACAAAAGTACAGATACCGTCGATAATAATTCTCTGATAGAATTATATTACGCAATTCACAGATCCAACAACAAATTTTGTTTTTGCTGATTAATTATATAATTAACTATTGATACATGTAAATTTGTTATGCATAGATTTCATTAAGAGCGAATGTACGTAATTATTAATGCACTTGTGATGTTTGAATTTTCAGGATACATTTATATCGTCTACATCCGTATTACGAAAAACCTATTTCCTAAACCGTGATAAATCCGGTGAAAAAAATTAGTAAAAATTATACGAGTTATTCGAGCATTTATAACGATATTTTACCTTTGAAAACGTTGAGTAAGCTCAACGCTAGCTTCTTGGTTTCCGTTAACACACGCACAATTTTGAACTGTAATATGCATTGGATCAATGCTCTTTCTCTTTAGAACGTTAAACTACTTGAAAGCTAATCTATATCTATATACGTATAAATGAACAGTCCACATTCACATTAGAATGCTTGAACAATAATTTATCATGATACTTTAATTTAGCTTTCCCTCGCCGATTCTATCGCCAAGTAATTATTTCAGCTTAAAACTCTTTCTGTGTCAGTGAAAAAGCTGAAGTTTCTAAAGGAAAGAAAATTCCGAAATAATCATCATTTTATCAAATGTTCCTAGTCGTCAAATTTATTGAATACCCAAATGGATAAGGGATTAAAATTAAAATTAAATATTGCTTAGTCAGTGTTTAATTAAATAATTAATGTTTTTCACTTTTTCGTTATATGATCTTTTCATCTTCAAATTACATAGATATACGATACAGTATTAAGTCATATCACAATTATAGTAAATATAATTGATATTTACGATATACTCAATATTGTCTAATTCTACGGACAGCTTCATCCCGTGAAGTATCCTCAAAAATTGTCACATTTAAAAAGTACGGAAATCAATATATTTTTTCGAAATTCACTGCTCTACATATTTTAACGTGAATGCCCAAGTGGGAAATTCAAAACGCATTTGTTGTTCATCAATTGCCTTAAACAATGGTAAAGCCCTTCACGCAACAAAATAACGTAACGAAATAAGACGTAAGCGTAAGGAAACCAACCAATCAGAATCTAGTACTTCCCCCTCCAAGGGGACAGTACTAGATTCTAATTGTGTGAAGGGCTGTAGAGTTGTTCAGACCGCTCAAAAACAATAGCGAATTACGGGTTCCGCGTGAAATGCTGCAGGAAGTGCGAAGCTAAGGAGTTCCGCCAGTATCGATCGGTGATCTGTCAACAAATGCGCTTGGCGCTTGGACCTTGAAACAATTAATATCGGCGCGATCTGTCTATAGCATCTGCAGCCTCGTAGATGTCGTCGAGAAACGAAAGCAAAGGAAGAAAACTAAAACTTTGTATCTTCCTACAATTTCTGTTGGTTTCTCGTTCTGATAAGTCAACTTTGACCTGCACCCCTTAGGAAACTACGAACTTCCAGACAAAAACAAGGTCTTTTCTTGATCTTTGATGCCTCTCGAACATCCCGCGTAGTTCCGATAATTTCCGAACACCTTGTATATACTTCGTACTACGGGATACATAGACACACTTTTTTCACCATGTCATACGAAATAAATACTGTCTCATAGAGACGATTTCTTTGTTAAGCACTCTTCTCAAGTTCCTCTGTCTAATACCGTAGGCCGTACTTTTCCACGGCCTCTTAACGCAAGTTAAGTGGTGGACTGGCCGAGGGACTTTTGTCTCTTACGTTAACTGGTAAGAAGTGCCGTTGCCATATTCCGCCACGGGAAGATATAATGATCGCCTTGAGCCACGTATGATATTACGGAAAAATCATTATTATTTACCGAATGAGGACTTCGATCGAGGCAGAACGGAAGTACAAGAAACTTATCAAGATTCACCTTCGGGCAATATATGTATATCGAACGAGTAATATTGTTTTCGTGATCGTTGAAATTTGATGAAGTTTTTGATGAATTCTAATAATTGGTAAAGTCTCCTTCGTCAGAGGAAGTATGATCGTCATGTTTCTGTATGAAGACTATTGCCTTTTGAGTGAAAAAATAGGAATTTTTCCTACGGTTATAGTAGGACGTGTTTTCTTTATCAATGTTTTGATTTTACGACTGTTTTTTTTTATTACCACGTATAATAACGGGGTGGGTTTGGATGAAATAAGTTAATGAATTCTATAGATCCAATAAAATTGACCAGAAATGTTTGCGTGTCCAACACAGGAAAATTATTACTTCAAGGAACGCGAATAATGGCTGCTGTGAGTTATATTTTAGTTTCAGAAATTCCTCCGAAGAAACGCTTCTTCGCCTTAGACTCGATGGTTATGGATTTTATGCTTAGTTCAGTTTTCTCGTTTTTGTCTAAGAGCACAGTTATATCCTACGTATAATCATACATCTGTTATAAACCGATATTATACGTCGTATAATATATTGAAGTATGTACATATTATATGGTGTTGCAACAAATTATTTATATTTTATATAAGAAGCGTAATATATACTGTGACGTGACTTTTCGACTCGTAGTCACGAGGCGACTCAGATAACGTTCTTGCTCTCTGGCTTTCTTCGGGTCGCCACTTTGCTCAGAAGCTACGCTCTCGGATTGATTCGTAAAGTTACGCCAATTCTCTCGGAAAGATTTGTTATTGTCGAGTTGAGGTCGAGGTGCTCAAATCTGCCGTGGAGAGATAGTGTCGACGTACCGAGGTCCCTGGCAGAGGAGAGTACCCGACGGAGATCTTTCACGGACTGGCAGAGGTCCGGATGAAATACCGGCACTCCGCTGGAGAGTGGCAAAGGGTTGTAAAGCAGGCGGATGCATAGTTTTGTTACGGTTAAGGGCAAGCAAGGATAAGAGTTACCGGCTATCAGGATCTCAATCAATCAGAATGATTAGTTCTCGAATCTGACTATTGTCAATTCTTGTCTACTCTTGGGACATCGATCGAGCTGCCTCGCGCTCCCGTGCTATTTGTTGATAGTTTTTCTACCTGTTTTTCCTATACGGTATAGAAAGTTCTCGCTTGTGTAATTTTCGCGAAAATCCTACCGATTTTCTGCATGTGTTTCAAAGGTGCAGTGTTGTACTATAATGCAGTGCCCACCCGAGTGTCCCCTATGCAGTTCTGGGCCTTCACGGATCAGCTTAACCAGCTCCGACGAGTGTTCCCAATTTAATAATTGATGAAGGGATTTCGATTTTGGAGCTCCAATTCGCTCTGTTACGTTCTCGATCAATCGCTTCTGTTTCCGGCACTGTTTACCTGAGGCTTACTCCGACCCACTCTACCTCAATCTAGCAGCCTGAGCGGCCGTGCATTTCCGTAACCGTTCGCTCCCGTTCGTGCATCCAGTTGTGTTTGCTGATTTGACGCGACCTCAAAGATCAGCGTCTGCGGTTGCGTTTCAGTATATAATGTGGTGTATATAATCAAGTGACTGCTACTATACCATTTTAATATATTCAATACGATTTTGCAAAGATTACAAAGTACTTATGATTGAACAGATACTTGAGAAATATATTAGACTGATATATATAAATGAGCAAGGGATACTTTGGGGACACGAACAATTAAGGGGCGCTCACAATAGCAAACTAATGTTTTTTTTTTAATTACTAGCTTGGGACATCACAGCATTGGAGTTCTAACCTAATATTACCTAACGAAACATTTCTCAGCCCATCACAAATACTGGATGCTTAACATTGAAGAAATATAAACAAATTTAGTGTGACAGTCGGCCTCATGGTCCTCAAAACAACCATTACGTTGGAAATTTTTTGGGGACGATCCCCAAACCAGCCCCTTGTCCTCAAAATATCCACTTTGTAAGTTAAATCGTCCTCAAAGTATTCCTTAGTAAAAAATATACTAATATGAAATATATTAATAATAAAAATGAAATTTTTGAAAAATGATTATTCATGTTGGATCTATTAATACGTAAGGTCATGGTCAATGTTGAGTAAGATGAACAATTTACTAATAAAAAACATGATTTATTTCTACGCTCGATCACGTTGCTGAAGCTTCGCCTTCTTGTCTTCGACTACGTAACCAATCACGATCCCATTCTTAGACAAGCACTTTTCGTATATCTGTTTACTGTCTTCTTTCTCAATTTTAATGACGCTTTCGATCATGCATTCATCGAGCAAACTTCGTTTGTTCCTCGGTCGCCGACCGTTCTGCATATATCTGCCTCTATACAAATATATATGAAATATTCCGTTCGTTCCAAATAATTAATTCAATGCTACTGTAAACAACAAATATACCTGTAATATTGTCTTGCATGAAAATTTAACCAAGTAAGTTACATTGATCCCTCGTTCCATGTAGAAATAATATTTATTCAGTGAATCGCGATAGTTTTCAGTATACCGTACCCTGAAATAATTAGAGCCGAATAAAAATCCCAGTCCTCGCGTAAAGTGTGCAGTAAGCTTTATACGCTTTGGATAACGGATGAATAACATGACCCAGAAAATATCCTTGTTACAACCAACGATACTAATTAATTAAATGAATTTTCATCAGATACATTTCTGTAATTGCTTTTAAATTTTTTAAATTAAATGTATTTGTATCAACGGACTGCATCGTGGGTACTCGTCGTCATCGCAATCTCCACATTGTTAAAAAAAAAATGGAACCAAACGCATCTTGATTATATCGTGTAGGCTTGACAATCTATAACATTTCAAACACGTAATGAACCTTGTGCACAGATAACCTATATTCATCGGCGCGTTCAAATTGTGTTTGCTACACGCCGAATATATTGGGCAGTAAACATACCGTGTCACATCTTTAATGAAAAAAGAACAATTGTTAGTTAAGCCATGAATAAATAAGAGCTACTGTCTGTACTTTTATTTTGTTCAAATTAAGCATATACAAGTGAGGGAAGAAACTTTAGAAAATCAGAAGCTTTTTTTCTTCCAAGTGTCAGCCGACACTCGTTAATGATGTATTCTGCCTCTACACTATTTTTAAGGAAACTTGAATATGCACATATATGATACTTTATGCTTTCACTCACTATAACAAGAGATTGTTTTTGCCCCCTTTTTTCCCCACTTAACTTCGATAGCAATACTCATAGCAACGTGTACCAAATAGATGGTTTTTGTGAACACACTGGGAAATGAGCTTGAGCGCCATTGACTACGGTACATTGGAAACCGTGTATTTGCAAGAGTTCACTAGGTCAGCTATGGCCCGTGGCATTTTCCAACATGGATCCGCGGTTTCATATATCTTTAGTTCAGAGTCGGGCGCGTTACAGCATGTGAGATTTGACCTGGGTTGTATCTAGAACTTTGTGTGTGGTTACATTGTACGGGATCTGTTTATCGTGAACTACATGGGCGACGTGTTAACGAGAGAATGAAACGCAACCATAACCTCCTCCTGCATGCTTTACAAAGCACTCTCGTAGCTCAATGGGATTATACGTATGTTGATTTTCGCCTTCGGCTGGCTTTAGTGGTACGTTTTCGCGTTTTCGCAATGAAGGATTACGAATTCAAGCAACGAAGTTTTACTTCTTGAAGATACTGAAATTGAAAAATCAACGTCTTGATGTTTTAATTACTATAGGAAATATAGATATGCCAGGATTCTAATGGGTTTTCGAATTTACACAACCTTTTGACCTCTTACGTTTCGTAGTACGATGCTAAATACTTCTTAAATAATTATTTGCAAATTTTATGCAGATTAATTTTTTATGGCGGCACTATTGTAGGTTAGGTTAGGAACTGGGGATGCTTAAAAGAAAGGTGAGATATTTCACGGGTCCATTCTCACTGTTATTATTCGATAATCATTTCGTGATAAGGTTCAGTTGGATTGGTATCTATTTAGGAAAGTCATGATTGAAGTTAATAAAAAAAATTCTTTTATTTTCTTCTCAATGTATTCCTACCTTATAATCAGTCTCTTCGTGTAGGTTAAATAGTCTGTGATCTTTTTATACGGTAAAATGTCATTAGGTACGTAAGGGACGAGAGAATGGGTCATCAGGGAGAAGATTTGAAATTCCAAAATGGGAATGGAAATGTTTTTTCTGTCCCTTCGAAAAGATTATGCATTATTGAGCCGATATCGAGAGTATAATATAAAATATGCGATGGCACCCGTGGTATATCGCTACCTGAATTTAAAATATTCACGATAGGTACTGTATTCCAATTGGATAACTTGTCTCGTCTGGACTCTACATAAATATATATACCTATATCCCTATCACTATATATGTAGATGAAAAAGCAACACTTTGAATAAAGGAGAAACAATTATATTTTATTCTTGGTAATTTTATCGTTCCATTTCTTCTCTATTTTCGTCTCCTTCAAGTTGAGTGTATTCACCTTGACGCGACATCGCAAACCTTTTCGCCTGGAAGATCCTGACCGTGTTAAACGTAATGTGAAAAGTTAATGCGACATAAATATTAAACGTAATGGAGTTTGCGCCAAGTTGGCACAACATTTGTTCAATAGCGCGTCATATCGTAACAAAGTTAGCCGATGTATCCCAACTAAATATTAAAAGAGTTTTTTATAAAAGAAAAAAAGAAAAACTAGACTTCGGTGTATAGAGTGTAAAAGCTTAAGTAAAATAAGTTAGCTATTAATTATACAATGCAAATAGAGTGCAGAAACAACGAAACCCTTCGTGGTTCCTTTTTGCTACAAGAACATGTATACGATATATGTCATTGAAGTTGGTATTCGTATTAAGGTTAGAAAAGGTCTCGCGTTGCCTTGGGTCTGCTATATCGAGTCAATTATTCACGGTATCCGTTCGCGATGAATCCTGTATTAATTATTTCAGGACATTCCAAAAAGGTCCAACTCTATTTTCAGGTTTATTTAGGCTTCGCCCTTGCCCCTAAATACCTTCCACTATATTCCGATCAGGCTTTCGTGCTAGGTTAGCCGTGGCGTGCGCAAAGCCTATAGGAGAGAAATTGAGCTATGAAATATTACCTGTATTTGCCCCAGTCCATATAAGCCTGATACAAATAACCAAGAAGGGTAAATTTGTCATCTCGTTGTCTGATGTTCTTTAGAGCACCTCGCCATTTACGTACGGCCGCCTGTTGTTTATGGGCCCGATATAATTTCAAGCCCTGCTCGACCTGTAACATTACAAACGTACAAGAAATCAATATTGCTGATTGGCCAATGTGTCACTATATCGCTCTGTATTCTCTTGCCGACTTCTTTTTCTTTAATATCCTTCCTCAAACTGTCCCTGATACAGTTGTCTTTTCTTTGCACGATCGGAAGGATTATATGGCTAGTGACGCAGCGAACATACTGTTTGTGGGAAACGAACTGAAATAAGGTCGATGTTTTATGACACGTCGCTTCCTGGTATCGGAGTATTGATTTAGTACTAAGAAGACAATACGGTTCCTCTTGTACAATCTATTTTTCCCTAGAAGTCTAGAGAAACGGTTTATCATGTAATTAGTTTGGTACTGTCATTGCTTCGTGATATACAACGTCATCTTGTGAATAAGTAGGACGGTGCAACAGTGCAACTGCACAATTGAAAGTAACTCATCATTAGCTTGGAATAATTAGCAAAGTTTTTTATTTACATCATTGATTTATTATAGGAATTTCCATTAGTTTCATTGCGGATCGAGATGCAAGCTCAGTTGAGGTTAGGGGAAACAGCTGTCATGTCTGATTCTGAATTTAAAGTTAGCTGCAATAGCCACAATGTATATTTACGTATAGTATGTATATTTATATATATAGGAAAATACATGAGATAGTGCGGACACAATAGCGGTTTCCATTTGACGCGATACTCAAGAGATATTCTCATTTATGCGAACCGTGGACTGTCGTTATAATCGTCAGCATTACTCAAGTCACTCGTACAGTATCCTATTAAATCTACCAGATTGCTTTTAGTTTTTCCCTTTATACGAGGATTCCCTGATATCGCGTTATTGTTCGACTTCGCCCTATTGTTATCCGCAAAGTGACCATTGCTGCACCGTAGTTTTTCAACAACATTCATCGCACACCCGAAGCCGCTGTTGTACGCTAATGAACTTTTCAAAATATTAAACGATCATCACATACCACCAATTGCAAATATATTAATCAGCACGCTATTGCTACTTATAAAAAAAAAAAATAAAAACGTACAACAAAAATTTGAATATTAAAAAGAAAATTAAAAATAATACTACGTCATTTTTGTCCATCATAAATATGCATACAATATTTCACGATTTTCATACGGCAATATTAACCTAATTATATTTCATTACAAAAAAACGGGATACGATATGAATTTTGAAGCTGTCAACGTGGTTCATAGCAAAAACAACGTAAGACCCACGACGAAGGGTAATCCTTGCTAACTAGGACGTATATACAGAGTTATTCACTCCACAAGGCACCAACTGAAGTTAGTGTGTCCATTTGACTTTTTTGGTGAAACCACGTTCAGTTGGTCAGTTATGACTGAATAATCTGAATAGGCTGAGTATACATGTTTAGCATCATTATATATGTAACATCGTAGTCGTCGGTCGATTATGAATGTCCTGGTAGGAATTTTCTCGAGGCCAAGGTAACCCTAACATAGTGAAGTCCTTTATGGGATAGTTCGACGGTTGTGGTATTTGTGGTACGAGGACGTGGCACGTGGCGGAAGCCGAGGATGCGACGCTGAGTTGAGAGAATAGTTCCATGTAGTTTCTCGTCGATGTAGTGGAATTCATGCGTCTGGCATTATCACGCACGAGAAACCGCGTCGAAGGTAACCTCGGCAACGAGGATGTCATAGAGGAAGGCCAGAGGATCGATTCAACCGTGAACCTTCAAGGTGATAAATGATAATGATGAAAACAAGGGTGCCTGAGTAGCACGTGTTTATCTCATGTACTTCGTGGACGAGAGTGGAGGTTGGATATATGAGGCTGCATCCATAAGGTAGACCTTGTGGACATCCAAGTGCAAAATTTTCATTAGTAGGATTAAACCTTACGAAGGATATACCGTAATGTCATTGTCCCTGTGTACTAGGTTTATTATTGCACTGTATTGTGAATATTATATAATATGGTATAGTATGGTAAGTAAGCTGTATAGGAGTACCTGGGCATACAGTATATTAACGACTCTTCTTTTCTTTTTTTTGTGTGGATGGCACCAGTTGGGACCTCGGTCCTTTACAAGCGGCCACTTAACGAGACTCGATATATAAAAATATATATCGTGAGAGAGACTTCGTATGATCTCGTGACGTGCGAAAAATGGCTATGAACACAAGGACCATTTTCTAGGTTAGGACCTAGAAGGTCGTGAGTGGGGCTGTCTAGTGGGGCCTGAAATTACACCAACAGATCCAGCCGTGTTCTTATCTCTTATCTCTTATCTATCTATGGCGCGAGCATGAAGCCCCACTTATCTTGGGGGATACAAGAGTTTTCACTGCTTTCGTGATGGCGATGGCGCAGAAAAAATTCACGCGATAACCTAAACGAAAATCAATTCTGCGATTGAATGCGATATCTGAATAAGGGTGTTTCATGGGATAGGGGTTGGTGGTTGATGGTTACACGTGACATGATGGTATTTATCAATGTATATTTCGTTAGTAGATTCAAAGTAAGAATGTAGGTACCCTATTTTTTTATTCCTTTCTCAGTGTGTATAAATTTATGTACCAATAACAATATTTTGGAGGTATGTCTGATGATATTATGTGCTCTTATCTTTAAAAAGATGGCGCTTTGGTTTATATACAAATTATACATCCCTTGTGTAATTGGAATGATTATCTGCTATCTCAATGGGTCTTTTGTTAATATTGAGAACTGACGGGAGGGTCGGTGCTATTGACGATATATAAATATATATATATATACATGTATAATGGGAACTGCGGTACTGCAAAAACGCCCCAATTTCAGAGCACAGCGTCAAGGACCAAACCCAACCTTCTTGCTCGAGCCGGCAAGGGATGAAAAGACAACCTCCATTCTCACGGACCAACCCTCTTTCGAACCCACCTTGCCTACACAAGGGAGCCCTATAGGGATTCTTAGAACTGGGAAACGACTTTTGACGTCATTTCCTTCTACGACGGACCCTTCAATATTACGTTGACTTTTGAATCGCGTTCTTGATAGTCCAAGACAGTCTTATATATAAAAAAGTAATTACTTACAGTCGACATTTCTGACGTCATATACATTTTGCTGTCAATATATATTTTGCACTTTTTTTTCATAACGGATTATTGAAAATATTTCTTTAGATTTTGAAATTCATTCTCCTTTGGTATATTATGATTTTTTGGGGCATCTTTTGCCAGTTCATTGTTGTTTTCGTATGACAAATTTATCGTTTCAGTTTAGCTGAACACTGACGCAATTGTGCGGATGCCCTTAAATATCTACTGTACTTTACAAAAGCACTCGTCGTTTCCGTCAACAGTCCCACAGCTGCGAATGAATTATATTAATTATTCGAGTTGGGTTTTACTGTCTGTCACTTCGAAACTTACAGAAGCTGAACTATCGCTTCTTCTTGGGCCCGGGGTGTTGAATATTTTTTCTACAAAGTTTTCCATTGTAATCAAATTGGACCAAACGAGACTTGTTTCTAACTTGTAATGGAATTATAAAAAAAAAAACATTATATTTCACAGATTGTTAAGAATCAATAAGAATCACAATTCTGTACGATATTGGTTTATGTGAAATAAAAAATTCATATCTTTTTGCCCTGAATTCTATGAACGCAAGTTTCATCGGCAAATATTTACTTAACTAAGAATATCCGCTTTGGTATCATTTTTTTTTTGTTCAACCTGCAATCCAGATATGAACTTACGTAACCTCCCAGTATAGTTATCCACTCGTGGTACAACTTCTATCACATGGAAGAGGTACTTCACAAGGGTTTGTCAAATCTGTGCTAAAGAACTCTCACACTTTAACACCGTTTAGAGTTGTTTCCCGTTATTTATTTTTCTTATGCGTTTTATTTCGCTTCCTCCTATTTCCGGCAAAAGCGAACACAATTCCTCACTCCAGATAAGCTTTTCGCGAATTGCAAGAAGCAATTTCTGGATCGAAAATGAAAATTTACGTTTCTAACTTTTCTAAATTATCGTTTCTCAACTTGAATCGTATAGTTATCAAATATTACGTATAATCTAGGAAATCGATAGCTGTATCCTGACTTTTGATATAAACAATTGACAGCGTAGCGATAATTACTTTGCGTGAATACTATAAAAAAAAATTAAATGCGCGAAAACGAAATAGATTTCATGCTACGCTTTCAAAAAATGTGGTGCCAATTTAAAAAATTTTTTACAAAGTTCACGAATGTGAGAATAAAATATTTTTTTCTCCATATATACGTATTTATGAGTAACCCTTCCGTAACTTAGGTCAGAGTGCTTTTTATTTCTATAGCTTGAGGAGTCTTAACTAAAACGAGAGGATTCATCTCTTTCACGTGGAACTTCTTCCTCGCGGCTTGGTTAAACTCTGCGGATGAAAGAATCTGGTCGCGGAGAGTGAAATAGAGGACACTGCGGTGGAACTGAGCAGCTCAAGGAGGCTGAGGTAGAAGAGGTGGAAGAAGTGGAAAAGAAAGGAACACGTCCGACCGGAATACAGAAAGGGCCGAACGGAGCTTCCAGTCTTTAAAAAAGCTCGGCTTTCTTGAATGGAGTCACATTGAAAATCCTGGTAAAGATTTTCTATATCGGTATCAGTGAAAAATGAACTTTCCGAATGATTTGACGGTTTTTTTATAATTTTCCAAATTTTAAAATCGGATGGTCAAATGATTTAACGTTAAATTTTCGTGAAGTGATAGTATGAAAAAGTGCTTTTTTTTAAATATAATACAATTTATGTTATATTTATCTTGGACTTTTTTCTCGGCTTGTTTTCATTGATTTTTCAGACAGTTCGAGTAATCGCATTTGCGAAAGTTCAACTTTGACAAATTATTTATCTTACAGCAACGATTTATTCACGTTTTTTTTTTTTTTAGATTAATCTTCCAGTTTCCCGTTAAGTGACGGAGTAAAGCGATCACACAAATCTTGGGGATGTACGCTAATTTTCATTTATAAAACTTCTGTAGACACTGTGGGAATTCACCTAGTGCTTGTCCTCATGTTACACAAGGTAAAGAGCTTCGATACAGTTTTCAGGGGGTTAAGACAAATATTTGAGTAGCTCTGAGAATTCATGTCAGCCATTTGCGAATCTACCCATTCGACGAAAATGAAGCTGGTACATTTTATAAGAGTCTCAAAGTCAATTGCAAGAGGAGCCACCGTGAGGTGTATGAACCAATTACGTAAAGTCGCTCTTGGCTGATTTCAATTTCCGATAAGAACAAGAAACTTGAAAACAGCGCTTAGTTGACAGCGAACAAATGTAATTTATTCTTAATGACAGTGACTATTAAAAGTAATTATAGTGTCTTTTGTGCATTATTCAACTTGATTTATTTAACTCAAACATTTCAAAAGATACAGTAACATTGTCTACTGGTGATTACAAAATTTCTAAGAGGTGTAACAGTTGCTATTTCCCATGATCTATCGAATACAGGCCTTCGCGTTAAAGCTTGTGTTTTTAATCAGTAGATAGGATAGTGTTATAGACTATGGAAGGACTGTAACGAAAATGAGTAATTTGTGCAATGTAAAAAAATTATTGTGTCTGTGTCCCATCTTTTTCATTTGTCAGAATATCCTTACAGGATGCTCACAGACCCCAACCAAGTACAACTAGACGAATGCGTAGGCAGCTGTGTACATATTGAAGAAGACAGGATGAGGATGATCCAGAGCCTTTGTTAATTTCGGAGACTGTGCAATAACGAATTTGAGACGTAACGTCCATAGTAGCTTTATAAATATGAAAAATTTCGTATCAAAGGAATAAGTCCGAAGAAGAACGAAATTTTGCCAAGGATTTTAAGAGAAAGATCAAAGTGCAAGGATACAAGGAATAAATTCGAAACAGGAGAGCTTTTTTACTGATCCTCTCAAAATATTCATAATGTTAATTCGTAGATTGGTAAGACATGGAATCTTAAGGGGAATTGTGTTTCCATTGAATCGACCAGCACTTTTTATAGCCACGTTTTATCGACTCTAAACGTTCCTTTATATGATCACTGACCCAAGTCCTATGAAAAGTGTTGAATGTACTGTACCTTCTATATATGACTTTAAGTGTTCCATGTGTCACAAAAGGAAATAATGAACATCTAAAAGCGACGTTGTTGGATTCTTAGGAAATTCTTTAGGCTGAAGTAGAATTAGAAGGGACACAGAGCTACTCAAGAAATACCCTAAAGAAACGCTTATGAGAACAGAAGGTCTAAGAGTATAGAATAAAGATAAGAAAAAGAATGACTATTATTTCGTTTGGAATTGGCAAACGTTATGATAAATTGAATTAATCTCAAAATAAGCTAGATATGGAGTATCTACGTGCCCTGATGGAAAAGGATGTCTCAAGCGACTTAGGACTGCTTTGCAGAAGGCAAAAGTACCAGAAGGAACATTTAATAAAATTAGTTACTAGAAAAGGACTATACACTCACTCTTCTTCTGGCCAACTGCTGATCAAGCCGATGCCTGCATCCAACGAGACACTCCCATAATCCGGTACCGGATCTTCCGTTATGATAGTGGCCACTTCCACTTCCGTTATGATGCCGGTAATCCTCCTCGGCGAATTCGTACAGATCGAGAGGATGTCTCGAGCCATCGGGGCTGCCAAGTAGGGCAGTGGCTGACAGTTGATGACTGGCGGAACGACTGTAACGTTATGAAGCCAAATTGAATATTACAGAAATATATATAAAATAGAGAAAAATTATTTATTAACGAGATTTCTTAAATTGAACTATTATTACGTTCATTTTGGAAATTAACTAGTTAAACAACTGAATCTGGTAGTACTTTTTCTCCTACTGTATCGTTTCAACTGATACTTTTTTTTGGTAAACAATGAAATTCAACCTCGTTTCCAATGGGGATTCAATTATTTCGGAAGTTCATTTTGCATCTGGGATCCATTTTAAACCTTTATATGTATATATGTATACATATATATGCGTGTCGTGTACCCTTAGTTTGACATCTGTATATTTCTGAACAGCGTCGATAAAGAGGTTAGATATATATCGACTCGGTCGGTCACGGTTCGAAATGGTTTTCTATACCATCGAGAGTAGTTTTCCATGATCCCACTTTCTCACGTGATGCGAAGACTTGCTCTAGTAACCTCGTAGTATTTATGATTTATTGGCTACTCGACTTTGCTTTTACGCAGCTTGTTTTTCTCTTTGAAATATCTACGCAATCCAGACCTTATTTCCTCTTGACGGAATTTACCAGTCGCTTATAGGATGTTTTACCTTGATCTTTGCACCCCTCGGAGGAACGTTAATATTATTATTCAAAGCTGAAAGACAGTTTTACGAATTTATTATTTCAAAAATTGAGCAAATATGTAAAATCGCTTCGAAACTACGTTACGCGTGGCACCTGTAGAATTTTCCGAAAATAGAAAATCGGAATGGTGCAGTATCAAAAAGATCAATATCAGAAATGAAAGCAGTAAGCGTCAAAGAGATCGTTGACGTCCCTTATTAGCCATGCGATGATCAATTAATGAATTGCGTAATAATTTGACGCATCGATGATTCTTAAAAGTCATTTCCACGATAGCGGAACGACGTTTCGTAGCGAGTAATATAATTTTTATATTTAAAGGAAATAAGCTTAGGCGGGAAATACGAAATTAAAATGACAATTTTGAATTTACGAGCGACCCATACTGAATTTTTAAGAGGGAAAAATGTTTCCGTCTGTGGAGTACGTTCTGACACGGTCGTAATAAGCGTAGAATTGTCGTTTATGAAAATTCACTTTCGTATCCCGGTATGCTGAAAGCGCTAGAGGGTAGGTTGTAGTACATGCATACCGCAGAGATATGAGAGAAAAACACTTTGTAGTCACGCATAGGGGTGGGGAAAGCTCGTAAAAGCGGGTGGGTTTCTCCGTTTCTTAAAGCCCCTCTGCTTCGGGGAGTTTCAAGGTTGTTTCAACTCCCTTGAGATTTCTAGGCTACTCGTATATCGTCGCGACCTGTTAGGCTTCTGGGGTTGTGTCCATGGGAATTCTGTTCGCGAAAATTCGCTTCGGAGGTGATGGATGTACGATTGGTATCTATATATGTAGCTGTATGTACTCTATTGTCTCTTGGACAAATATTTTTCTAACGATACTTCAATTTGATGTCCAGCACGTGAAACGAGTTCACCACCCTTGAGCGTTGCTCTCAGTATATTCAGGGTAAATACTATTGAAGTATTATAGAATAGAATGAAAAGAGGATCAATATATTGACAAATAAAAATTACAAAACTTAAGGTATTTACTAAATACCGTTTCTGTATATTGTGAAAATATTGTAACAGTATTCTTAATTATTTTGATGAAAACTGGGTAAAAAGGACACTAGTCATTGTCGCTGATGCTTATCAGCATTTCGAAAATTTTGGAGAAGAAAAGTTAGGGTGAATTCTATCATAGCGGATATTGCAGTGGGTTTATTGGTTAAATTGAGTTCGGTTCGATTCGTTTGGCAAATGACAGAGGGCACGAAAAGGTTTGATTGATCAATTTGGATATTGCGGTATTCGATAGCTTTCTGGTGGACATTGTTACGCTGCAGTGAGCTTCGTATAAAGATCCCTTTTTTTTTTTAGAATTTCAGAGTTTCACAGTGAATGTCGTACATAGATATATTACTATTGTCTGTTGGTTATTTATTTCAAAATGTGGATACAGAATTCTGACCGATTATAAACGATGTTTGAACTAAATAGTGCATCACGATTTTATTAAATTTTCAAAGGAACGAGTAATAATTTTCCCATTCAGTTTTAACAATACATTCCATTATTCATACAGGCGTGATCGATCAATCTATTATAACAGTTATACAATACCTTATTACGTATATCCTGATGTATTATAAAATCGAATTAACTTTCAAAAAAGATTTTCTCCGAGTCAAGCAATATCTAAATATTAAATTTCAAATAAATTTTTTAATTAAAGGTGCAACGAAAATTTTTGACAATTGATATTTTTGAAAATTCTATTTTCCTCTGCGCTTAAAGTCCTAAGCAATCTCTAAATAGTTTTACCAAACTCCTTCGTATTTACAAGTTCGATTTTCTATACCAATACCAAAAGAATTCGACCTTCACTAATATCCACTTTTATGGTTTCACTTATCTCAACATTAACTTGTTATCCGATATTTATCGTGCCGGAAATCGTTAAACATTCGATCTTCGCGATTCATTGGCTTTTGCCGTAACAGCGTGCATGTATTGGCTTCGTGGCACAGTGGTTTTATTTGAGCCACACTGTTTCGCGGACACAAAGGAATCAGTGGCTCACAGCCAGATAAAAGTTTGTTATTGATCAGCTACCGCCACGAAGGACGTTCTGTGGTATATTGGAAAAGTATTTTCTCCTATGAGGCTAATACATCAGACTTCTCCACTTCAGCCTGCTGCGTATCTACAACACGGTTCTCTTACTAGAATCACTCTCAACTGGGTAGTCCGTATAGAACAGAACTGTTCCACTGGTATCAGGTGTTGTAGAACAGTCCGACTGTACGTAGTCAGTTTCACTATATGGCCAGACAGATATATCCCATCCCTATCCTTAGGGGAGAATTAAGGGTTCTTTCCAATTAAAGATTTGGGATCATTCTCCTGGACTAGTGACTATTTTTTAACAAGTGGCGATAACAGCCATAGATTAAGATGATGGCTGAGTTCGCGGGAACGATACACCTTGGGAAAAGAAAATTTTTAAGATTGCTTAACATTTTGAAAATTCGTATCCTACCGGAAGTAAAGTACTTGACAAGTAATAAATCATGTAACGCGGTATGTGCCTGGTGGGTCCCGGCTCATCATATATCTATCTGGTGGGGAATAAAAACTTTGACAATTTTTTTTAGAATTCTAAGGAATTCATGTTTTTCTTACGGAAAAATCTTCCTCACTTTATACAGTCCTGATGGAGGTATCTGCGTCTGGCGGCGTTGATGATTTATTTACTGTGAACGGTACTTTAACATTGCATACTTGCAGCAGTAACAGGGCCGCGGAAACAAATGCATTTGATTGGCGAAATCATTGCAAAGTTTACAAAATCGTTAAGTTTCACCAATCACATATGTTTGCTTCGTTAGCACTCTTTCTGACGATGATGATCATTAGGTTTGCATTGACGTCATTTAAATATTTATTTTTTGGTAATTTTTACAGTCGCCGATACCCTGGCGTCCTCAAGCCCTTAACGTTATTATTTTAACAACAAATAAAATGTACAAATATCAACATTCTCACCATTTCTCAATTTTCTAACGGAACATTACAGCATCCAGGAGTAATATATCTGAAGCTGGTTCTATCGTAGAAATCGAACGAACAGGCTAATTCGAATTGACTGATGTAAACTTGCGCATGCGCAAATATACAAATTATATATCTTTTATACAAAGTGTAATATTTTTTTTCATTTATTCTCTTGATCTTTCCCACGCGATAACATTTACGATATAAGAAAAAAAAATTGTAAAAACCATCCCTGCGGCTCACGTCCATTTCTTTAAGTCTTACCAAGATATGCATATATTTACGTTATATAGCGAACCGTGATAGCGACGCGCAATTTTTTCTTATTATTAGCACACTTCTGCCCCGCGTAAGCGAATGGCATTCTGTATATATTATACCTATAGAGAATTTGTACTTTTACAGTGGCAAAAAGAGTCGCTGCATATATTACAAGTTTTTACTCTCTTCCCACGCGGAGACTTTTGCAACTTTAATAACTATACGTATATATGTATATATATATAGCCCTGAAGTTTTTCATCATGTTTTGCTTCCCGTGAATTTAAAGACTTTATAACTGTCGGTTTTAAATAATTATGCCAACTAATTAAAGTTCGTCTTTGCGCACGCCCACGAGAAAGAAAGCGACATTCAGGTTTGAGCTTCACCCGAAATTCGTTAATTGCAAAAAGTTATTTTTACGAAAATTATATACACAATAACCATATACCATTTATTTATTAATGTCAAGCGTGACTGTATATTTCTTATTGATATTAGTAATTTATATTGATTACATTTAACTGTAAACTGGATAACAAATGAAGAACAATTAAACTTAACATTTTTTATGTGAAACCAAAACATAATTATTACATACGCAAAAGTAAATAAAAGGGTCCTTATATTTTTCATAATAAGTCTTAGACTGTATAGTCGTAACATACATTTCTATTAAGATACTTAGGTACGTTGGCTAATATATATACATGTGTGTGTGTATATATACAATATATATAGGGTGTCTACAAGGCCACTGTCACAATATAGAAATTTATTTTGCACGCGAAGTAAAGCTTTCGCGATGGCATAAGGCCATATAAAATATGGTTCCTAAAAGCTTGATGTACAAAAACCATCCAGGCAAAAAGAATTTTAGACCCTGTACCGTATATCTGTATACTCGATATTCTGAATATACTGGCTACACATCTTATTCGCAGTAAAGTACAATTTGTATCACGCAGACATAGAATTAAAAATGTTTTTAAAAGCTACCCTTTTAGCGCTTACTTTTTCTTCTCAAGCTTTTCACTCTTCTTTTTTCTTGCCGTAATACTTTTCACTGCTTTTTAAAATACTTTCTTGTTCCTAATTCATTTCAGTCTGCAGAAGTGTTCTCTTAACGGCATGCTTCGCCGAAGACACCCGGTATGCAAATCGTCATTTGTATTACTCGGGGTAAAAGACAATGCCTGGACTCGGAGCATTGTCTATTTTGCTAGGCTACAGTGGCTTTTGTCAAGCTGAACTGAGATTCTCTGTTTCTCCTCTATTCTTGGCACGTCGCGTGCTCTTCCGTTTCAGTAAAAACTTGCGATTCGTAAAGATCGTTTGGAGAGGTCTCGAGCGGCCTTAGCGCGAGGCTTTGAAATTGGTTTTGCGTTCAATTTGTAAAGAGCAGCATTATAGGATTGTAATTTATTTTCTAGAAACCTCACGAATTTCGATTACCTGTTAAATAAGGCTACCAGGTATAATATTGTTTTATAAATTATAACTTTTGCTTTAAATATATTTCAGAAAATAAAATACAACGGTATACAACCAAACAGAGGAATGCATAATAACCGGTCGATTATAATATAAACGATTTGCCTATCGATAAAAATAACAATGATTCGTAAATTAAATATAAAAGTACTCGCGCGTGATTTATACAACAGACACATAACGCTTACCATATACAGTATATTTAATAGTGTATAGTCGTATTTTTCGTAGTTGGAACGTCAAAAGATACTCTCTTCACTTAAATACTTGATAATTAATAAGGCCCAAATTTCTTAATATCATTCAACAATATCCTTCTCCAGGTTGTTGAATGGGCGTATTGCATCTAGTCCGGGTCCGAGGATTTCTCGAGTGATCGCCAGTAATTGGTTCATCAAATTATTCCAAATGAATGAGATTGGGTAAGCCTTCAATGCGTATCGAATATGAAATGAAATAATAAAAAGAGCCCTGATGCCTGTTGATAAGATATACAAACTACCGTCAGTAATAAATTTCAATAGTTACTTATAGCCGAACGGAAAGTAACTGTGTGTCTTCTTCAGCGGTTGTTGGACGAAAGGGACGAGTCCTCTTATCGCCTCGACACGCAAGCGCTTTGATTGTAATTTTAACGAGAGGGGGAACACGATATTAGCGTACTCCCCCGGACCTTAGAGAATTACAAAGGGATCGCCGGTCGGTATTTTGGTTACTTATTACAGCACACGTTACACAGGTCTATTTACTTTTAATATCCTTAATATTTCGTGGATTATATATTAAACGCAGGGTAGAACGTTTGCCATAAACATCCTAAATGAGATTATACATTTATTTGAATAATTTTTCAAATTTTCGTTGTGTCAATTTTAGATTTAGAGGTGCTACGGGTTTCCAAGTTTTACGAAATCCTTTGAAATATAATTGCATTACGTGTAACGATGATTTATAATTTAACATGCTTGTCCGGCATGTCACTTTCAACATTTTCAAATGCAAAACTAGTAAAAAGATTTGAATGCGATTCTGGGAAATTCAAAATTCCTCAACTTGTCAGAATTATGAAATGTCAAATAACTTCGAAGTCAAAACTTATGAGAATTCGTCATTTTCGATGGTTAACTTGTTCCATGTTAGAAAAGTCACGGATGGGAACTAGTTGAAGGAAAGCTGTAAGAAGTTTTGAGTTTCAAGAAGCAGCCACTGCCGAACAAATAAAAAGAAGTGATAGATGAAATAGTAAATGAAACGACCGAAATGTTCTCAGGATTATGAAACAAAATTCATCAAGCAAGCAATGAAAGATTTTTAACATACAATTTCACTCGTCGCATGGGTCTACCTTTCATTGTACAGTACGACTTATTTAGTACGGCTAACAGGGCACCATTAACTTTATATTATGTTTGTCGGTATAATGGCAATTCGCAAAGATTGCTTCTGGTTAATTTAACAGGCGACCCTCCGCGAAGGCTGATATACGTAGTAACATGGCTTTCGAAACTTTGCACCGTGAGATTATCTAATTTTCAGAGAACAGTTTATGAAGGAATCTTATCCGCCATTATGGGAATTCGTAAAACGTCGTAGTACCTAAAAACGCTGTTATGAGTGAACTCTTGAATATTGCCTTGAAATATTCATAACACGTGGATAAGCGAAAGCTCCGACCATACGTCATTTTTCCGAAAAAAAAAATATATTTAACAGTAAACAAAAAATTATCAAAGATCGATGAGTCTATTAAAGTATGATTTCTTATAATAAATTACATGAATTTCTTAACGATTACCTACGACGCATTACTTCCGTATCTATCGTCCAACGATGAAGATTGATGTGGATCGTATATTTTACACGAAGGATTTTACGTCTAACAAAAATAAGTTTTCTTCGCCTCCTACCGAATCAATTCCGAACTAATTTTGATGGCAGCTCATAAGAAACTTTTATTCAGTGGAATTCTCTTGCCGAAGGATTCTTTGTTTTTTGCCCAGCCAACAATTTCCTTAGATCCTTTTGAATTGCTTGCGGTAAGGTATAGTCTGGGTTCAGAGGATGGGGCACTCCCGTATATCTAGGAGCTTTCTTTGTACGGACCTGCGATCCCTCGTAAAAACTTGTTACGTCAAAAACCCGTAAAAACGTCCCGTGATACGTGACATATAGATACGTATACCGATACGGATGAAGGAGAACTGCCAGCGGGCATCGCTATTCCGACGTGATTTTCTAAGATGCCGATGGAATTTTTACGAAAATCGTCTCCCGTCCAATTTTCCTGACAGCCGCTCACCTGTTAGGCTCAATACAGGACGCAGGTATAGATGTAGCCGACAATATGCTGACCATTTTTCACGTGGAAAATTCATTTCGCACGCATTTCCGAGGGGGTATGCTTCATATAAAATTTACACGTAAGCACTATTCCGTTTGATTGTTCGCATGGTTGCTATATTATGTCTATACATTTATTTTGGTATAAAAACTTTTGGCATTACTTATTACAGGCATACAGCTAATTATTCTGCAGTAGATTCAATATAGAAGCATGTCAACGTACAAATTGATGACCATATTGCATTTTCGATCTTGCTGTCTTTTCTCGTAACAAGTTCATTCTATTAGGACACAGCGATGGTCTGCAACGGTCGCATTGCGGTAGGGCAGATGCTAGGCAAGGGTGTGCGATTCTATCTCGGCTGGCCTCCCTGATGTACAGTTTGCAAACTCAAACTCTGGGACGGTAGCCAAGACCACTTTATCTCAATGTCCCTGTGCTTCTGGAAATAAATTAAAGACTAGCTGCGCCTAACCTGATGAGACCGGGTTAGCCGTGACGCGGTAACTAGGTTCACGTAGTGTTTTAATGGGTCGAGTCGTGACATTAATTTCGTACCGGGGTTACCACACCTGCAGCTTTTCTCCTCGAATAAAACCTTCAGGGATCCTCGATGCATGGTAACCTGTCACGGTATATATATGTACCCATTAATCTATAAAATAGGTATATGAGTGCGATAGACAGTTTGCTGAAGTGGCCCCTCAAGATGTGTCCCAATGTCTCAATATAGATCTGTCGTTGAGAGCTAGTCGAAATTTTATTGTAAAAAACATAAAAACGGAATAAAGAAAAACTGTCGTGGAAAATCCTCTTTAATTAGTAATTAATATTTATGGCGAATAATAGCCATGGATATTTCGTTTGATAAATATGCTGGGAAATTATTATTTATAGGTTATACTTTTATCGGGTCGTTGGTGATTGAACCGTAAATATTGGATAATAGGCATTTCTGATTAAGGTGATTGGGTCGATTATCAAATTATGTTGGAGAATGTTCAATATTCCTGGAAGATAGGGGAATATTCTTGGTGGTTGTATGTGTAGCTGATGGTGGTTGGTATGTAGTATAAGTGATTTAAAAATGAACTGCCTAAGAGCTAGTTTGTACGGGTTTCATGAGTATAGCGATACTTACAGCGCAATAAGAGACTACTGAATAATACGAAATCGTTTTTAAATCTGAAAATTTCTAACAAAGATAATAGTACTTCGGATTCTTTGATAATAGGAAAGTCGTCTCGTTAATGCCAGACTGGAGCAGGGCTGCCATTACTGGCTTCGTATTTTAAAGATCCACTCCCTCGGGTCACACGATATTATTTTCTTTTTTTCTTCTCTTTCGCAATTATTACTGATCCCCCTTTTTTTTTAACTACTTTCTTCGTCCGGTTCACTAATTACGAAAAATATATTTTCGCAAATCATCAACGCTTCTAGATCGAATGTAACTTTTTGTGAAAGCTCAAACGAAAAAATGTCCCTGGTACAAAATACCCACTATCATCCCCTATTCCACGATTAGCTTTATCCGAACCACCTTTACGCAATTTTGCCAATCAAATATTGGTCATATACTGTGTATGCATGTGTATCTACGTACGAGTAGGCAATTGTGATTTTTTGCAAAAAAAAATCTCACCCAATCGACACTGAGAAACCCATAGATTTGCAAGTGTGAATATTCCTTCATATTCTATATTCCAAAAATTATTTGACAACTCGCCACATGAATGTATACATATGTCTCTGTTGCATTATCAATATGAATGTATGAATTTTCGAAAAAAAAATGTCGTCCAACTGGCACAGAATACACTTGATTTATAACTGTAAATATTGGGAAACGTTACTCATGATAATTGCTGAATTTCTCTAAAGTTTTCCGCAATTTCCACATCCCCCATAGTACACGCGATAACTAACCAAAGTAATACGAAATCGTTACGTACGTTTTGCAATATGATTATATACGCGCAGTCAGCTAAGCTTTCACCGAGCGATAAGATGCGCAGAGATTCGAGCAGCGCAAAGTGCGCTCCTCGAAGTCAACGAACTTTCACAAATATGCAGTTATGAAGCTTGCAGCTGCATTTTCCTGCAAGTTCATGATGTACGGAGTGTTAGGTTATTTTCCCGCAATAGTTGGAGTGGGTACCTGCTGTACCCTTGAGTGTTGTTCAGCTGGGACTAGCCGGGAGATCAGAGGTGGTGGGTAGGTAGGTACTCGAAGTTGGGTGAGTCTGAAGGAGGGTGAGGGACAGGAAATTATTGGACAAATGGAGGGTTGCGGTTCTTCATCGAATTTTATATATCTGTACCTTCCTGAAATCGACACTCGCCTGCGGCTGCTGTTTCTAACGTATACATATTTTTTTTCTGTCTGAATTTATATGATAATGCCAAAATAACTTGTCTCGAATTTTTTTTTTATTGACAAAATTTAGGGGTTTGTTTTCGTAGCTCACTCCCGAGTTCAATGCACCGTACCTTCTATCTTATCTATGTGTTTAAAGTTATATTACTTTTGAAATGTAATTATATCCAATAGAAGTCATATAACGCTATATCTTCTCAATTTAGATCGAATGCTTACCACGGCAAATTTCCAGCCCGCAAGACTATTACAGTAATTTCACTTCTATCGGTTCTTTCCACACATTTCACTCTTATATCCGTGCAATGAAACGAGAATGCAATTATAAGATCCAAGTGGAAATGTTCTTTTCAATTTTATCGGTAATTAAATAAAAAATTGATCATAGAATATCATTCTAAATACGGAAACCTATATCTGACACGCCTAAATTTCTTCACAGACACTATGAATTTATAATACAAAATTCGAATCGTCTATAAAATTTCATACGGCACAATTATATTTTCTTCGCACAAATTGTTCGCCATAAAAAAATTTATATGGGATTCAGAGTGCAATTTTTTGAAGATAAAGGTCATCAGACACTATTCGCATGGGCAATATAAAATTTATACATCGGAGTTGAATAACTGCAGATGCATTTTTCATGAATTATTAAAATCAATATTGACAAGACTAATTGTAAGTACAGATATTGCGTAACGATGTGTGGCCGGATCAAGGAAGGAAGTTTCACAGTATATCGTACACTTAACCCTTAGGGTCCACGTTACATTAATCCTGCCAAATACACGTCCGTCTACCCCGTCTAAAGTATACAGCGTAAAGTAACCCTCGGGATAGTCTGAACACCCTTTGCCTGCTCTACTATCAAAACCATGAATTATTCCAACCCTTGTGACTGATACTACGAGTACACTTTAATCGTAAATTCATATACTTAACCTATGTATATACGAAAACGCGTTTAGTGCCGAGATCCATTTGACGCCATCTTCGTTTCTAAAAAGACTCGACCGACCGTACTAAAGGATACTTAATAAAAATGATACAAGTAGATACACCCGTTTATATATCAGCCAAGGAATACACAAATATACGAGCGCCCTTTTCAAGGTACACCAATTATGATGAATTACAATCCTTATAAGGTTAATCAAAATATTTAAAGTCGTCTGATAAGGAGAGGTTTTTTTTTTAAATTAATGAAAAATGTTTTTCGTCGAGTTTAAGAGATCATCAAAAATTAATCGTTATTCACTTGCGTAACAAAAAAGGAAAAGTTTAATATCATCCGTGGGCGTGCCTGCGGGTGAATTTTTGAGAATATACCCGCAAGGGTCAGGGTGGTGGGTAATTAACTTTTTAAGGGCTGGTTAAGGGTGATCGTGTGTATATATATATATATATATATATACTTGCCTGAGGCATTCCCTGGATGCGATAGACTCCCATGACATGACTGTGCCTCTTCTCTCTCGTTCTCTTCTCCTTTCTCGCTCGTCTTCCTCTTCCTCGTCCCTCTCGGCCACCCCCCAATGCCACTCTCATCTCTCTCCGCCACCATTATCTCCGCCACCGCACCTGCACGCCACGCTGAGGCAGTACATATTATCACCGCACTCTTTTCAAAGACACTCGTCGTTCTGGTTTTAAATTTCCCGGCTTTTTCTTTGACGTCTCCTTCCTCTACGCGTCTCCGCCGCCTGAGTCGTTACACCCGTTAAATCGTTACGCGGCCGCCAGGTCGCTGTCGTACGAGCGACACATGTGTTTATTTTGGCGTCCGCACGAGACGGGAATCAAAAAAGAAAGATATTTGGAAAATAACGTACACTCGTTACACGTATGGCGATGACGTCATTCAATTGACTAATTATCAGCAGCTTCACTGAACGGTAGCTAAGTTAACGCACTGAGTAACGGGCTTGACTGGAGGGATTTACTTTAATGGATCCATTTTCAATGTTTTATAGTTTCTCTTGACTAATCTGTATTTAATATGTAATACGTTTCTTCGGCGAGGATTATGTTTGGATTTTAAGATTAACGATTAAGTGTTTACGGTGGGTTAAACTGTTTTTAAATATTTTTTCAGTTTTTTAAAAATCTGATAACTGTTTTTTTGGTATTTCTGTCACGTTCTGTTATGCTGATGTTTTAACATTAAATAGTATTGTTCTTGAGGTCGGCGCTAATGGATTTGGCTTGTCGTCTTTTCGCCTTTCTCCAAATGGCTATTAACGCTGAGAAATATTCCGCTTCCTTTCCGGATGAGGGCGAATCGGTCTTCGCTTTTTTTTTCGGTTATTCAGTCCGACTCCGCTTGGCATGAAATTGTAATCCGTTTTCACGAATATTTCGAAAAGCGTTTTCCCATTTCGTAATTATTCACGGATCTCTCACGTTGCCTATAAGACAGTTTTAGATTATGTATTATAGCTCGATCGTGCGTGAAATTTAATTGTCATACGAGACAAAATTAACACACTCACCATCGTTAGGTCACGGGTTAATTTTAAGTCGTGAATAAAGATATATGGTTTTTCATTCCTGATATTACATTTTTCAATGGTGCCGACGGTGCATTTTACTATTTTTATTATTTTCAGACTCGTAACGGGCAATGCCTGCGATTGATATTACATTTGCGTTACGTTATTCAGAATAATGTATTTATCATCTGGAAAAGTATTTCTGAGTTCTCATCCCCGTAACTTGCGCCCCCTTCGCAATGCGAATACTTTAGGAGTCGAAGAATTCTAGATGGAAAAATACAAGAAAAGTTTGTGAATATTCTCATGCCGTTCTCAATCTTACATTTTTTATTCCTTAGTCTCTTCTTTTGTCCTCGCGTAACACCTACGTATCCTATGTCACATATGTATACTACACGGAGTAACTTTTCACTATTGAACCTGCGTACGTTTTTTTTTTCTCTTCAATGGAGTTCTTTTCTGATTTTCAATGCGCCTTATTTTCCTCAAAACAGCATTAAATAAAGTTCGCTCGAAAGTCTACAGTTGCTCGCGTATTTCAACCGACACAGACTTGACGTGTCCAAAGGAAAGAGCACGAGACGTAGGCAATATTTGTTCGTCAATTGGATCCAATGAACGAGAGAATGTATTTGAAATTTTCAACTTATCCCCTACATACTTTATTTTGTTATATCGCCTAGTTATCAAGTTTCGACTATATAACGTCCATACGTCGCAATGCCGATCAAAACTTTCATTGGCAAGAAATAAAAATGAAAAAAAAAGTGATAGGTCAACTTATTTTCGAGTACTTGGCTCCCGAATGAAATTCCTAGAGAAGTTTCCCTTCGTATATAAGCTTGGCTAGAATGCCAGGAGAGTTTACGAAAACTTCACGACTTTGTGTTCGCTTTTCACTAGGCTGAAGAGAGAGAGAGAGAGAGAGGGAGAAAGAGAGACAGAGATTCAAGAACTTTGCTTGGACTTATTGTGTACAAATCGAATTACGTATATTTCGTAGCTACCTACGTGTGTAACTCAAAAGATTTGTCAATTCCCTACACAACCTTTTCTTTCTTCTTGAAATATCCACGGCTACAAGAAAATAAGGGTTGTACGAATTGTACTCTTTTTCAGAATTACAATCATCACTCAGTATACAATTTCTTTCTCATCAGCGTTTAAGCATCCTGATCATAAAAGTCCTTTGTCCCTTGGGTCAAGTCTTGGAATTTTTTTGTGTTTTTATAATGGCAAATGCTTCCCATGAGAAAAGACCATGACAGTCGTTCGGTCAATAAGTACGTAGAAACCACATCGTTATCTTTAGATTTACATGCATATTCAGTACGTTACTTATTTTCTGAAAAAGCTTATATCGCTTATACATATTTTATTTTCGTAAGGGATGCGCGATCAGTCGAAAGAATTTGGCAAATACAAACGAAAATCGTTTTGAACGCGTTCAGCCAGTCGTGAACGCGACCAAATTCTCTCTTATACTTTGACAGACAGACACGTATGGTTAGTGGAGTAAAATATATGGAAATTCGTTTTCAAAAAAAAACAATGCATATATAATTTTGTCCCGTTTACTGTACACATCCTTAATTAAATATGACAATTAAAATAAATCCATCCCAATAAATTCAATGACCGCTAGTAAGTCTGCCTGCCAAAGTAGATATTGCCAATACTTTCGACAACTGTCAAGTACCTAAGATGTCACAGTAAACGCACAAATTGATTACACTGAAAATTAATTAAACTGTCAGGATAACAACTGAATTTAATACACCAGTATTCATTTCCACAAATGGCCGATGAAGGTGGACTTTTTTTTTTAGTATAGTATCCAACCCCACCTAAGAGTGATGATTTCTATCACGTCCGTCCAGATGCAATGTGTTAATATTCACCAATTTTAATAACATATAAAATCCATGTTAATCGATCTTTGTTTAATATCGTTTAATAAGAAGCGATTCGATCATTGCATTAATCCCTTAGGGTTGAAACACGTTCGTAGCGAATAAATGTTTTCGTGGTGACGTCACGCGATGGTTCTTTCGTCTGACAGATACAACGAGTTAAGACAGTCGTCACGTTAGATTAGGTCGTCGTACGTTACGATTAGAAAGATTTCGGAATCGGCACCGAGATACGTCACAGTAATTAGGGTCGTCCGTAATAATTAATTAAATCGCGTTCCTGCCAGCCGAAAGGTTGTTTGGTTGAGCGTAGGTGGAATCAGAAAAAAAGGGAAGAGGACAGGGAAGGTTGATTTAGCGAATCTACAGCTGCGAAGGTCTACCGGCGATGGTCGGGGCCGAACTGTCGCGCCCGAGCCGCAGCAGCCCGCAACACACGACCCAACCAACCCCTACAGCCAGCCAGCCAGCCAACCAGCCACCCACCCACCAATTCCTCTCCACCTTCATCCTTCGTCCACCTACAACCTTCATCCCCTCTTCGTTCTCCTCCAACCTACGCTTCTCTACGGCTGAGCTCTCACCTTCGACTCCCAAGATTCACCTACATCTCGTTACCCAACCCCTATTACCAGATATTGGTAAATTCTCTAAGATGCAAAAGGTGTGTCGAGCGCTGCGAGACGTAACCACCCTTTACTGTCATCTATATTTATAAGAGGTACGTCGCGCCGTTCGTGTGAATTTACATTTTTGCAAGAAAAAATTATGGACCAACCGTAAGGGGAAAATTGGAGGGGTCGGATTTCTCGAAAATAAACAGCTTGTACTTTTTTTTACTTGCTCGAATCATGGACCATGAAAAACACGAAATACTCAAATTTAATATAAAAATTTTACTCGAGCGCACGTCAGGCGCGCTTGAACCTTCGAAATTGAAGATAAAATATTTTACAAAATTTTTACATCTACTTCTCGTGTCTTATAGAATTAAAAAAAAGGTTTTCTATCATCATTCTTTTTATCATTAATCTCGTCACTTTCTGTGATCTTAACAACTCTTACAGGTAAAATTTATTGCTTATGTATTTAAAACACTTTATTTACAAGAATCTTTCACTGTTAAAGCAATGCTTAATAGATTGTCAATTCCCAAAAATATCTACTCCGTTTTCTTTCTTCTTACGAAGCTCTTCTTCGATCCCAAGCGAATTGCTTATTCTCACGTCTCAATCCACCTTCTCTCGTTCTGTCCTTCTTCCACCGATACTCCTACTTCTCAACCCGCAGTCTCTCTCGCTCTGTACAGGACCTCCCCTGGCTTTTCTTACTCTAACGCGGGATGCACAGCAGTGAAAATCCGGGACAGCGAGCCACACCTTAGAATCTACTGAAAATACTCGCCAACGTGTACAACGAGCTTCTAAGATTTACTAGCTCGACATTTTTCCAGAATCTAAGGCTTCTCTGTCTACGAAGCTTTAGGTTCCCTTCGGCCTTGATCCATGGCGACAATCTATCCCCTCGACTTTATCGTGCGAACCTTTGCCGAAATAACGCTCATGTCCATTCCTTTCTGTACCCTTATATCTTCTTACCTTCTTATATTCTCGCGTCAGTACATCAACGAGATTCCTAAACGACCAGGATCAAGACGCGTAGCCTGTGGTTTATACTTGCAAATTTTTCATAGACGTCGACCAGTGCTTGAAATTGGCTTCTCGTTAAGTTCATATCGTAATACAGCAGTTGTTTCTGCGGCAGCTGAACTTCTTGCAATTTCGTATATGCAATTTCATCCTTTATCACTGTCGAAGTTCAGGAGCAACATTTGTACGGAATTACTACGAATATACGTGCATCTGTGTCCAACGTGTAGTTAGGTATATGTGTAAGGAATGTATACATGAAATGGTTACAATTATCGTTAAAATTGATTATTGAGATAATTGAATATAGGATTTGAATTTAAAAAAATGATGATATATCGATGCAATTGAAAAAATAAAATTATTTTTGTTTTCATATAACGATTTTTGCGTAACAGGTCGTTCTTCTTGGGTGGAATTAAAAATTGTATTGGATAACGCAGTCATTGTTATAGTGATATTACATTTATATGAGATGAATTAATGTAATTGCTTCTTTTCTTCTTTTACAGGTTTTTAAACTGATTCAGAGAGTATGAAGAGTATGGCTGAATATTCAAAATTAACTTTCAAACCTAGAGTTAGAATCTGAACTACGGTGCTGTGTTCGCCCCAATTAATCTTATATACTGAGTTACCACTAAAAACGTAGACCAACGCTCAATGTTTTATGAGTCCGTATTTTATTCGTGTCTTTCTACCAGGAAAGTATAAAAATATGGTATTAGAATATCCGAAGCTTCTAGTGCTTCGCGAAACGTATGCTCCTAGAGGCAGATATATGAAATGAAAATTCAGTGTGTATTGTAGTCGTGAGTTTTTTTTTTAACGCTTTTCTATAAATCTCCATCTATCGTTGTGTACTCGAGTAACGTATTTCGCAGTATAAGGCTGAAGTTGAAACTCAAAGGCATGACAATACCGATGCAATTCTTTGTCTAGCATACAACAATGGTTAATAATATAAAATATGAAGGTTAATGTGTTCGTGGGAATTACCAATAACGGTATCAACAATAGAAACAATTTTTTTTAATCTATACTAAATCCATGAAATTTTGTATTGCAATGCAAGTAAGACCGATGAAAAATATTTGTTAGTAATCACACACAGAGATTATATTGAATAAAGTTATTTTCATAAATATATATATCAATTTGATATACCTTATATTTCACAAAGACGCAGGAGAACCAATTGTTAAAATAAAGTTACCCCTCTTCAATGTAATTGAAACTAGGTCCTTTGTAGCTTCAGACTATTTCCGACAAAAATGAAATCCCAGTATCAGTTAGCCTCTTGACAATTTTCTCGATTTCAATCTCCCCCAGGATATCATCCCTTCGCCTTTAATTGTTCGCTGGTGAAGGATCTTTCGTCTGGTACAAGTGGACGGAGATCTAATTCATTGTTGTCTACTTTCAGAGCAAACGATAAGATAGAGAAAGGGATCACGATGAGTAGGGTTGTAGGATATAAGGATTCACAAGGGTACGACGTGATCCTGTGATCAACGTTGAGGAAAAGTACATATTAAAAATTTGTTACACTTTTTTCAAAGGCTCGAAGAAAATTGTACAGGAGCGATGCAATTTTGTTGCACTACTGTCAGTATAGCTTTGCTGGGACGTGCTTAAAATATAGTAATAATCGTGGATCAAACTCTAGTAATATTTATGAAATAGTCAAATACGAATGTCTGTAAATTTTGGTACAGTAAATTTTACCATACTGAATAAGTACTATGCCAGGTCGAGGTGTTAATTCGGAAAAGGATTTACACGCATTGGGAATTTGACACGCATTGAACGACAATAACGACGACTTATCGAAAGTGCGGAAAGGGGACAACAATATTTTCGAGATATTTTTGGTTGGCGAAACTTCACCAATGTTCTGGAAAACATTAGTGTCTGTTTCCTGAAAGATTAGGCATTTATTGAGTTGTAAATCTGCAGATTGCATTCAGTTGGAGTACATGCATGCATAATTAATTTAGTGGGGTCATCATACGTTTACCCCTGTACACATCGGCAACTAAAACAGCTGGTCGTCTACCGTAATTTTAAGTTCGGGACGTCATGTTATACAATTCGAATATACCGATTAAAACTTTATTCGTTATAATTACATTGGCGTGTCCATGAAATGCAATAATTAAATTGTAAATTCGACTTTGGAAGATTTTTGTATCTGAAAAATAATTGGAACGATCGGCCGTGATTTTTATATAGTAGTTACAGAATTTTCGAAGTAAAAAAACGAAGAGAAAAAATTGTTCGAGCATACTTAGCGTGAAAACAAATTTCAACGCATAATTTAATTCGCAGAACATTTCTCCTTTGAGAATTTTCTCTTTTACATTCATCCCTTATTCTCTTCAATCATTTCAGTCCCCTTCTCTCCCCTCTCCGCCCATCACTCTCTCTCTCTCTCTCTCTCTCTCTCTCTCTCTCTCTCTCTCTCTCTCTCTCCCTCTCTCTCTCTCTGCCTCTCTCTGTAAATAGGTACTACCCAAGATTTCATCTCTACTCTCTCTCTCTCTCCCCCTCCCCCTCTCCTCCCTCTCTCTCATCCTATTCTCCCTCTCTGCCTCTCCCTCCCTCCTTCCCCTACTTTCGATCTACCTGCATACATCTCTTTCATCTATTCGAAGAACGAGTTGCAGCGAAAGCTTTCAAGTGAAACTGCAAAATTAAAAAGCTGAACGAATCGATCTACTTCTGCCATTATATGTACGAACCCAAGCAAATTAATCTGAGACTGTTTTGTATTCAGAATCAAGAATTTCCTACGGACCTAAGTAATAAGTATATAGTTAGCTGTCTATACATAGCTCGATCAAGGCAGATCGAATAAAACCCCTTAAAAGTCTCTTCAGGATTACCCATAAGGCACTGATCCTACGAAACTCACGTACAAGGAGGAAAAAGGTAGAACGAAAAATAGCAAGAAAAAAACTAAAAGGAGTATATTGAGGGGGTTACAGGATAAGGTTAGTAGCCTAAGTCACGTTGCGCAGTATAGGACACTTCATGGCGCGCAGCAATCGAGGGTCCCATGAAAGTGGGCGAGGCACCAACGGCTGCTGGCCTCGCGCGAACTTTCAACTTTGGCACATGTAGATATCCCAGCTAGCCGAATACCGAAGAGAGGCGAGTATCCAGACGAATAAAAGGGAGAGAGAGAAGAGAAAACTAGAGAGCAAGTGAGTGACCTCTTTTTTAGTAGCCCCTTCCTTGTGTGACCTACTTTACCCCTAGCCAATGTCCCATCGTCGCACCCCCTAGATATGTACCTATACCTAACTATACTAACTCACGAAACCAATTTTCAAATCACGTTCCTATACGAACTTGTACGAGTTTACCGCAATGGGATTGGATATGCAAAGGACAGTTGTTTGTAATACACTAGGTGTCCATATTAGATTGATGCGCGTAAGTCTATCTTTTAAATAAAATTCTATATCTTATGGTATACTGTGTCATGTGCATGTCGCGAAACTAACTTGAAAAATTAAATTTCCCGCCAAGCGCAAACTACGTAACTTCGCTTTCCTTCAGGCTTTCGTAACTTCTGCCGTCTACTAGGAGCTCTCGACGCCACACTCCAATCTCACTTTACGTCTATTGCTTCAGCTATTAACTTTTGAAGTGATGTTCCTGCTGGTGATGCTGATGCTGAACGTCTTTGTCGAATAGGATTTTTATCATAGACTGGTCTAGGCCGTTGGTGGTATATGATAATACCGTTAGCGTCGTCCATAATAGGTGCCGTATTTTCCTGGCTTCTTTTCCTGCCATCTTCACGCTGATTTCATTATGAGAGTATAGTATGTATATGGATAATTATAATTATTTTGAGAAATGAAGATTGTATGTTGAACAATTGTGGAGGTAGGAAATATAAGAATAGGTTGATTGCTTGTGAAACGACTGATGACCTTTGAACTATTGTTAGATATGAAATTTCATAAATACACTGGTGGCCATAGAAATTGCAACACATAGAAAGGTTGATGATAAACAAAAAGAATTTAAAAAAAATGATTTTATTCTGTAAATGTAGTACGTAATTAGAATTTCAAACTTTTAGAACAATCTGTATCTAAGATATTTAGACTTGTACACCCCACGCGCCCGTATATAGTAACTGCCTCCACACGTCTCGGCATTGAATTAAACAGTGTTTGATTGGTCTCTTGGGATATGGCGTACCAAGCAGGTTCCACGCGTCTCCATAGTTTTTCTGCAGTAGCTGGTGGTCCACGAGAATGCCGATCATATCCAAGACGTGCTCGATGAGCGATAAATCGGGAGAACGCGCTGGCCAAGGAACCACCTGGATCTTGTTCTCAGCCAAGAAGGCGTGTACATTTCTTCCAATATGTGGTCTTGCATTGTCCTGTTGAAATAAAGAGCTTGGGCGGTTCCAAAGATAGGGTAGTACATCGGGCTCTAGCATATGGTCTCTATACATATATCGCTGACTGGTTAAGGTGCCTCGAATGCGTATTAAAGCACAAACACCCGCTTAACTTTTTTATATAGCCTGTACATGAATCGCTCCTCCACTGTTTAGGCGAATATCTCAGGAACAATCCACTCTTGAGTTTTCAAATTTTAATCGTTTTATTATCTCTTCACTACCAATAACTAGCACAAATTTTGTTAAGGTATTGTCCTTAATTCCAGGTGCTGCAATTTGTATGGCCACCAGTGTATATCTTTTATAGGGCGTATAGGTATAATATATTTGTAGAATTAAATGTTCATCTTTCAAATATAATCATGCACGTGTGTATAAATGTTCCAGTGGTAAATAAATAAATTTTGGTCCTGGATTCAGTAGATTTACAATGGGTCTACAAAAGATTGAGAATATTGAACGAGGGATTTTCGTATAAGATAAAATATAAAAACTGGATTCGCACGTTAGATCAGTGAAATGAATCTCCACTTCCCTTTTCGCAAGGACAAATATCGAATATGTTGAATGAGATGAATAGGATGAATACTAGGAATTCGACCAATGCGATTCCGCGATTGAGGTACGTGACGCGTGAAGTTTAAACGCGATAAAAAAAAAAGGATTATTCTCGACGATAGAGAAGAGCGATTGGCGTTTGATGGAGAGTGTCAGGAGTACTCTCTGGTCCATTTCCCGTCTCTCCTCCTCTGGATTATTGCCAGACTAATTTTAGCTTTTATTCGACGCTCAATAGTCTATTCTAATTCGCTGAGAGCGTAAGGATGACAAGTACTACGTATATTGACGTTATCAGAGTTCGGAGCACAAGAAACGAAAATGAGAAATCAGGTAATGAGATAAATGACGTATATCAAGTATATGAACAGGGCAAAGAGTAAACAGGATAAAGATCAGTCAGGTGCCTGTACATATTCGCATTACGAAATAAAATAATCCGAACACGTAACAATCAAAAGATTTAATTGTGTAGTATATCATGCCCTGATAAAAATTCGAGATCTAACTTATATCCAAGAATAACAATTTTGTCTTCTTTTTTTCATTAAAATCTTAGACGAATGATTTACAATATCATTTATTTATGTAATTTTTATATCATTCAGTGACATAAAGGGATAAAAATTAAGATCTGCAAGATATTACTGGGTGTTCTGGAAACGATAAAAGTCACTATGTTACATATGGTATAGAGAATGTTATAAGTTATAAGTTATAACATAAGGAATGGGCCAAGCGACGTTATAATCACGTAAGAGGGAGAGCGTCTTGGATCCGGGTAATATTTAAGTGCAGGGTGTCTAATTAATGGTCAAACCACACCCCGGCATGAGATTCTGCCAAAGTCATGCATCTATGACAGGTCAGGGGCGGAGCAATGGTGGGTCTAAAACAATTTAAACCGCTCGCAATTGGTCGACTGTCTTAAAAATAGTCACACGGGGTGTGACTGTGACACACGCACAACACGTAAATATCCAGAGACGAGTGTGTCGTCGAGTGGCCAAAGACATAAGGGTACGTACACACGGTACGGGGATGTGAGCACACACCAAGTAAAAACCATGTGGCTGTTGGAGACACTGTTAGAAGATGCCCGCTAGGTCTTCACTCTGATCTCCGACTTCAAGGATTTCAGATCTTACGAAGCGGCCAGAGAGCGCGTTGCCAAAACAGTTTGGACAGTTTGTGAAGTGAAGCGCGTCGTTTCCGTAACAATTTTTTTTTTCATTTGTTACATTATTCTTCGTTTATTCTAATCGAGTCGTTTTGATTTCCAGCGGCGGCTAAGACAAATAGGAATTATTTTTATATCGTCAAAACGATGAAATTAAATATTCTCGAGCATGAGAATTGTGTTTGTTTGTTTTTAAAATTTTCCTCAAAAATTTGTTTTTTCTCAAACGACTCATTAAACTTTTACAAATAATCCAGTGCCTCTGTATATACTTATATAGTGTTGTTAATGACAGCTCGTACTCGCAACTAGTGATTGTACTTAAAGTTTGGATGGTTCGACTACTGTATTTTAAATTTAAGATTTAAAAGGATAATTAATATATTACATAACTGTGAAGTGATTGGGCGCGAGACGTGCGCCTATCCTGATATGTGAAAGTAAAATTAAAAGTTCATCGAACAGTTGATAGCAAACTGATAATCGGGTTGATCAAGAGTCTTCAGGAAATGATGACCCTCATGACAGACGTTGGCTCCTATCCCTATGAGGCAGCCACTAGATCCTCATACGAATCATATCATCATCATCATCATCATCATCGACACTTTTATACCTCGGATGCTGAGTATCTGCAGAGATACGTCTCTGAGAGAGAAGAGCATAACAGAACAACCAGTGCTGATGGTAGTTTAGTTTCTGCGAGCAGCGCAAGCTCGGTTCATTATCAACATGATCATCTTGGGTTGGTATCAGTTAATTGTTTACCTATAACTAATAAAAATATATGAAAACAAAAAATTTCACGAATTTCTATAGACTGATACTTGAGATATAGTAAACAGACGATATATAACCTAGAAATATAAAATTCTGTGGATACTTGGATATTTGAATTTTTGGAATTTTAAGCACGGCTGTTATCATCAATTAAAATTTATTTGATTAGCTGCGCTGAAACTTGAAAGATCGTGTCTCTACACCATTAAATAATTTATTTAACATTTAAGTGGATTTCTTAATTCTTTTTCAAGATTGTTTACTTATGTTCATTATTATTGATAGTCGAGACATTTGGCACCAATTGTTACTTCGCCGTCCAAGTATAAAAATACTTGATAATATATCGTTATGCGTATAGTAGGCGCATAGTGTGTCACGCCGAAATTGCATGTACTGGAATATATGCAAAATATAAATATATGCTATAACTTATGTAAACACGACGATTTTCAAGGTATACAAACAACTTTTAATATTTCAATTTAACTATCTTTAATTATCAATCAATTAGTTTATTTTCTTAACAACGTACAAGAAAAAAAGGTAATTCATGTTTTTATACCTAATAGACGAGACTTTTATGGATGTCTAATAAACCCTTCATCGATTGTCTATTATAGGCTTTTATGTTTTGCTCTATCTATTGTTTACCCATTACTACTCGTAATCCGTTTAAAATGATCGGATCGATGAACTGTTACAATTATAAATATTGGCAATACTTGATACATTGATTCAGTACCGTTTCCCCTACTATGCGTATAACAATTTTAATATATTCCAAAGAATTATCATACATATAATATTAGCATCCAAAAAATAATTTTTAATAAAGTAAAATTCTTATTCACTCGTTCTAAGGCAATTTGTCAGATAACTTTCTTGGTCTAGCACGCACAATATTTCGATCGTGTATCCATACATCACGGTATCTTTAACACAAGCAATTTCGAACTGTCTGTCAGTGAAATCAGAACCGCGAAGAGTTCGAGTTTCGTTTCTTCTCTTTCTTTTTCTCTCTCTCTCGCGTTTCTAATGAACGCTGAGCGTAAACGCAGACTGTTGTACGTCGCGCCCTCGTGAACGGCTGACACATTTATAGCGAGGTGAGCAAAAGATCGGAATCGAGCAAGTCCCGAATGATTTTCTGTGTGAACGTGACGATAGCTTTACGATCGTTCACAACGATTCACAATCATAAATGAAACTTCTTTTTTGCACTCTTCAACCTGCACCCATTGTTATCCACGATGCAATGGGAATGACAAGAATATCGTTGTACGTGCAGAAAAGAGTTTTAAATTTGGCGGCAAAAGTTTGTACACGTACACAGTAACGCATTCGAAGAATAGCATTAGGAATTCTCGGTCCTACCATCGCAGGAAGCTACACATTTCTTTGATATATTTATGCGACACACTTTTAGAAAGTTTCCGCTCTGTCGTAGGTGGCTGTCATATTATTTTTTCCTTTTTATCACGACAAAAGCAATGTATTAGGTAACGCGGTTGTAGTCGCTATTTATTTTCATAAAGTGCAAAGACATTTATTGTTGCCTCGTAGGTAACTTTATTCTTTGCCGTGTCAAAGATTTTATACGAGGTGGATTACTTAACCGATACGAATGTTTCCATCACTTGGTATAAATGGCAAAAGTGACGTCGGTAAATATTTTGAGATCGTGTTATCAAAGTTGATTAATAGGCTGTCTGAAAAAAGTGTCGGTCCTTGATTGGCTGCATTTTGTTCATCCATCATTTTCACGATATTCAAGATAATTCTAGATGAATTCTTTAATTTCTTTTCACTCACCAATTAGTCTCCAAATAATTTTGTTCATTCTTATTACAGATCCCAGTCTCATTACATACCCGACTCGGATGACGCTTCGTCCATAGTGTCAGCCGACGCTTCGGCCGACCTGGGCTCACCATCGGCCGATGGCGACGAGACTAACGAGAGTGAAAATGTCGAACACGTACCTCATCCTCACGTTCTGGATGCAGGCAGTCCTCACGGTCCACGAAGATGCCTTCTGTGGGCGTGCAAAGCTTGTAAAAAGAAAACCGTAACCGTCGACCGAAGGAAGGCGGCTACCCTGCGAGAAAGAAGACGTTTGCGAAAGGTCAGTTAAAATGGATGACGAACAAAAGGTCGCTTAACTTTAAGTACCTTACGGGGATCAGTTACAACTTGATCTGGTCGATAAATACTTATGACGATTGAGTGTAATCAATTGCGTACACATGAAATTCATAGATTAAAAAAAGTTTTTAGTTTTTAAAAACTATTTTTATGTTTAATTTTATACTTTACTATTCCTTCATAAAAATCAGTGAACGATACCAATAATACTGTAAGGATCGACTTGATTTCTTTTCATGAGTATTGAAATTAGACAGCAGACGTTTGGTTTTATTGACTTTGGAAGAAGGTAAAATTTTTTTTGATTTTTTGTCCATTGGTTCTCTCTGAAATCTCTTTTTCTTATGAGACAAACAAGGACCAAATCTTACCGATCTGCTACATTTATTCTAAAAGAAAATTCAGCCACAGTCGTTTGCCGAACTTTATGCTTGAATTAATCATTGAGGGTACTATGTAGGATTCCATTTAGTGTCCTGGTTCAGAAGGTCATGTCGTTCTGGCGATTAACTTGAAAGTTAAACCTCACGATTTTGCTATCGGAGACACAAACGTAATCGAGGGACGTCTCTGACTTTATGGATGGATGAAAATGATCCTGGGGAGTAGCCCGAATTTATACCACGACTGGCTGTTTACCTTTCATCGTGCGGTTACGTAATGTCTGTACCTTGGTGGAATTCGCTCGGTCAACTATCTTACTCCTTAGCGATTTAATCGAACTGGAGTTAACCCCCAGGTCGCGCAAGGCAAATTTACTTCCCGTTCTCGAAACTGGTAATGGGATACAGCTGAGTTTCGCAAGCCGATATCGAGAAATCCATAGAAGTAGGATCAGGAATGGAATCAGTTCGCGTTTCGAATTTTCATCAGATTGAGCGAACCCTTCCGAACACCCGTTAGACGTCCTTGATTATTTGCTCTTCGATTTGAACTTTCCGATACCCACTCCGATAGAGCCCTTTCGTGCGAACTTTGAGACAGATACGAAAATCATTCTTGTCATCTCAGTGATCTAGAGCGTCCGAATGATTTCATACTTTTTATTGATTTCAGGTGAACGAAGCGTTCGAAGCTCTAAAACGAAGAACAAGTAACAATCCTAATCAAAGACTACCGAAGGTTGAAATTCTGCGCAATGCCATAGAATACATCGAGAGTCTAGAAGCTCTTCTACAGGGTAGCAGAACGCCAGGACCACAGGACCACGTGTCACCGGAGAGCATGGTAGGGATGATTATTTATTTTCTTTTACCGTACTATCGACCACGTGTCTTATACCAATCTACGTATTCTATATTGACATACGGGAAGGTAGAAAAATGTATCTGTTCACCGTCAACGTTACAACGGTATTCCCTTATCGTTTGTTGAAATTGTTTGCGAATGCACGTGTTACGTGTTAGGGGTAGTACACCGCGACAGGGCTGTATCCTCTAGAACGTTGAGGGGTTGTTGTTTTATTTCTCTTGTAACCGGAGGCGTCCTCCTGGAGGGTTGGTTGGGTGGTCGGTGGTAGACTGTGGAGGGTATGCAGCGAAAAGGCAGGAGAACCTAGAAGAGAAACGTATACGACGAGGAGGAGGCCGAGGACGTGGTGCTAAAGGAGGAAGATGAGAGGGTCGACAGGCTATTGGTTTTCGATACTTCTACACTCTATAGAGACAAAGGGCGAAGATAGCTGTGGTGCTACGGGGTTGCTACATCACCAGCTGCGAATAAGAAGTTAAACTGTGTTTTGCCGACGTGCCCGAGTTCGATAGTTTCTCATGCTACGGTATTTGCATACTGCTTTGATAATTGATACAGCCGATCATGCTGACGATACAAGAGTTACTGAGGCTGATCTTATGCGAGCTCATAAATCTGGGTCAATATTTTTTATATTTTTTTTTAAGACTTTTTTGAAAATGCGATTAAGGGTCTTTAAAAGTCTTACGGCGATACCGATCAGAATATTAATTATTATCTGGGGATTTAGTATGGCGGTATCACAATGATATGGATCGTTTTTGAAATTGTGGTAGAAACTGAAGCAAGTTGATGGACGGGATAAGTCAAAACTAAGCTTGGTATATTCCACGCTGGAAGCCCTTATATCTTACAGGGCCGACAACTGATTCGAGCTTTCGGGTCACGTACGAAATGGCAATGACTATGGCGCCCACTGAAGGTTATTTTAGTTCGCTTTTGTATCTACGTAACGGAGCTCAACTAACGTAAAGTAAGAAGCTATTGTATTTGGCGTTTGAACGAAAGCTCCGACTCCCTTGAGAGGAACTGCATTGTTTCACAGCCGGAAATAGAAAATCGACTTACTCCTTTTGTACTGAACTGTAGTATCGCTTTGGTAATAATGGTACTTGGTACTGCATTCATTTATCAATCGTAAAAGCCAGTCGAGATTAAATACACGGATAGCCTATTAAGTGACAGGCGTATGATGCCGTTTAATTGGAATTATAGAATCGTTTGCTATTTTACAAAATTTTCGTAAATCATCCCCAGTCGCCCTGCAGACTCTTTATACGCTAATTGCTTATGTAAAGTCCTGACCCAGTTTCGTATATGTAAATTAGCACGTAGGCACTATATCCGTAACGGAACAACTGAACCGCTGGCAAATACAAATCGGCTGGTACAGTTTTATTAGAGAGCTAGTTTTTATAGGAGATTCGATATGCTATTCGCGAGGCTATATTCGTTTCTCACTTGATTCATGAATTCGCTGAATAATTTCCCACGTAGGTACGTGCTTGTATATCAGCTTGTGATACCCGATACCTGATAAACTACTGATTGACGTCCCTTTCGTAAAATTTTCAAATGAGCATTGGCACGTGTGACGAACGCCAGGGGCGAATCGATTTGGGCTGAAAAATGGGTGAAAATAAAGGCGAGAAATTCAAAGAGGGTTGAAGGCATCGAATTCGACAAACCATGCGAGTACAATGAGTGCGTACATATACATATATATATATATATATAGTGCTGCTCCCAGGATTGTCCCTTGTTTTGTTTTATCTGATTGATTTTTTCCTTTTATTATTATTTTCATTTTTTATCCACTACGTTTATCCGTCAATCCCCTGGATCCACTTTTCACATTGTTAACTCGCATCCAGCACGTTCTGTACCTATTGGATAGTATCTGTACCATTCGATAATGTTAACGGTTCAAGCGATCGTACATGTCAGCTCCAAACTTTTATTTTTAAAAGACCTAAATGACAAGTGATCGGTTCGATACCAGTTGTGTCGATGTATATATCCTATATGCATACGAGAGACCTGAACATCGTCAGTATCGATAAAATTTCCAATTTATTATATCGTTCGGTCTGTCTAACGAGTTTGTGATAATTCTCGAATAACTTGTTCTGAGTATTATCAATTGTTTTAATGAGAAAGAAACTTTTTTAATGAAAATTATTGTTTTTCCATATTTTACCAGCATTCACTAAATTGTTGCGTAAAACAATCATTTTCTCAAGTTGCAAAAGCGACCGACACTTCACGTCTGATAAGGGATTATCAAAAGTTTGTTGGATTGTAAATTAAATTTTTTAAAATAATAATACAGCAACTAATAGTGTAAATTGTCTAAAAATAAAGAGAAGGAATGCAGATTGGGAATGAAAGGATAGATTTTCTTGGATTTTATGATTTCTTAGGAAATTCTCTTTTCCATGTAATTAACGGGTGCATATGAAGTGCATGCGATAGCAGATGTCATTCCAGTCTTATCTGATGCATTTACATAACGAGCAATCCCTTGCCAAGACAGGTTTTAATTTCTTTCCATTTTTTCCCGAGGCGCTTCTCCATTTTTTTCGATGAAACGCACACGTGTTCGACACGTGGACCACACTCGACCGACGGACTCCGATGGTTTTTGTCCTCTGACAGCATTAAGTATATATTACCACTTTTTAGGCCAGTTGCACGAAGGGTTACGTTTCTTATGAGAATTGCCACGTAAATGGACCCCTGCACGGAGTGCATATATGTCCTCCATATACATATATATATGTATATTGTATATATATAAAAATACAAATTTGTTTCGAAATTTTAAGACATTAATGATTTTACAAAATACACAGCTTCCGGGATGAACATGGAAGTTCGAATAAGAAAAGTAGGTAAAGATAACGATCATTGAAATATAATAAATTCTCAATTAATTTTCAATAATATTTTAGTTATCAGTCATACAGCGACGACGTAACTGATAAAAAAGATGTTGATTACAATTAATTGTGATTGGAGCAATCATTATAATTATATCATCAAAACTTGAGTCTTTTGAAAATTTTCAAAGTGTCCCACTTTCAGAGCCCGATGTATTTTCCTCTCTTTCCGAATAAACTTCTCTAATCAAATAAGCCGGAATATAATTGAAAAGTTTGCGAGATCCCTCGTATGCCTGGGAGTGTCACTAACTCGAATTACGGTTACCTTGTGATTTGCCTGTTCGTGACATAAATGATTAGTACGATTGTCGAGTAACAGATTGATAGTTCAGGATCATCGTTGGCGCATGAGTAACCCGAACATCAGCTCGATACCACTAGAATTGCAACAGCGAATTTCGCGTATGGCAGTACAACGACACAGTCCGATAATTCGACTACAGGTACCGGACAATCTCTCCCTCTTACCGGAACGCCAAGAGCTATGTTACAGGGCCTTTCGGATACTCGAAATTGCAGCTGCAGTATGCATATGCACTTCGATCTAAATTGGAATGCGTACGTTACAGTGACTACAGTGCACCGATAATGCATCCAAGTAGCTTGTACGAAGACAGGCTGGCATTCGAAAAATAACGATAGCCTCTAATCTCTCGATTCGAAGGAGAAGACATTAAGCTGATTTAACATTTAGTTAATTTGTGTCAAGTTGTAAAGGGGATGTCCCTTTGAACTTTGGCAGAGCAAATAGTCACGGCCGTACAGTAGCGCGAGTAAGAGACGACACGAGGATTCGCAAGTGTCGCGGTAGCCGTTTGAGACTAAGGATTTGCAAGTTTCGCAAGATTCGCAAGATCAGCAAGAGTTACGAGAGGCGTCACGAGAATAGCGAGTGCATAGAGAGAAGGATTCGCAAAGGTGACGTGACGTGCTAGTTTATAGGTGCACGTAGACGAAATTGCAGTGCTCGAAGGAATCGCAAGAGTCGTCGAGTACAGGGATTCGCAATAATCACGTGTTACGCTCGGTGTGCGGTCGAGCCAACGCGGAATTCTTCTCCGAGGGATTACACAATGAAATATATTTCCCTAGTCCTTTGCTCGATGGCGGCGCTTGATGCGCTAAATATAATACGTAAGCCCATGGCCACGTATATGCGCGCGCGCGAAAGGCGATAAATCACGATGCCGAGGCTGGAAAAATTCAGTAATTTCTGCTCTCTGGCCGTCGGGGACTTTTGCGAGTCTGCCAATGACGAGGAAGCAAGTGCCAATCGATCGAGTAATTTGGGTTTAGTGGAGAAGCCTGGAAAAACACAGAGAACGAAGATTCCGTTGGGAAAGTGGTTTTTAAAATGGATAAACGAACACGTCAGTGCATCACGAGAGGAACTTTGTGAAAATTACGTGAAAACAATGAACTTTGTATAGAACTTAGTCCGGAGAGGAGTCTCCTTCAAGATTGGGACGATACGATATCCGGAGAATGAAGTAAATAAAAATAGGTAGACCGGAAGATCTTTGCAGCTGGAGAATCGCCCGTAGGACAGATAGGGGACGTTGGCGCGTCTCTTGCCAGATAAGAATATTTCCCGGTGCATTATTGGGATTCTAGCGGGAAAAGGAGTAGTGGGAATAGGGGCAGAAAACCCCTAGCGAAATCTCGAGGCCGTGTCCTACCTTATGCATCTACGACCTCAAAAGAGTCTCGTGTCTCTGACATCGCGCCGGCAGCCGCTATCTACGAGTGCAAACACCCTGCTTATTTAAAGCCACTATTCCACTTGCATTACCGTTAAGTCGGCCGGCTGCTTTACGATAAAAGCCCCCCCACGATTTTTCGTCGACCGATATTAATAGGCCCTTGCTTGTTACGAGGGAACTCAAGTCGGGACTAGCACTCTGTGACACGAGGCATTAGCATCAGCCTTGTACCTAGTACTTTGTCTCTCATTTTCTTACTCTCTCTCTCTTTATCTCTTTCTCTCTCTCTCTCTCTCTCTCTCTCTCTCTCTCTCTCTCTCTCTCTCTCTCTCTCTCTCACTCTTACTTTCTGCCTCCCTGCCTCTTTCTTTTACTGCAATCTATATGGCACGTCGAGATACCTCTGACTAGACACCAAGAAATTGATGTATTATAAATGTAATATGATTCTTTAAACGTCATTTTTATCATTTTTTTTTCTTTTTTAATATTACTCAACGCACACCGAATCTTGGTCCTGTAGGAAAATAGGGCGAACTTTATTTTTTTATTTTGAAATTTTATAAAGATTTGAGAAGTGTCATCAGTTTAGCTTTAAGCTAGGCGAGATAGTGGATTACGCGTAGTAGAGCTCAAAATCGCTTGGTAAGATGAACTGGACGATTATCTTTCTATAGGATGAAAACGTTTTTAGGCCGAGTGGATATATAGTGGCTCAAATAGATGGACGAGAATACATAGTTCTTTTTTTTCTTTTTACGAGATGGTTGTAAATTATACTTATTTACGCAAATGGATTTTACCGAAGAATTTTTACAACTGTAAAATATTATCGGGGCGATAGGAAATAATTGTATTTTGAAAAAGTATATGTGTAATTGTATATATACGTATCTGCTCCAATTAAAGTTATTTATAAGAGTAAGTAAGATGGACGGAATCTGTCGGAAGAATTCGTATAGTCGTCTAGAGGCGACGAAGTTGTGTCGGCATAGAAAAATAGAGAGGAAATATAAAGCAGATAAAACAAACAAAGTATTGTGAAATAAAACGTACGGATAAGAGTCGCATTCTTATGCGTATACATATAAGATATTTATTATTGCAACTAAAAAGAGGGTATTGATTTCTCATATGTAATACACGGGAAGTAGCTGTTGCGAAAGCTTCGGATTCGCAAAGTAAGCGCACCAAATCCCGACCCTGACTACTGTCGTAAAATATATTCCATGTAACAACTTCACTTGGAACTCTTATTGAATTTCTGCGGGATTCTCCATCCCGAAGTATCTATATGTACTTGGATTTGTACATACGAACGAATGTACATTCATACATATCATGCGGCAGCCTGAGCTTTTATTCATGAATGGAATGTGGAGATGCATAGCTGATTAAAAAATTGAAATGGATTTTTTTTGCCGTAATGGGATTATACCTATACGCATTACAGTGAATGCCGTGTGTGGTGCAAACAGTGGGACATGGAAGTTGAGCAGTGTATGCTAAAAAGAGTTGGTCAGAAAAGTTGAGCATTGTATGCTTAAAAGAGTGGGACACGGCAGTTGGGCATTGGATGGTAAACAAAGAGGCAGACATGGTAATTGGGCAGTGTATGCTGAAAAGAGTGGGACAAGAAAGTTGAGCAGTGTATGCTAAAAAGAGTGGGACACGGCAGTTGGGCATTGTATGGTAAAAAAAAAAGAGGCAGACATGTCAGTTAGGTAATGTATTCTTAAAAGAGTGGGACAAGAGAGTTGAGCAGTGTACGCTATAAAGAGTGGGAGAGGATAGGAGTGCCTTTATTATTGTACGTTTCTTCTTAATGCTTGAAATTCCTCCATTGTTCGCCGCAAGCTAATATCAATGCGCACGAGCGAACTTACATCGGCTGGAATTTACCGAGCTTGAGAATAAAAATCCTTGAGGCTCCGTTAACGTTCCTGACGGGCGTCTCTAGTCGACTGCTCGTTGTTGCTGTGGCCAAAGCTTTTCTCAGCTTTCACGCCGAGAATAGTTTTCTGTCGTTTTCTGTCCTCTGCCACCTTCGTAGGAGGAGTCTTGTGAATGGTGAGGCGGTGGCGGACGTAAGAGGAAGTTGAGAACCGTGGAGGACATATAAAACGCGTGCGGTCCGTTTAGAAGCTGATGCTGAGGAATGAGGGAGGGATCAGAGGGCGCGACACCGATCAACATTCCTCGAAGTCATGAGAGGGGAGGGGCACGGGAGTATCAAACTATAAAAAGATAACGATCTTATTCGATCCAGAAGTTCAACGATACGTCATCCTTTCAATGCCATTTTTTAACATTTAATCTATATACTCTTTCTAATGGGACCATTAATTATTCATAGTAAATAAGAATAGGGATGTAAACTTAGGCGATACAAAAATGACTGTATATATAGCTGGACATTTTGTCATTAGAAAAAATTACATTTTTCGAATTAATTAAAAAAATATTTATCTGCGCTAAGATTTCATCTAAACTGTCAAAATCTGTAATGGAACAATTTGAACGTTATGATTTTCAAAAATCGTTAAATACAAATAGAATCTTTACGTACCTGAGCAAAGTATCGTTTTCAATAAAGAGGACAGGTAGGTTTACGTAGGCACTATTTTTTATAAGCTGGTTGAAGTATCCGCTACGTAATCCATAAATTTCAAAGAGCCTGCGTCAGGTAAAATGGGATCACATATATTTTCGAATTTTTGATCGGGCATTTCCATTCGGTGAGCGTGGAGTTTCACAGCTTAGGATTATATTAAATTTTACAATTTACGTAGCGATCGGTAAGCGTTAGAGATTTATTAATAGGACGTTACCGATATTTTCTCGAAAATCCGTCGTGAGATGAAATTCGCGTTGCTTGCATGTCGCGTTAATGCACGGTCTGGCAGGTCTTCCGAAACCCTCTAGGGATTAAAGTTTAATGTACCTAACTACGCAGATACTTTGCGTGTATAATTATTTACAGACTCACGTAGGTACGTGTATCAAAGTAAAATAAAGCATTATACCTATATAGGATTTAAGGTTTAATCGCAGATAAGACATTATAAGTCAATAATATGGAGGACAATGAGTAGAGTTGAAATAGAGGTGAAATAGTTTTTTAAGGGAACATCTTCTTATGGGTTTTAAGATACAAGAGTCCCCTGGATACGAACTTTCACTCGTGGAATGACCATATCTAATTACGAATTAAGATGATCGAAAAAATAAAGTCAAAAATGTTATATTGAGAAAATTTAAAAACGTCAAAAATAACAGATTTCGTCGTACTCTATTTCAACGAAAGAGAGAGAGTGAGAGAGAGAGATGGTTTACCCGGTTGGTGGCCAAATAATTAAAGGAATAAGAGTCAACTCCCCGAGGAGAAGTTAGAATTAAAATTGTAAAGCAAGGAGTCCGTAGTGCGGACTACAGATGACTGTTACGTGTTGCTGATTCATATTCTTATTACGAACTAATCCAGCACGTAAACCCGCAGCTATATTTTCCCTCCATTTCTTAAGGGAAAGTAAAAAAGTTAAATAAAATTAAAAAAATTATGTTTTTAAAGCTTGTGCATAAGACCCAAAAAATTTACAAATTTGTGTCATTACACGTTCTTCGATTCATTGACGTATATTATCGACGTTGCTTTTTTCCAGTCAATTTCTTTTCCAAGCACTTTTTTCGTAATCCCAAAACTAACTGTCCTTCAGTAATTCCTGTCCTCGGTTCGAAGCGTTTGATAAATCTCATACCCGCGAAGATTTGCAGCATCTTCTTTATTTTGGCGATGCTAGCGACACATTTCGAAGATTTAGAGAAACACGAAATACTCTCCGCATCGCGTATCCTTTAGAGTTTACGATGTTTGTCAGAATTTCAAGAAGCAGTGGTCGTGTCTCTAGATCACGATTCACTTTTAATCTCATAACGCGCAAGCCAGAGTTAATTCGGCGAAGCATTTTTGTTACGCAAAAAAAGGTGCGTCAAGGGATCAAATTAGTCGTTGTACAAATATTTGCATAAATATTGACGACGATCGCCCTGCGAAATCGAGCCACAGGACGCGCAGCGTCAGTAAGAGGAGACGCGAGTACAGAAAGTTTCAAAATATTCCATGGGGAATAAACTTGTCCCCATAGCATTCGAATATCAGTCAAGAGAATTTCCTGAAGGTCTTCTGGCTCCTGAAAGCAGGAAGTTGCCAGGATCCTGCGCGAGAACCACTCCCATCCCCATGAAAAGCCACCCCTCGAGTAACGATTACTCACATGGAAAGCTCGAATGGTCACACGTATTATAGTCGCCGTCAGTGTATAGCGGTTCGTGTTAAAATTTTGTATTAAAAAAAATAGGTACCTCAAAAATAAATTGAAAAAGTTTAAATTTTTTAAATTCATTCTCTAGCAACCTTATCATTTGATCCACTGACATTTCCCTGCTCGAACGTTCTTCCAGGGGTGGATTTAAAGCCGGTAACCTATATATGCGTCCTGTATAAATTAAAACAACCGGCAGTGACCACGGACATTGATAAACCTGGCGCTACCGTGTTGTCGTATTCTTTACTTGTTTTTCAAAGAATTACGTTCGCTCGTGCCTGTATACGCAAGAAGTAGGCTGCCGAGGGGTGGTTCCATTAACCAGAGACAAATGACGACTCCTCGCCATTCCACGGCCTTTAATAATGCGTGAGCTTGAAATTTACTGCGATCTCGCCGTATAGATTTTGCGGTTCGTTTCGTTTTCGTTGGAAGGACGCGAATTGCTCGAAGGTCCTCCGGAGCCTTTCGTTGCTGAAATATTCAAGAGAGGATTGTTTTGTGCGAAATAACAAGAGGTGGAAGGATCGGGATGCTTGGCTTAAGGGAGACAGGAGAGCGGAGAGATAAGGAGGCCGGAAGTATTAAATAAATAAACTTTTTCAATTTCATTATGCAAGCACTCATTTATTTATAGCTGAACTTGCGTTCGACGACGTGGCGAATGTATGCGTAAGGATATTGAAAAATTTCTGCCGTGTCGAGGAGCAAGAGGAAAAGGAAATAGACCAAGAAACTATGGCGAACCAACGAGAACATTAAAGAATTGACAAACAAATGAGAATGACCCGGCGGGGTTTTGCGAGATCATAAAATCTCCCGGCAGAGCTCGACGATTTAATTGAAAGCACTAAAGAAAGCTTCGTTTTTATAACGCACGTAGATCTTTCTTAAAAGCGACAATTTCTTTTACTCTATCTCGCGACTTTCTTTTTAGCCACGTGCCTTCGGTAAACGACCAACGAAGATACGATGCCGTGGTCTTTACGAAAGTTTATATTCCCGTCGTTATTGCGATGCGCAATGAGAGATTTAAACACTTTCAGTGACTATGCTAAACGGGACCAGTCAAATCGTCCTCGAGGCACGGATGCCGTTGCATTTTCTTGAGTTATCTGCAACATCGGCAGTTGCCATAACGAGTACAAGTTGTTTTTGTCAGATAGGACCGAGCCAGGGTTACTCAAGAGTCTGGTTGATGAAATCACAGCCAGCTGAACTTCTCTCTGTTTGAACTGTTGTATCGCGTACTTTACTTTAGAAATTAACCGAAACAAGAACCAACGTCGCGAACTTACTGATTACTCATTCCATTCAGGGACTCGTAGTCGGATCAGCGTCGAGGGAACATTTAAAGTCGGGTTCAAGGATGAAATAAGCAGTTAGTAGATAGATTTGCGAATGATGAATTTTTATAGTATTTATTTCTGAAAAAAAAAAACTATGATTCTACGCGAACAGATTCCATAGCGTTCGGTACTATTTGACTCCCGAGGGAATTGCATTATGGGTTCGTTTGAGAGAAATCAATATGACGTCAAACTATAGGAAAGCGGGTTATGCTCTGATTTTCCCAATCAGATTGTACAAATGTTTGCCGAGAGTTCAGCATACCTACTATAGCCTTCTTCGCCTACGTTCATACGGCGACACGTGGATTACGTTATCTAAGAAAAATTCCGAATGCATGACTCGAATGATAATTTTATAAAAATTTTCATATCCGCTTTCGCTTTAACGATTTTTCGAACCCGTCGCTTCGCTGCGAGAAATATACATTTAATAATTCAAGTTTAATCTTCGAATATATGATACTGAACGTACCGTGACAAGTTTCGGTTATTCATACGTATATGTTTACCGAAATAGAATAGAAAATATTTGTCCCCGTTTAAACTCGCTGCTCAAATATAATTTCGAGCTGCGCATACATATGCCACGCTCGCGCAGAAGGAACTTGGGATTATAAAAATATGTTTAATTACTCCTATGAATCCCACCGGTTGACGAGACTCCTCGCCTTTACGATGTTGTGACGTTCGCATCCGCGTTTTTATTCGAAGCACATTCTTTCAGGCCGAACTCATGCACTTTGTCACTGGGCGCTGTATAAGATCCACGCTGGTTACCAGTGAGGATATCGCTGTCAGAACTGTCAAGTCAAAACAGTCCTGTCTCTGGACTGTGAATTCTTTGAGAAAGATATAGCCCTCTCAAAACATGCTTGTCAACATCGTTATAAACAGTAAAATCCTTGGCTTTGGCATCCTAAAAGTTTCCTTGCTGCTAAATATTATTTGGATAACGTTGCGTGCAGATTTATCGTGCATATATTATCGTGATAAATTTACACTGTAACATATTGGATAATTCGAGATCTTGGGATATCGTTAATTCTACGGCAGTTTTACATATAACGACCGATATTCTTTTGAGCGGATTTTTATTTAAATATGCACAAATTTATTATTATTATTTCACTTTATTGTTTAAATATCGAAACATAAATTTCTCTTGTGACGTCACATAATTTATAACGATTGCTTATCTAGATTTTCGGAACTTGCGTTTCATGATGGATGTTCCGCACTACCTGATGTGCATCAACTTAGCGTAATGATACTACAGTATCCGATCGTGTAGAGGAAACTTACGCAATTCGTGTTTCTCCATTATCTGCTGAAATTCATCTTTTAGGAATTCGCCACACGTAATATATACGCTTAAAGAGATTCATCCAGTATTGCATATGAAGGCAGAGGTCAACTTTATTTAGTATTTTAATGATTATTGGAGAAATTGTTAATTCTACGATTAACCACTGTTGCTTAAATAAAATCATTCGATATTTCCACGAAAAAGTTATGTAGGTAAATTGTTTTGATTACGAATTAGAATCAGTCCTTGAAATTGATTAATATTGAGATTATCATGGAATTGTAAAATTATTAAGGACACTGTAATCTGCCAATCTGAGACATGTTAAATGACAAAATTTTAAAGAATGAGACAGGATATTGTATTGACGTAAGCGATGTAGGAAGAGACACATTTCAAGGTAGAACACTTAAAAGCCTTTTTCTCCATTATCGATTGAATCTTTTTTTGGTCGTAAAATTCTCGACGATTACTTTAATCACACTGCTTTTTATTCCATTTACTTTTATAAAAGAAATTCGAATAGATTCGTCTGTACTTACGTGTTGATACTTCTTTTCCATTTTCAGAATGGAGATTCGCCGCAGTACGTGACGGACCGATTAAACCAGTTCTCAGATCCTTTGGCGAGGTTTCAACCAATTAATGGTAAGTAATATAAATATGATATATCGACATAAAATATTTTACGAAATAATAGAAAACTCCTACCCATGTATTTCTCATCTATTGAACATACACAATTTTTAGACAATTTTTAGCGGAATTTTGTGAACAAATATCATTTATTGGCATAATTTTTTTTCACATTTTATGCAATAAGCTTCTATATCGAATTTATATTTAGACAAAAAAGTAATATCAAAGTTCTTATAAATATCATAAAATTACAACAGGTCCCTGAAGGGTTCAAAATCTTTTCGCAACCAGACAACCATTTGCTGCGATACGTGACTCGAAAAATCTTCTCAGGATGATATATAGACATGTCGATGCTAAGAGCATAAATCAAGGAAGGCAACGACCGACAAAAAGTACAGGATGTTTGAAAGGGGTAGGTCAAAGGGTTATCAGTTCGCCTCGTCTTCCCGAGCATTACTGAGGTGGGTCGCGTCGGGCTGGACCGAAGCGCTAGCTTGCAGGGGAGGTATTTCGGAAAAGCCTCAGTAATGTGGAATCACGCCTAACCTTAAATGAGCTCCTGTCTTCCATCCGCTTCAACGTTCGTCCGTCCGTCGTTCTATCGCTCGCTGACGAATATTGATGACCTTGCTTGGCTTCACTTCACTTCACTTCACTTCACTTCACTTCACTTCACTTCCCTTTCCTACTTCTCCAGTCTCCTTACTATACTCTTCCTCATCCAACCTTTACTACTTGAACTAAGACCAATTTTCTTCAACACTAATCAAGTTAGGTTTACTTGATCCTCCTGACTTTTGGTTCATCTTCAGTTATCTGATGCTACTTTATGGCTAATATAGGCGACTCTTCCTGCAGGTGAATTAGGGTTCCTATCCAATAAATTAACTTAGTCGTATTTATATCGCATGACTGCGTCAAGGTGGGATGGAGAAATTTACAAAAACAAATTTTAGTCTGCGACAACAGCATATAGTCTGTTTGACTATAAGTCATTTCCATTAGCAGAATATATTGGTAGCAGTCATCTTCAAAATTTGAATCGTTGTACAGTGCATTATGATTTCAAGAGTACATTGCACCGCCATACATTGAAGCATATTACTGTTGATTTCAATTTCTCAAATCTTGCGCCATCAACTAACCACTGACTGAAATAGAGAAGAAAGGAAACTCCGACACGCGAAACTAGGAAACATAAATGGTGTCATATAGACACGCTATGCACCCCTGCAACTTATCACTCTTATGGTCAACTGTGTCTCGCTGGCTTACCAATATTACGATGACCCAGTTTTCGAATTTACGTATTATTTGCGAAATGCTTTTCCTAACTGAAAATACTGCATGGACAAATAAAACCAAATATATATAGCACTATTAGCATACACTGTATAATACCATATCATTAATAATAACAAAAATATGTAATTATATAAAAATGTCAATGTCAACAGTCTCGAACCTAAATCAAGTGGCGTGAAAATCTTATAGCTAATCTGTCATTAGTGTCATTAGAGTCTGAGAAAATCTTTGCAATATTTAACATCATCCATCGACCCAGTCAGAAAAGGATATCGAATTCTGTGAACCAATTGTCAAACCCTTATCCACCTCCGTCAGGATATGGAATGCCGAATGGAGGTGTCCAATTTATAATTTATCAAGACGTCGAACTACTCAAATTTTTATCCCCAAGCTACACGGCGGTTCCACTTCAATCTTAACAATGACTGAAGTAAGTTTCCGTTCTGTATCATCTGGACCCGCTACCATCCACGTGCAGGATTCATGAATGAAAAGGGAATCGAGCGACACCACGTGGAGTTAATGAATACTATTGCAAGTCGCAAAACTCCATCGAGAGGTCGCCATCGCGACATTCTTTCCAGCTTGGAAAAACTAGTTCGTTCATGTCTGGTGCTAGTGTGCAAAAAAGTTGACAACATCTGCCGAACATAAGGCCACGGCTGCACGAGCGTCCCTAAGCACAATAAGGTCACTGACCGTTTTTGCGACTCTCAACAGCCGGCACTTTTCCATCCTTCCGGTGGCCGTTAAGCCTCACTCGAGGTCGAGATCAACTTTTCACCTTTCTTTTGTTTTTTCTATATTTTTCTGCTTTCCTTCTTTTCTTACGTCAAATTGCCTCGAACATGGCGCAACGGAGCGCAGTCGAAACGAGCAAAGGCTACAGCATCCACGACACGAAAAACGTGGGCTTCGTGATCTTTCAATGTTTTTTTGTTACGAAACAAAAGCAAATGGAATATTTAGCATTTCGTGTATACATAACTTGTGGATTTAGCCATAGACTTCATAAGTACTATAATTAAAATGCGACTAATTAAAGGCAAACTACGCATTGATTTTGCAGAAAATATTTTTCCAGTCGATTGAAACTCCATGCTGGTGAATCAGTGTGATCGGATCGAGATAGTTCAGTTATTATAGGGAAAAATGGTGTCATAGTTTTTTTGTACTAAGGGCAATCTCTCTCTGAAGAATTTGCGACTGTCGAACTCACGAGGATAACGTTAGTCCGTAGGAAATAAATTTATCGGCATGTTATCCGTACCCGATTTATCCATACAAATTACCACTGCGATCGAATCAGTGCGACAGACGATTTCGATTAGTGAACGAGAAAATAATAGATAATTACGTATAGATGCTCCAATTTCACTGGCTGAAAATCATACGGCTTAGGAAATGCTTAAATTAAATGCTGGAAGCCGTCCAATTTAACGTCGGTTACTTAAGAATTATAACGTCTTCATCAAAGATTCAACGTGTCGAGCAAAGATAAGAAAATCGTTTGGTTGATGAAACTTTTGAAAAAATGTCGGAAAACAAAGAGAATATACTAATAAGCGGTAAAGACAGACGTTTGAGGTTTGCTTGATTTATAAATAAATGAAACCTCAAACGTCTCTCTCTCGGACAAAATATTTTCCAAATATTCTTACAGTCTGAAGTATACATAGATATACACTTGACTTCACTCATATTTCATTCAAACAGTTCAAAGTCTCAATGCCGCCGCAGATCAATGTCTGTCGATATAGAATTTTCTTCTCGTCAGAAAATCCTATATTACCGTACCTCTTGCTCGCTGGCTGTCATTTGCTGTTTCTCTTTCTCTATCTCAATCTTCTTTCTCTACTCTCTCTCTCTCGCTCTCTTCCTCTCTCTTTCTCATTGCCATTGCCGAACTTCTTTTGAACGTACGTTACGGCTTTTATCGCTCTCGAACTCTCCGCACCGCGTAAATCTCTCGTTTCTTTGCCGACGGTAAAATTTTTTGCGCACGATACATATAAAACCGCACTCGTTGTCCTATCCTGTCGTCGCGATCGAAACGACTTTTACCTCATAATCCAAAAATAACGACTATACGAAATGACGTATACATTATCAGCAACAAAATTATATTCAAACTATCTTCATAGAGTGGATACTACTGGTTCGGACGTTGGACATCGAAACCCATCGGAATGTCTTCACCTAAGTGGTGGCTACGTTGAAGTAGGTATAGATATTTTTAAGTAGATTAATGCCGGACACGCGACGGAGCATTAAGCAGATCAGTATTAATGAGTCTTGTCACCCTTGAGTGACACTCCGTTTCTATTCGGCTACACGCGCTTCTATAGATAGCCCACCCAAGACCTTCTGCAATGCTACGACACCTACAGTATTCCTCGTAAAGCAGTATCATTCAAATGAAAATTAATTCGAAGGTAGTATGGACGATATATAAGTATAGAAAAGCCACACCCTTAGTGTAACAATAATCAAACCAAATAAATACATAAAATTTATGTAGCCTAACACGAGTTATCCATTCATCTTATCAACATAGCCAACGTCCAAAGACCGTGAAAAGTTTCGCAAATTTATATAATCGAAACCTCGCCAATCCCACTTTCTTGCTATGAGCAACTTTTGCGGTGACATTGGCGACAGCTCAGTCGTTTCCGAATAAATTATTCACGCACTCGAAGGGGTGCGGTTTGATTTTTCGCTTGACTACACAGCCAATTCCACGATTGAGCACGTGGTACGGGATGAAGATATATATATACACATACAGTTGTACATGTATATAAAAAAATAAAAGAACAACTTTCCGTTAACGAAAATGATAAAAGGCACAGTGAAAATGGACATAATTATTTTAATCGTCATATGACCTACTCTTATCTACACCTCGTACGTCCAGTTGCTTGAAACTACACGTAATTGCGGACCTCTATGTATTTTCGACTGATCGACTGAACTAGACAGCAACCAGTTATTAGGAGCTTAGCGAGCATCGCCAAGCAGAAACTGCTTACGATTAGGACAGCTAGGTACGTAATATGCACCATACGTATGTACGACGAAGCGGTTGCGTTGCGAGAACGTAGGACGTAGAACGTATAGAATGCGATTTTGTTAAACCGCATGCGCTGCTACATTCGCGCTGCATTCAAGAGGTTCCCAGTACTTAACGAAGAGAGCTACGAATATTCCGGAACAAGTAGAAACTTTGATTATTAGTTTCGTACGAGTTCTCTGCTGGTTTATTGCGTCGCCCTTACACGTGGTGGTTACACGAATTTTGACAATAAAATTAATGTAGACCATTATCGTATCTCTTGATATCATCCACGAGTCATTATTTTTTGGATAATTAAAAATTATAATTGCAGTTGTTATTGCAATTATTATTTAATTACATATACGGAGTATCTTCGAAGGACACTATTATTTGAGGGATGCAAAGTGCTGAAAGATGTACATCAATCATAATATTGGGTTGGCAACTAAGCGATTGCGGACTTTAACTAGCAACGGTATCGAAAAAATCTGCAATCATTTAGTTGTCAACCCAATATATTTGAGTGATAATAAAAATCATTATTATATTAATGCTTGTACATGACGATTCAATAGAAGTATACTTATAACCGTACTAATTTATCAATCCAGTGATTAGTGCGTAACCAGTAGTAAGCAAGCTGCTGTTCCATGTAAGTAACAACCCGTAGACATATGTTTCCTATTAAATGATACACATTTATAACAACCCCCACGTTATGGCATCAGAGGAAAGCAATGCAAGGGACATGCCCGTGTGGACATTTATCCCCACAGTGGCTATTTCCGTGGGTCGGGATTCGAAAGCTTTTCGTTTTTCGTTCCCGCCCAAAATGTGGCGGAATTAATTGGCCTATATTCTGAGAATAGAAGAGCGTCCCGTGTAGCGCCGTCTCACCGAGAAAGAGATAGAATCGAATGAAATGCCTATACCTAGTCTAATGAAGGCGACCATTGTTCGGCAATATTACGCGAGCACAGTTCAAATGAAGTTTCTCGGGTGAACTTAGCAAGAACGGGCTATAGCTCTTACCTATCTGTCTATACGTTATTACGTAGTAACTAGAACTTTAAGGAAGTACTACTCGCTATCCTGTTTCCTTACTAGTGTAGTTGCATAAGCAGGGTGACTATAGGGGGGGGGGCTCACGTATCCCCAGTATCTATATTGTCCGTCACGGCTGGTCGTATGTAAAATATGTCCGGTGCCAAAAGTGCAAACGGCTACGCAGATATAGGCGGTTATGGATCTGTTCCAAAACAAGCCTCATTTGCGCTGCAGTGAGCTTTGTGCAATGTCGCTTTAGGGTAGGCAGCCCATAGTACCGGTTCCAGTATAGCACCGACTACCCACTAACAGGCACTGTACACGGGAGGCGGGACAGTAGCAGTCGATGCAAGTAGTCGAGACAGGAAAGGATATACTAGTGACTGCTACTGCGGCGATAATATAACTCATGGATCAGAGCCAAATCCAACACTAAACGAGCGTTCATGCAATGTTTCCCTTGCTATTTGATACGGGCTTACGTGTAGATATGTCGATGTATTTTTTTATATATACTTCAAGATGAATTATACGCAAGAGTATACTATATGCATATTTCTACATGATTATGTAAATATTCAAGGTTTCATAAAGCTGTGTATCATGAATTTACTTATGCTTACTAGCGTAGTGCGTCACTCTGATGAATTTCAAATATTCTTGTAATTACTGCTTGTGTAGGTACAATTTTTTTTATCTTTGCGCTAGCCTGTACTTGTGATTTTGTAGCTGCTCGAATAGTCTATTGATATATGTATATATGTATATTTACAGTGCTTTTGTGTATTTGATACATGTTGCATGAGTTTGAATAAAATTTTTGTGAATACTACTGACTACTAGTTACTTAGTATTTTTCGAGTGAATAATTCAATATGTAAATAATAATTATATACATGAGAAATAGATTATAGCTATACGGCAGGTAGAGGGACTGTGCCAAAATTATATTACAGTCTAAATCATCATTCTGAGTGACGTTCGATGACGCCAGCTGTCACGCTTTGCCAAGTGCTTAGATACGTTAGTGATTCATAAATCCAGTGTGACACTTCGTGGCGTATCTTATTACTTGAGTTCAAATAAAATCTAGCCTACAGTACAATTACTAAGTATTTGTATATTCGTCGTGTTGCAGCGTATTGTGGGAATCCGTTGTTATCACTTCAAAGCGTACGTTCAATCTTCTTGAAAGGCTCGACGGTACGCGAACGTATACTCCGTCTTAGGATCATATATAGGATGTCTCAAAAGGAGCCTGAAAACAATGCTACGTTGAAGTCCAATGACTTGAAACTTATAACAGAGGTCTAGCAGACGTTAACTATAGATGCTGGGGACGCAGGAGATCGCGCTGGCTCCTCGACTATTAATACACTCTAGGGATTAATTAGCGTTAATGAATACCTGGCTATTGGCAAGCGTGGAACATAATTCAACGTGCAAAGACAACCTCTCTGTGTGGCTTCGGAGTGCGATCTGTCTTATGAACGCGCAATCGGACCCTCGTAAGCATGGAATGCATGCATTGCCTTACACGCATTACGCTTGTTTTAACGGCTGTACGAATTCGTCATTCTGGGAAGTGTACTCTACAACTTTACATTGAAAATAACTTTGATCAACGTATTTTGGAATTATCATTGATAATGGACGTTGATATCGTGCATGAGCAAATCCGCGCGCTAATTGGGACATGCACGTTGAACTTGTTGCTATCAATTGTACCTAAGGTTTATACTAATTGAACGGGTTTTCGTGATTCTCTCACTTTGATACCGTTAACGTGTGCATCAGTGTCGGTTTATATGTTATTCTACATACTGCTCCTGTCCACGTATGTATAAGCGATATATCAGTAGGGGGTGGCCAGTTCTGCCAAGCAATTTGCTGAAGCGTAGAGCCCGAGTGTGGAACCTGATTATTTTAATTAATGCTCGCACGAGACGCCTCATCTCGTACTTGCTATTTGAAAATGGCCACGGATTTAGTACTCTGTTGTAGTACTGGGTGAGGATGTTTGTAGGGGATGGATAGAGAAAGTTTTATCATTAATTTTTTTTTGTGGTTTATCGGACTGTTATGGGGGTTTAAAGAAATTTTGTAAAACGTGAAATTTTATACGGATTTAGCGATGTCCTCGGTTATGGCTGAAAATTATATTTTTCATAGTCGTACCTAAGCTGTGTTTTGAAATTTACGAGTTTTCAGGAAACTCAGTATATATCTACTACAGGCTCTTCATCTTTACCTCAAAGGATCTTCTACGAGATTATTTTCTGGCTGTTAGTTCTTCGTTGCCGTACGTGTTTACAGTGGTCGGGGGGTAGTTGACGGTTTTCTCTCTTTCAACGAGACCAAAGGCCGGCGGGTGAAAACCCGCTAGGTAAGGGGTGGCTTTGCTTTTATCTGTTGGTAATTAAAGAAATGGGACGCGGAAGGATGCTGCGATGAGATCAAGATTGGGTAGTCGCTTCTCTTTGAGAAAATCGTCTTTCTTTGGGTTTTCCCAAATTTTTTTATTAAATAAAATATCATTCAGTTGGAAAAGTAACAAAAAAAGTTGTACGTCTAATTGCAAAATTGTATTTTTTTTTTGTATTTTTTTAATGTACATTTACCTCGAGGCTCTGTGTTCGTAATTAATTGCTGTCAGGTGTTTTCAGTATTTAGTTAGTGGAATAAACTTTTCATGAATTTTCTGATCGCTTTAAACATCTAACGACCTACATACCCCACTATTTTTCTTGAGGTATCTTGAGGATATCGATTCAACGTTTTGCACGATGTTTTTCAACGCCCCCGCACAGGTTATATCCTCAGGCAATTTCGCCAAGTCTTATCAAATGGAACCGATCGATGTGAAACGTATCTAGAATATTTTCGTTATACCAGTAATCAAAAATATTTTAACTTGCTTAGATTGAATAAAAATAAAACAACTCGTGCGATTGAATTTTATTATGTAAATTTCGCAGCATTCTTATCCCACTGTTTATCAATACGTTCCAATAACACTTCGTCCAATTCGCGTATGATCTTTAGAAGTACGAAATCTTATCGGTGCAGCAAACCAGAAGGTAGAATTAATTCTCGTTTACGTTGCATAATTTCAAGGAAGTGCCACTACCGCTAGAATTACTTTCAGAATCTCAGCATGCAAGACGGCGTTCTCCTACATTCCAGAAAAGATTTCACGAGCAGGCAACGAGAATTGAAATTTATATTACTTTAACAGACCAAGCTTTAAGGTCTCGATATATTTTTTGTTAAACTGAAAAATATATATATATTCTTTAAAACCGTGCAATTATAGCTCTCTCTCTTTAATACGTAAAAAAAATATAGAAATTTCAATTTAATTAATCGCAAGCGATTTTCATGAAGTACAGCACAACCTTACTTTATTGAAATCAACTTATTTATATACACTCCAATAGGTCACGTCCTTTACTCGTAATTGTCACGTTGCAAAAATTCCTTCCTCTCTAAATGCCTCAGATTCAAGAAATAATTTCGTTATACGTTTTGCAACACAGCCGAATTCACGTCAGGTCTCACGTAACGAAGGAAAATTGTGTGCATCGTAGTTGAGCAAATGGCTGATGGCAAATGACGCTTTCCGGGATGTTAAGAGAATCTTGGGTACAGCAAAGTATGTATTTTGGCTTCAGTTTCCGCTCTGAGCTTATATTCTGCACGTTGTGCCAGAGACCTCCGCGACGATGCGTCAAGCTAATGTGGCGTGACGATATATGGCACTTTAAGGTGGCTCAAATTTTAACATGTTCCACCATACCTATTCAGGCTGTACTTGTACTTTACCCTCCCTCCTCCACCCCCCTTAAAGTACCAAGCGCAGCGTCGGCTGTACGCATGAGATTATTTTTATTATGACGGTACTGCATCACCGCGCAAAGTTCAAATCCCGTCTTTGTGCAAGGATCAACATTTTATTGAACGAGAAGATCGGAAGCTTAAAATAATTCATGAACATGGGAAATATTGGAAAAACAAACAATCTCAGTGTCTCGGATAATAAATCTCCATACTATTTGCCCCAGACTGAAAGGACGTTTTTCTCGTTCACCACCGCTATTATAAATTACATATGACTCTCAAGTATCCAATTGGCAAACATACTTTTGCCATTAGTCAATTCATCGATCATTTTCTATGATACTGTCACATACGATAACCTTCGTATCCATATACTCGATAAAAATTTTCCACCAACATGGCTATACCTCATCGTATAATCGTCGCAAGTATCGCCGATGAATTGAAAATCGATTATTCTTCAATCCTATCGATCAATCAATTTTATATTCAAAGTTTCAATAAAAATACGTGCAAAATTTATTACAGCATCCAAACGCCGTATAGATCCCATGTATTATATCTGAAGATACGTGGAACACGATTGCGTAATTATTTCTTAGTAAAAACAAAAGCCTAATCAACCTAAGTGACGTATACAGTCGTCTCATTTTAATGTACCAAAATATTGTAGTATAAGATATCCAGACAAAGTATAGTTACTCGAATAATTACCAAAGGAGTTGCTGATGACAAGTCCCCCTTTCCGCGGTATTGTACACGCCCGAATTAACATGGGCGGATACACAAGGCTGGTGTAAATTCTCCAAGTAGGCACATCGGTATAACAGAATAGACTATATATCAAACAAAGCCGACATTGCTTAGCGGAATAATTAGGAATTACAAAACGGGGAATAGCCGAAGGGCCTTTCAAACGTGTATTAAACATACCCACAGCTTAAAGCGATTTCCAATCGCTGTTACTGACTGATACTGAAGGCTATATGCGTACAAGCAAATACAATTTGTGCATATAGCCTAAGAGCCTGAAAACGTCGAGTGTCTGAAAGCGTCCAGTGTCTCGAAACCGGTGAGCGTCGGGACGTCGGCTTCTATCCCAAAGTAATTCGGAGATCAGCGTAGGCGCTGTATGCGTTTCGCTAATGAGGAGAAATCAACACGTCGTTGTGCTTTCAGCGGTAGCCGGTAAAACGAACTCGTGCAAATTAGCCACAAGCCTTTGATGATACAGGCGCAATTAACTCGTCCTAATTCACGAGGCGGTCCCAGGCATCGCACCACATCCCAGGTTAAAGTATGTTGCTCGACAGTCATTAAAACGGCGCACAAAACGCCAAGGAAACTCCCTGTATCTTACAGTTTGCGGTTCCTCTAATTGCCAGTACGGTGAACTCAGGATTGTTAAGCCACGTTCTATGAATTCTATGCCCGACCACTGTGCTTCAAGCTTTCCGAACCAGGTCTATAAGTCCTTTACGGAATTAGCTACTAATTTGCGGCACCATCCTATTCCTTGGTACGAATTAGAGATAAGACAAGTATCAATGCTGATATATGGATATATATATATATTTAAAAAATACATTTTTACTCGCCTCAATATATTTAATCAATATCTAATCAGGAATTGATGAACCGTTATATCGATTTAGGTACAACCCTCGTTCCAACCATCGATATTGAAGTCTTGAGGGCTTTGAGGAGACATCAAACAAGAATGAGGGTTGGCTGATGAAACTTGTATAGTTTCCTGTTACCTCGAGAGGATGTTAGGTTAGGTAGATCGCGGATGTGGAATAACAATGGGATATCACATACTCTCTATTAAATTCTGAAGCGTTTTCTTGGTATCACTTGTCCTTAAAATTCTACAGGAATGACGCTCGTCTATTTTCGTATGGGATTAAGCAGATTTAGAAATGACTCTATGGTCTCGTCGAGACACTATCGGGACAACGAGTCAGGACGAATAAAACTTATGAAATGTCTCGGGAGTTTTCTTAAGGGTCTCGAGCGGCTCGGCATCCGCACTGACTCGAATCGAATAACTTTTGCCCGACGAAAATACAGAGCACGGAAAAATAGACGCCGAGTATATAGGCGGGGTTGGTATTTTAGAGGCGTCGAAGTAGCGTCCACCAGCGTTGCGACGGCGACCTGCGCTATATCGACGAAAGGCCAAGGGCTAAATATTTTGAGGGGGTTCTTCGAAGTTTTCGTTCAATTAGTTAACGTGAATATCATTCGCCGTAGGAGGGAGTATCTATGTGGAGATCATCGTGAATTTTTTAATTATTGTTTTTTACGTCTTTTGAAATTTCAATCAACAGTATAAATATATTTTTAATATTTTTTCATATCTAATTTTTTAAAAATATTTTCAATATATTAATTACAACGCTTTGACATAACGTTATTTCCTTGCCGGGATGATAAGCTCAACGTCGGGCTTATTATGAAAATTTTAATACCGGCTTCTGCAATATGGGAACATTCTTTTTACGTTTATTAGATAAACGCAGATCCTTATGAATGTTATTAATAAATGAATATATTACTCTATCCATTATGGTATCGTTGTACTGGACTAGTAAAAGTACGTTACGGACTAATATAATAATTTGGCAATTATTATAATTGAACGGTGCGTGAAAAATTAATTTTCTACGACCCACGGCGAATCGAAATCCTTAACGTGACGTTTTTACTCCAATTCCTTAGCACGGGAATCGCGTTGCTCCTAGTACTGGTTGCCGTGTATATAATGGGTGTTCAAATTACGCCGTGAAATAGGCGTTTAACGTGGCAATGAATTATTAGGCTAAGAAAGCCCGTAGTAACATGCGGACCTTATGATTCATAATGCAGTGTGACAAACTAGCTCATAATTCAACCGAGTGTTGTGAATCGACGTGTACCCGGTGCATCCCTTATATTAATAGACAACACTTTAGTTTTCAGATGTACACACCTTATATATTGTCTCATCCATCCAAGTTAATTATTTATGCTTCAAATGCTTGCTACTGATTTAACGAATTTCTCAAAATTTCAACATTCCCCGCATCTGATGGATTCATTAGGAGAGGTGGATTATTAGACACGATGACGCAGTAGGTCTTTAGTGAAATTCGCGAACAGCCCGATACTCATTAAATGGCTTTCCGAAGGAGCTGACCGAGAAATCTTAATTAACTGTAATTTCCAATAGTTTGTTAATTAGGCATTGTCGCCCCAGTGACTACCTTGTAAACAGATAAATAAGTTCCGAATAACTTTTGCCAAGTTAAATCATTATTTTTTTCAATGATTATTAATGTTTTTTACTCAAAAATACATTACCCGTGTCTTTTAGTTGCTCGATGCCATTCAGGTGTTTTTATCACTAGCGATACTCTAAGTAGTCAGTATCACGCGATAGCTGCCTTACTGATATCTATCTACAGCTAAGTTCGAAATGTTCGAGACGTTCGCAGCTAGTTGAAATTCGATTTCCTTTCCAGAGAAAGCTTTAGGTATTACATGTATATACGTAGCCTTTGATCTCAAAATGAGAATTCGGGGAATTGATTGCCAGCCTCAGAGGGACTGCAATCAGAGATAGAAAGAATACGAAACGCTATCAAGCTATCAGAGTTACAATGTATATCATTCATATATTTCTTTTCTTGATAAATTACGTAAATCGTAAATGCCCATTAAGACTTGGTCCTTTGGAATATCCAGGAATTGATAATGCATTGTATTGCCTAATAAGGAGCTTCAAAAGACAAAAATATTTATCCGTCAAGTTTAAAAAAAAAAAATGTGAAAATTCCGATTCTCTAAGGGAGACAGTGCAGGAATGATATCAAAGGAAAAATTTTTGGATCAATATATACATTTTTTTATTTTTCCCCTAATATAACAAATTTTCTTCCTTGAATATACCCGTGATTACGTCCGTGTCGTTATTCATTTAAAAAATTCCTTACTCGTGGCTGAGTAATGCTTTGCCCGAACAATAAATAACACTTAAAAAATGACCCTTTACAATACGAGTACCAGCCCATTCAAGAATAAAACGATGAATCTCGAGAAGTTACTTCCGTAGAGTTATTGATGGTTTTTCCCAAGTATTCCATTACACAAAAGTTCGTAAAAGTAAAACCAAGAGGCAGATTATTGATCAATGAAAAAAGTCATATCACTCATCACTTCAACGTACACGTATATCCTATCCTCAAGTGTGATATTAATATGTACCTAGCAATCCCCATAAAGCTCAAACTTATCCCAAAAGTTTCTCAACTTCTTAGTTTTCCCCTACCGGCAGTATATACAGTTAAACTGTGAGACCAGTTTCATTTTGAGGGGTCATCTTCTTATGACCGACAACGTACAGCAGTCCCCCAAATATAAATGTTCAACTTGTACATGTATACGCATAAGCATTTAAAACACCCACTAATTTTAGGCGCCGAAGCCACATTAACGCTCTCTGGTGCGTATCCAATAGCCTTGACGAAAATGATGTTCATTAATATCAGAGAAAACCAATGCCTAGTTCAAAGTACAGAATTCAGAACAGCGCCACGAGCGTAAACTAAACGCCAGTTGAATTGTATCCGGCTCAAATGCCTAGCAAGTTGGTAAGACCGGTGAAATCGACCTGTAACATAATGCTGATGATTGTTCGCCTGTCTACATTCATCATTTAGTTTCAGGTTAAACCGTAATAACCGTATTTCCTTAATGTATCTCTTGCTCGAATGGGTTTCAGTCGTCTGGAGCTATTGTACGCGTACACATGCGCACCTTCTATTCCATTGCCGTTCTATCGCATTCCCACTTTTGAGAAACATCCTCATAGAACAATCTCAAATTGTAACGTCAAAGTAAAACAGTGACGCTTGGCAAGACGCCTTAGGAGAATTATACTCGATGATACGTACTCGGACTGTGAACACGACAATATAAATGTCACTCGATTTAACATACGGAAAATACGGGGTACGGCGCGGCTCCGTCTCTCTGATCTTCGGGGAATACAAAATCTTCGTGAACGTCCAGGTACAATATTACTGAAAAGTGAATTAATTTGACGACACGTCTTAATTTGGATGAGAACCAAATGAATTTCATATGTACACCATGAATATCTTTAATATGTTCTGTGCTGTAGGAATCATTGAAATTCATGTCTTTAAATTGTTACTAGAGTTCGCGTGCTTTTTGTATCCCTGAAAAATTCTGGTAAAACATATATATAGACGGGTATGCCTCGCGAGACTATTGGTGATCCAAATTGATGGAGATTACAAGTGTATAGAGACTAACATCGGCATTCCTGACTCCTATAGATTCAGACTGTTCAAAAATAAAATGTAATATCGTCTCTGGATATTCGGCGGTAAGAAATAAAAAGAATTTTAAGAAATGTAGGTTAAGTCTCCAGACCGACGTCGTATATTTTACAAGCATCGACACTCCGCAATGCGTAGGACTTCGAAGCGTCTGTATCACCAGATCTGTCGCGATATATTTTCTCCAATAGCGACGCTTCTCAAATTCCTTTTCTCTTAGTCTAATTAATACCCGTCGTGAGGACTTGACGAATCAAAAGTTTATTTTTCATTTCCAATTTCTTCCCTATCCACTATCCATCTGTAACGTTCCTCTTACATTACGAAAAAAAAAAAACCCTTAAAAAATCTTCACTGAAAGTTTTTCAGTAATTTCCAAAAAATTAATCATTCTTTTACCTGCGATACCATCGAATTTTTTAAACCTAGTCAACAATCCTTTTACATCAACATCGTTCAAGTATTTTCCGAATTTAATATAGCTACCAAAGTTTCTTGACAGACAGTACCTAACTTTTAATTTCCATTGGACGTTGACGTAGCCGTTTACATCCGTGTACGTACGTGTTTTCTCCCATCAGTTACAAAGTATCAACGTTCTTCCTCAAGACTTTCATCGCACGTGTTTAACCCACCTGCTTCCGACAAGCCCGAGCATCTGTTGCCACGTTTCTCTCTTCTTAATATTATTAGTTTTGTTTGCTTCTCTCCCTCTTTCCCATTTCTCTCTCCTTTGACTTAAAGCCTCTCTCCGTCTCTCTTACAACTGTGCTTACCAGTTGCCAGTGTATCTTTATACCTACTTCACTCTTGACTTCGCTGGTGCCTATGGAGTAGGTCACTGAGTGACGTCTCTCCAATGCAGAACGATCGGTCAACGTTTAACACCATCAACATCTTCGCGTTAAGTGTTCTGTAAGTTGGGAGCACTAAATGTTCTCAACATTGCGACGTTGACGATCCGAGAAGTTGACGACTTTATATCTTCTCATGAGGGAAAGATGAAGACTCAAGAAACGTCAGACGTCAGTACGATTATAACTCAAGTATTATAGTTATATTGGATGGTAAAGATTGAGATTTAATTATATCTTGATTAAAATATGACAAATCTACTTTCTCTTTTATTCGATAACTTTTTCAATTACAAATTCCAAATTTCCAGGCATTCGAATCGAATATGATTTGGGAGGGGATTTTTTTTCAAATAGACCAGGTAGACTTAGAACAAAGGTTGAAGTGAATATCGAATCCTTTGCGTCTATCGATATGGTATGTATATATATGGTCGGTTTCCCATTACACACGCGAGACATGTTCAAAGTCCCGTGTGAAATGCAAATCTCGCCACTCTGTCCTATAAACAATTGAATCCTTCCTTTGTACGTAGGCTTTAATCAAATTCACATCAGGTGAAATCTAAAATTGAGGTAATCTATTTTTTTCACGTCATCTGAGGCAAACCATTTTCAAATTATCGAAAGAACTCGTTTGTTTATACGACAAAATATAGAGAAGTCCGTGAATATTTTATATGGTTAATATAAAAATTGCACGATTTATAATAATAACGTGTCATTGTATTCAATAACCATTAGTCTTCTACGTGGCAGGTCGAAGCGGCAGAAATAAAGTGACGAAGTTTCATGAACGCGAGAGAATATTTGTAAATGCGAAAATAAAAAGAAAATTACAAAAGCTTCACCCGAATGAGTTTGTATCAACGTATAAGGTTGAATACCCGCTCTTGAAACGTCTATTTTAACTTGTTTAACTTGTTAAGCGGCAGTTTAATCGGTTCGTATCGGTTTTTCAGTTGTACTGGTTTTTGCGACAATAGATCGAGATGAGAATCGAGTTTCTGTAAAATGTCTTAATTCTTTAAAAGCCAGAGTATCAATCTACTTTAATCTCAAAGTGTCCCGGATGTGGGCAAGGTCGAGGTAATCGTCTCACCCTCCGTTATTACGTCGAAGCTAATCAATGAAATTAGTTACGTTCGTTCACAGAATCAATAGGATTAAACATTGACGTCTTCCATTTTCCCGCCCTTTACAAATATTTCGATATCGTTCTTTGAACTTCTCGCCAATAAGCTACATGCCTACTGGATTAATGCTTGATTGTGAAAGGATTTTACGAACCCTAGTAAAAAAACGTTCAATTGATAAAAACTAATTTCATAACTCTTTCAACGACCAAGTTGTTTAATCTTTTATTTGAATTTCGCGCCTTTAATCTTGCCACGGTTTTTAGCCGTACTAGCCGCTAGGGTAGTTAAACTCTATCTTCGTAGAGTCGATTGTACATGGTCATTTTACGTGGAAATTGTACGTATACGAAAAGTTGATTAAACGAGATGAAAATAACTTTTTTTTTCTCACCAAACACAAACCAGAGCTTTCACTTCGTTGTGTTGCTACATTCACATGTAGTTGTCGACAGGAAATTTATCTCAATTTGCTATCGGACATTGCTACTCGAAGCGATTTAACTGAATTCCGGTACGCGCCGGTAATGTCGAGCAATTTCAACTTGAAGAATGAAGGAAAAAGAAAAATTGACATGGAGTCGTGTTTGATAATGCTGCCAGTTGACGCGACTAAAATTTCAGCTGTGCAAGTGACGACGTCATTGATACCTGTGATCATCGTGTTCGTTTGACGTGTTGTGTTTTCGTGACGTTCGCAATTTATGCAACGACGTCCATATCAATTTCGATATAGTAATTTAATCTTTTTTTTTTACATCGTACGTAATAACTTCATAATACAATTTTTTTGTTTCAGGCTATGACCACTCGGAAACCCAATCTTCACAAAATGCCGGCAGCAGTTTGGATTGCCTAAATATGATCGTGCAGAGTATCAGTGGACCCCCGCCGTCACCCAACGACAGTCCCTACGCAGCGAGTCATTAAAACGATTTAATAGAATCGACAAACTCAAGAGTGTCCCTTTATATGGAATATGGAATATGTATTAAATCGCGATACGTTTGACGATAAGGATATGACGACGGTTGAAGATAATCGTGAACGTAGTCAATTAAAATAGGTGATTGTCGGCATTACAATTGAAAGCATTACCTGTAAGAGAACTGGGAACATTCTATTAAGAATTCTATCGTTGTGATTCGCTATGAGGTTTTATGCGTTTATCAAAAGAAAAAAAAAATAAGATGGGTGAATATACTTAACTTATGCGACTTTTTATGATAATTTTATAAAATGGACGTTGACTGTAAGTACAAGATCTTACTGAGATGCAAATTTTCTTATTAAGATGAATTCGTTCGATACGAATCAAAATGATCGACAATAGATTATCAATTGGCTAACATCGAGCTTATCCATTTTTGAAGTACCTATACGTGCCTCTCGTCTAAACTGTAAATTACTGTATTCTAAGATTACTCATTGCTCCCGATTTCGAATTAATGATAATACATACCTGTCATATTCTCTAATTTTTTTTTCCTTTTGTTAATACGATGCTCGGACTGTTTTCTTTATTTTTCGAAATTATTTCCGCGAATAATCTTCTAGTCTGACTACGAGTCTAATGATTACACATGCCAAAGGGTTTGTTGTCAAAAAAAAAAATAATAAAAAACCTGGCGTGTGAGATGCAATCCAATGCATACATTGAAAATAGAATTTTCATATGCACTCTGTAATAAGCACCTTGACGAGTAACTCGGGAGTGGATGCTATTACAGTTAATTGAAATACCAACAATTTGTCAAAGTCCTTTGTAACGTTAATTGCATTTGCAATTCACCAAAGTGCACCATATCGTACTCAACCTATAAGCATAGGTAGCATGTAAATAACTGCTTTAAAAGTGTGGACCTTTTCTCTTTCATTCTCATTGAGAAAAGTAACGCAGCGTAACCGTATTCATTCACGTGAATTACCAAAGAGCATATCAAAGAAGGATTAGTTTAAAAAGTAGCGTTTGTCGTTTCTGTATATAAAAGATAAATGTATAAAGAAACATTTATGCAGTACGATACATAAAAACGCCTTAAGGTGTTATACAACGAGCATTGAGAATAAACGCTGAATAAATATATAATTTTGTATCGCTTACAAGAAGATATACTGTAATACCAATTATAAGTAAGATCGTCGAAAAAATATCAGCGTATTTCGTTATACTATATAAAAATTATAATTTCGCTCGAGCAATTTCATTGTAAATATATTAAGTGATACGACAATAAAAATTCGGATACTACAAAGTCTTTCAACGTTCGTTTGCTCCTTTGAATTCCTTGGTGGTAACCAGTTTCTGACGTATTCATTCGTTCTTGTCAAGTTCCCACGTTACAACTTCGGTACGGATCAGTTTTGTAATATACCAACCGAGTGCTTGTTATTGTATAGAGGCGTTACAAAAACAATCTACCCAGTCGAAATTGGATGCCAGTACAACGGGCAATAAGTGAACCATTAGGAAAAAGCTATTAGTCAAAGCGTAATTAACCAGCTGGTTAACTGTTGGAGGTATTAATGAAGTCCACAGATCTCAGGCTTGCCGACTAGTTTCATGTCTGAAGGAAAGTTATTAATGATATCCACATTAATGTCTTAACACTTGTCACTTCAAAGCTACCGTTCGCCACTTTTCTCCTGCTGAATGACTTTACGGGCTAATTTCATATCTGCTGTATTATAATATAATCGTATCGATTTATTTTGTTCTATGTAATCAATTGGTATTGTGACGTGATTCCTCGCGTTATTTTACGCGTCCTCTAAAGTCGACGGGATCCGTTAAGCTATCGTCTCTTCTGGGAGGTTTCGTCAGAGCTCCCGTTTTGGCGAAGTTGAGACTGTTCCACCTCAATTCCCAGGTCATACCGGTTCGTCAGTTCCCAATCAAACAAGAACTGGCTGGCGCCCGCCTGGCATGCGAATGCATGGGCGAAAGGTGGACGGCCGAAGGTGACGTAGGTTGGTTCTCGGATTTTCGTTATCAGTGTCGAGTTGAGAAAATACGTTACAACGTATAAACGATATACGGTATAGTAATATAAAGCAGATAGCGACTTTTTAATTTGTTCTATCTAGAAAAATCTTTTCTCAGTACTCAATCCTACTACAATACACTTTCCTATTGTATGATTAAAGTACCCTTTATATAGACCTGCTTGGCTTTTCACGATCTACATTTTGTTGGTCGTTTCAAGAACTTTCAACTCGTAAAATTTTGAATTGCTGTATAGTTGCCTATCCACTGTCAGTATTTAAAGTTTTAAATAGCCCGTAAAATCTTTGAACAAGGTACACCCGCAGTTGTTCAGTTGTCTATTTTAGTATTGTCGAACATTAAAAATAAGAATTTTATTTTATTAATCGTAGCATTGTACGTGTAACGAAGAATAATTGCACGTTTAATAAATAAATCTATATTTATTTCAAATTTTTTTAAAAATTGTACGATTTGGTGCTGTGTTTTTATTTTTAAATTAGACCATGTTAGTTTTGAATAAAATCAGCTGATTTGTACAGTATGTTTCTCACTAATCAGGTGCGTTATTATACGGATCTGATTACTTTCAACTTGAGGGACAATTGCTTTAGAATTTTTGAACAGATCACTTTTGCAGTTTCGTATATTGTGAGCATAATTTATTTGAAAAAAAATTGTTTAAAATTAGGTTTTCCCATGCTGTTAACGTAGCTGTTAACGATTTTTCAATATTTTTTTACTTATACATATATCTTAATTAATAATAGTTTAAACCGTATGAAAATTGAAGTTTTGTTACGTCATTTGAAAATCCGGTGCTATCGGTGCGACGTCATGATGTTGTTCCTCCACCCACGAACTTCTGATTAAATTAATTTTGAATATTCTTCTCTCGAGCCGTCAAGAAAATAAAGAACGAATCTATTATAGGAAGGATGCGTAAAACAAGAATCCAAGCTTATCGTTTCCTTACACGAGCATAGCAGCACTAGCCAGGGCAGGAAGAAGCAGAAACTAGAGAAATTTCTTTGTCGGCACGCGCCGTGTCTGGTAACGCAGTTCCATTCAGGCCAAAAAGCATGAGTGCATTTAAGATTGCAGCCAAGAGGATCCGACAGGAAGTTATTACGTTTCTTTTGGGTCCTCTGGTTTTTCTTTCATTGCGCCAATGACATGCATAAACTAAAAAATCGAGTAGCGGCTGTGTTGATATTGGGTTAATCGTTACAGAGAGACAAATTTTGATTATGCGTTACATAGTTTTAATAATATGTATGTATGATTTTTTTAAACACTTTTTTTCCAGTCGCAGTTGCTAATTTGATGGAGAACTTGTAAATTCTACTCATCTTTACTCTTGTCAGTAGTTCTACATTGTTCTTTGGGGAATCAACCGGGAATGTATCTCAGGTTAAAGTATCCCACCAGGTATACTTAAGGTATGATGCTGCATGGTAGCTACTAGAATATTCTCAAATGGCTTACCACCATAAGTACTGCAATGCTGGTACCACGTCCGTTACGGTTACACTTAATTCCCATGACATGGCAGACGTCGAATTTCACTCGACAAATAGTCTCAAATGGCGGAAGCACGGACATCGAAATTGTCAAGTAATCGGTTTAACACGTCTTTCCTTTTTGAAAGGCGATACTTCGAGTCCACCCTGTGAAACTCAACTCTCCTGAGGATTTAAGTTGCTGGATTTCATTCTTCGCGTAAAAATCACACGCAAAAGGCCACTCGCGATAAATCATCGCCGAGGAGGTTATTCAGTTCTTATTCCTCTTTGGATTACTTGTAGTGTCGATGATTCCCGTCATTATGATATATAGCGTGTTAGATAGATGCAACTCTTTTATACCGTATACGGATGACACATTCAAAGTTTTTGTGTAAGGAATTTTTGTAGGAATCGGATCATTCTTTTTTTTCTTTTTCCACAGACGCTTTCCTAGTTATTCTTATCCAAAGTAGTACTTCCGGTAGAGACACTCTTACTTCCATGTTAAATATTCAAGTGCTTCGAGTGCCGTGCGCCATCCTGTTTTAGTGCCGCTGTCGAATGGCGAATGGAATGTTTATGGCATTTCTACCTTTCACTGAAATATGGTTTTCATTCGAGAAATTGTAGGCTTTTGAAGCTTTTTAAACAGTTGCTTGATTTTTGAACGATTTAATTTTTTTTTGTTCACATTATTCGTATACTGTAAATTAAAAATTGAAAACTTATAAGATAACGAATGGGTCTATGGTAATTTAAAAATTTGTACGAGATGCATCCCACGGTTTGTTTGTCTGAATAAAATATTTCCCATTAATCTCATAAAACAAAGAATTGAGACGCGTGACGTATCGACAGGAACTGTGAAATATTGTCAGGGACAGCTGAAAATCCAGCCGATTTATGGAAGTGGCATGAAAGAGCCCAAAAACACGGAACGCGTTCCCGTAGGAAAACAAAATGGGTGGGGAAGAACGTCCCCGTCGTAGATCCCGTGCACAGTACCCCCAAAAAGGAGACTATAGTTTATTGGTATTTTCGTTTTAGCACAATTTCGGCACGTTTTCAAAACATCGTTCGCCTCTTAAAGCACGTCGAATGCATCTGCGCCCGTCCGTCAACCGTCGTTATCGGCAAATTTAGATTTTAGAAGATCCCTAGGGTGTTTCTAAGGGTTCCAAAAGATCTTTGTCGGTTCTTCACGACCCGCTGCAACTACACATACCTACTGTCACTACTCTATATTCCTGCCATATCCTTAGATTTCCCAAGAAAATCAAGACAGCGAGTCCCCGTAGTCGTTACTTTTTAAATAACCAAGAACCTCAATTACGTGCTTAGAAATATATCTCAGAATATAATTAAAAATATACTCATGCATCTGATTACCTTAGTAAAAAATATAAAATATCATAGATATCTCAAAGCAGTCTAGCATATATCTCTTTGATCAAGTATCAAGTACTTCTGATCTCTATTAAAGTGTTAGTCAAGTTTTTGCCTTGATCTTCGTCTTACAGAAGTCTCGTTAAAGTCCTGATCAAATCACTCTACGTGGACAGTCTGCTGTTTTCGTTATACAAATTTTGGCAAAAAAATATTGAATTTAAACAAAATTATCGAACAGTCAAAGTAGGGCCATTTGACCAGGACCCTAACGAGATTTTAGTGAGATGAAAATTAATACAGACTTGACTAATAGGTAAATCGGATCAGAAGCGCTTGATAGAGATCAGAGATGTACGTGAAACTGTTCTAAGGTATCATTGACATTTGAAAGTTTTTACTTGGCTAAGTTTTAAAATAGTTTCAACGTTTCGAGTACTTACCTATTTCACTTACTTCCGTATTTTCATACCTCGAACGTATCCAACCTATTTCCAATATAGGTAAACGTATTTCCGTGGAGATTTATCCAGTGTCCGCTGGTACTCGAATTTCAAAGCGTTTCCTTTCTGTTTCTTCTGTCTCGGACGATATATCCTATTCGTTCAGTCGACATCTTTCGCTGCAGTTTCGTTATGCTTAGAACCTAGCCAAAGACACGTTTTCCAGACGTTCCATAGTAAATGGCAGGATGGTAAACGGTGCCAGGACATTCGGCAGACTTTTGTTCGCACTATGTTTCACGCTGTAGATGCCAGCTACCCGTTTTCTCTTTGAGATATCGCAGAGACACGACCAGCTTGTTTATTATGAGAAATGTTAAATGGTGAAACGATTCTCGAGTCGTTCTGGGACCTTTTGGGTCCGGATGAAGCGTCTCATGGCCACTCGAGAATTTTAACACGACTGTCCCTTACTTATGGGATGTCCCTCTATGCGTTTCTTTAACCAATTTTTTTTTCAAATTTCTTTATTTTTCATCCTCCGTCCTCCAGCGGCAATCGCGTACGTAGGGGCGGGATCTCTTACTGGACCAAATGGGAGTATAAAATATTACGGGACTCGGTGAACGTTAAAATCTTTAGTTTTTACTGTTTCATTATCTCGACGAGATATTGCGGCTTTCGTGTAATATAAAAGAGGCTTCATCGCTCTTAATGCTATACGAGATGCATTAAGAGACGCGCAACCCTGTCCTCCAAAGATACTGCACTTGCCGTCCTATATACCCCCTTCTATTTTAACGGCTTATTTACCAAAACACGCGGATGTTTCGAATGAACTTTGGATATTTACAGGTTCCTCGGAAGCTCTTGGGGAAGGAAGTACTTCTTGAAGGGGTGTCACTCGGGTGTCTTTTTCGTTTTTTTTCACTCCTTTTTTACTCGTTCATACACCCTTTCGAGACGTCGTTAACACGCACAGTGCATCCTACACTTTTTTTTTTTTTTTTTTTTTTTTGAAAGATTAGCTATCTTAATACTCAAGGGATAAATGAAAAAAAAGTTAGTCATTCTTTATATGGAAAACTTTAAAACGCAGCTTGGTATTATACGGTTTAATTGCCCCAATAAAGTTATTTAATTTGAAATTGGCTCTCTTCGATCGAAAGAAACATCTACGCTCTTCCTGATACTGAATAAGACGTACGAAAATCTTGACGGAAGCTCTTGATCCTCATGGAAGATATTAATTTTTTTATAAAAAATCTCGCTGTTTTACCATGAAATATATTTCACGGCAGTGTATAACGAGGGTAAAAATTGCAAAATAAATTGCGCGTATTTTTTTTACTTCTGTATACTGTATATATCGCAAACGCTTGGCTCTGAGCATTCTGCGATAAATTGCATCGCAATGCTCCCTGGGAAACGTGCAACTTGAAAATATGTGTAACCGAGGACTGGCACAGAATATAAAAATAAAGGAACCTCTTGTGATAGTAGAGCGTCCTGTATTCATATATGTGTGCATATATATAACTATACATATAGTATGCCAGAACGCCCCTATACATAAATCCTCTACACATCCTATTCACTTCTGTTATCTCATAAGACTACAGATCATTTACGCAATGCAAAACGCAAGTACCTAACTTTGCAAATTGATACTTCCATCCATTCAAACAGTTTTTTAAATGCAAAATCATTTTTAATAAAAATAATTAATTACTTCATACAACAAAAATGCAATACTTTTTCAAGGAACGTCACTATTGCGAAAATAAATAAATTTCATGGAATTTCCTGATTTCCACTACGCCTCTCTGTACTATTGGAATCAAACGTTCAAAGAATTTTCCATTACGATCAAACGCTCTTTAGTGGGGTCGATATATAAAAAAGCATGGATATTATTATGCGTTGGTAAAAAATGCCAGCTCACCAGTGAAAATGGTGTTAAACTATATTGATACAGATATGGGCTATATTGATTGAACATTGTAGTGGGTTCGCGGAATAACTAAGGATTTAGGGTTCAAGGGTGAAACTTTTAAATGGGTCAACTTTAAAGCGTATCGAAATGGTTATCGGGCGTGTTAGGGCTGCCGCGACGCTGTTGTCACAGAATGCGGTCATAGTCATTTGCACGCTTTAACGTTCAATGAGCTGGAAAATGGATTTCTGGAAAAATACCTTTTTCCCTATCCACAATTATAAACTGTCAGTCGAAGAATATTGAACGACATTTCTGAAATCGATATTCGATTTCATCCCTTTTTTTAATATTCGTATACGTCCATCCCTTTCCATTTAGATGAATCATCCCGCAACAATATTTCATCTCCAGCAGTTGGTACATATTCTAATTCAACCCCGAATGTTATATACCATATACAACATCTATATATCAATTCTAATCTTTGCTTATTCAAGTACCGTGATTGTAGTTATTACTGTAATACGATTGATAATGACGCGTCGTAATTTTACTAATGATAACAGAGCATACCTGTGATTAGAACAGGTGGCATAATGTATATAGATACATGTATAGAACCATGTTATCGGATATACGTTGTTCTTATCAGTAAAGTAAAAATTTTCAAAATAATGATTACCGCCTCGTTTCCAAAAATTCTATGGTATCGGATATAGTACTATGGTATACGAGTATATATAAATATAAGAAAAAAATATAACGATACATCTCATATATATAGGAAAACAGTCATCTAGCGCAATACGATCCAACCCAGTTGCGCGTGCCAAAGATACTTCCATACTTTTGGAAACCTTATACAGCATAGTCGGTTGGCTAAACTGCTGAAATTTCAAAGTCCCAAGCGGTGACCCTCATAACTCAAAATAACGCGCGTAATTCGATCGTGATATTTCGTGGAGACGAATCGTTGAAAATTAGAGCGTATAGGATTGGTGGTGGTCCTCTCGGATGCTGGGTCTCTCTTTCTCATTCTGCTGTGACTCTCCGGATCCGCCATGTTTGACAAAGAAGAATTTTTCAGGTGCCACGCCCTACTGACATTTTTTTTCTAAATACGAGATACAAGCCACCAAACTATTTTAGGACCTCAAACGAGATCCTCGCTACAAAGTCGACCACACGGCAAGTCATAACAGTCGTAATTGCTTCGAGTCAATTCCAAGAAAGTAGTCATCCTATTACCACGCGGGTACAAGGAGCAGAAGCAAACGCGTGTCTGTTTTATTACCGCACATTAGTAACAATAACAGCAACAATACCCCTACTGATTCCCTCGGCAGAGACACACCGTGCAAAAAGAAAATTGCAAGAAAATTGAAGCAGCGCGTATTATATTCTCGAAATACACAAATCAGTCATCCCGTCAGGCTGCGTGCAGTTTATTCGCGTAATGACAATAACGAGGCAACTGGCGCTCCCAGCGTACAACAGTATAACTATATATCGGTCGAAGCAGAAGCGCAGTCCTGTGGGTGTCCGTTGGACGAATAATAATCATAATAAATTGCATTATAATATCTCGATCCAAAACGATCCTAAAAGTATGAAAGGGAACGAAGACAATTATACTGCCAAGACGGGACTTTATTACAATTAAAGTCCAATTAAAAATATTTGCAAGTATCACGACGCCCGTATTGATCCAGCTGCTTGGGACGAGGGAAAAGCGGACCGCATTTCTCCGGAGGCAGAGACATAAAGTGGGAGTGATCTTTTGCGAGCAGATGTTTCTGCAGGAAATGCATATTACTCGGGATGTCGAAGAAGGTCAGTTTAGTGAGATGAGATTGGAAGTATGGGACCCTCGCGTGATCTTAAGAAGGGCACATCTGCGTACCCCCCGCGAAGTCTGACCCTTTGGACCCCTCAGGAACTTCATTTGCCAACCGAATGGACCCTTCTTGGGTAACAAGTGCGCCGATGCTTACCACCCATAGCGCCCATAATGTTCTGTTGTGCCACAAATCTACCGTACCCTTTTCTTTTTTTTCTACCCCCTCTTGCTTCTCTTTTGCAAAATTTCATTTTGGATTTTTTCTGTACGCGAGCTGCTGCTTCACGTGTCCCTTATGCCAAGGCATCAAGGTATGGGGTATGTGTATATATATGTATGGATTGTCATATCCGGGGTAGTCGACGTAGAAAAATTGAAGTGTTCGTTATCTGTTTTCTTTGATATACTTCCAGCTCTTGGTGGCGAGTTTTCAACAGCGACTTTATTCTTTGATTAGATTTACGACATTCTGTTGATACAAGTACGAACGTTGATTTAGAATGGAAGCTTTAAAAGAAAATATGTAGGATTTGTTTTTCTTGTGGATCTTATCGCGATAGTATTTTTAATTGGATATAATAATTAGGTAATTCGAATAGTATTATTTCCTTTGATTTAATATATCCCTGGTTAATGCTATTTTCACTTTGATTCCTTGTTATATTGAATTTATTATATATTTTTTTATTCAATTACGCCAGTCACGATATCGTCGAGGAATCGTTTAAATTCAATTGTCGGCTGATCGAAGATCGGCATATTCCATCAACGTTCCAACGACAGTTCGGAAACAGCATATACCGTGATCAATCGTCGAGTATTATCCGATTATCCTAATACGTGCGTTATATACCTGTACAACCGTGAATATTCGATGCATTAAACCAAATAATAATGTTGGATAGAATCAATTTGTTATGAATTAAAAATTGGGTAAAAATTTTCGAAAATTAATTATTACATTCTACTGGCATATTCATATCACACGAACACGTAGAATATTAACAGTATTATATTTTATCAGTAAAATTTATCTTACAAATTCATGTTACGAAACAATTGTACTCTGTAATATGTTCTTTATCAATTTTTTCATCGATTCTTTGAAAATTATCAAACTCGAAATATATTCTATTGGTAGGTTTATCAATTGGTTACAGGCAATAGAGGAACAGCTGGTAACAATTTAGGCATTTCAAATCCTATACTATTATGGTTGCCATTTAGGTACCACGATTTGGCAGTGAGCATCGGATTATTGGATTCCATTTTAACTTTGCGATTACGAACGTACGTGACTTTTCGACAGTGGAGTTGTCTAAGCAGCTGTATCACCGAAGTTTCGTGAATGACTATATATATATATATATATATATATATATATATATATATATGTATACAGACTAGCATCCTCCGAGCAGGAAGCTATGGTAAAACATTTTGCATCGAGTAAGAGGTGATAATACCAAAGAGATAACGTAACTCTAAAATTTCTAGTAGTATTATTTACGATTGAATGAATGACATGAATTTTCAAAGTTCTACGATTTTCATATATCGTATGAATGAAATTTCAGTGGTTAAAATATTTATGGAACTTGCTTTTTTACTTTTTCGTTAAAGACGTTTTCGTTTCGTGGTGCTAATTGAGATTCGCGATGTACAATATTATCTTGCACCCAGTGATCTCTTTATTCAGGATAACGCGGATTATTGAAATTGATGTAGGCATAAAATTTGAAAATTCTATTCTTAACCGTGAACTGCAGGAATTAGTACAATTGGGGAAAAGCAACAAAACATGGATGGGGGTTACCCAACATTAGCCAAAAATATCTGTAACGTGTGGATAAGAATAGCTGGGGCAGACATAAATATTTCAGGAGTTGCTGACCTGTCAAAACTCTTGAGACTTTGACTGAGTGGGCGAGTCTCAGAGACAGATATTATGTGTGCACTGTAACGCGAGTGTGCATCGATACGACTTAATTCTGGATCAAAGGAACAATATCATTGCGTACGCTAATGACGTTCTTTGTAATTATAATGATCTAATTTGTATCGCGTACGAACACATTGGCTGTTAATGTAATTTCTTTTTTCAAGTCTACAAAATCGTGACTTTAATGATGAAGTTTATATAGCAAAAAAAAGATCATTTCTAATTATTTATTTAATTACACAAAAAAAAGACATTTTTATGTTCTTTTTTATCTGGATATAAATATACTATATATTTTTATTGAAAGCCAAAAGTATTAGTGGATCGTTGAAGAGATCGCGGATGTAACAGGATTTATGGATTAATCGATGAACGAATTTGGATCGTATCGAGTCTATGTAATATATGGTTAAAAAGTTACTGAAAGCCAAATTGTCGAATTGGTCGCGCAATTCGATGACGAGGCCAGTGTATATCCGGTGATGAGAGTTATTAGATTTACGAAAAGGGAAGTTCCTTTATGGTTAAAAAAGGGGATTAATAAAGAAAAAAAAAGTGTTTGATGTTTTTCATCAATATTTTACTCGGATTTCATTTTGCTCCTACGTGAAAGACCGTCGGGCTTGGCTTTAAGCAATGCGTCCAATGTGGTTGGTAGTCCTTGCGCGTACTGTCATGGCGCAGTAAATCGAAAAGAGGTCCAGCTCCGCAAGTTAGAATTCTTGGCAGAATGTCTTCTGCAAACTGTCGTTGGTAAAGTAGACGGATCGGTTGGCCAAGTCGAAACTAAAAGCTTCGCTTGGAATAATGAAATCCACCGACCTATTTTCTCTTTCCTTTTCCGTACAAAAAGCGGGAAGTCTCTGTCGATATCTTCAATGGGAATTTAACCGCGCATGAAACTGATATACTTAGCTTTAAAAATACTCACATAGGTACTGCGACTTTAACTAAAAATTTGGATATTATTATTAAACGTAAAGTTACAGTTTGTTAAATTCGTTTGTGAATTTGTTAAAAAAATTTTATTTATCGTTCATTAGCAGTTTCTTAATTTTGTTTATATTTTTTAGAAATATACTAAAAGGCAATTCCATGAGCTATTTTAATAATTTAAAGCAAATATGTTTGACTTTAGTTGGTCAGGCTAATGACGATTGAATGACCTTGACTTTGAAACATGTTTGAATAAAATATTTGAATATTATAAGATTTAATGAATTTTTGTTTGTAAACTTTTGTTAGAAAGACATCTTATATATATGTTTCACTTTACGTGGTAATATTAATGAGTGGGTTATTGATAGATTTACTAATGGCACTCTCAATAATAATTAATTTTTGTAAAGGAAATTTCGAACGATATTTATTTATTGTAAGTTTTGATTATACGTTTAATCGGTTTTATAATAACCCAAAAGACGGATACCGATAAGCAACGACGCTGAGGAAAGAAGAGCCAAGAGCGAGTTGTGACAGATTACTTTGGGGGACAAGGGATGAAATGAAACCACATGGCGAGATATATAAAACCCAAAAGATTCATGTTTGGCATTGGGTTACGTGTAATTGAAGTAGACGAGTTTCGCTTCGAAAATTTTCAAATTCGTGCTTTTTTCCAGTAATTAATCTTCATTATTATCTTTCATTCCACATTAACGAATTGCGACAGACAAAGTTGGATACGGAATTAATTCCACAGTCTATTACGTAGAGCCAAACCAGAGGCTTATATATATGTATATATATCCAGGAACACATACCACAAGTACTTAATTAGTCAATGACATATTTTCGAGTGAAAGTTAATATTATGTCAATCGTTAAAATTTTCAGGCATAATCGTACAAAACCTGTATAAAGGGATGTGAAAGATAGCCGTATGCAACATTTTTCTTCCTTATCTTCAGAATGCATGTACGATGTGACCTTGTCGTGACACATGGCCATGCTTCACGGTCAATATGCTTGTCCTTATTTTTGATACACTTGTTAACCACTAGACAGATGAGCCTTTTCACTCATGTCAAATATTGGGTTACTCTTGGTGCTCTGAAATCGATCTCAAACCCCCATTTCCATTTTCCTTGACGAAGCGTGTCGATTAGGGTGTAATTTTAGGAACCTGATAGGCACCCCATATACATGCATATATAAATAAACCATATCACATTATTTGACTCTGTTCATTTGATATTTATTTATTAATCATTCCTACATTTCTCACTCGATAATACATACCTTAACGGTATAATGAACTATTTAATTAATAAAGAAAAATTCATATTTCTCTTGGCAATGTATTAAAAATTTATTTTAACAATATTCACCTGACTATATGAAATTTTGTGTTGATCCGTTTGAACGCAGCATCCAATTTGTTGACATTTTTTGAGCTTTTTGTACATTTGTAGTTTCGTGCTTTCGGTTTGTGTTTAAGAGGCATTTCGTGTGGGGTCCAAGGCCCCAGGCATTTATCCAGTTAATCCTACAGGATTCTCAAGATCACGTAGCAAGGATTAGGTTGTTCAGAGGGAAAGAGGAATACCCGTCCACAGTCATCTCTCCCTCATTAATATCTGTCTTAGGCTTTAGCTCGCACAGTCTTTTGCTCCACTGGTAAAATTAAATACAGTAATTTTCATTGACTTGAGAAAACAATTTTTGCTGCTTTCGTATCTCCATTGCGTCGCTATATGAAATACGTATTACTGCCAGGCTTCCACTTTCTTGAATAATGCAATCCGACGGTAGTACCTGAGACCTAGAAATTGCTTCTATTGATTGAATGGAACGAATGATATTAATTCAAATATCCAATATCCAGATTGACTGAATTTGAATTTTCCTGCGTTCGTCATGCTAATCGATATTCGTTTCTCTAAGGATAAACGATGTCACCTTCAGTGTGTTCAACATGGATAAATAGAACGAGCGAACGAGAAGATTTTGATGGAATGGAAATATGCTTGTATTGTACAGTAACATGAAATAACAGTATCGGAATTTGCAAGTTTCTCGGGTAATAAAATGGTTTGCTGATCGCAGCAGATTTTATTTCTAGACGCTATCTCTTTTTTGAGCTTTGCTGGACGGAACGCGGTATTATCGATCTATTTCAATGTCGCCAAAGTTTCTCGTGACTATTTTGATTAAGTGGGTCGTGAAACACGGTACGTAGAAAAAACTCTGATAACGAGGCGTGGCATTTAACCATACGTGATCCATGCGAAAATGAGTTGGTTTTTCTTCTTGATTTATTTTTCCGTTCAAATTAATTCAGGGATATTTAATTTTTTTTTCTTGTCGCAGTTACACAACTGCCATCATTTATTATTGCGTGTTTACGCCCATGTCTTTTGAAATAATTAATTTATTTTGTGCACGTATTCATTTATCTCCTTAAGTGCTTTTTGATACGGGAACAAGCCAATCGTAAAATATCGCACACATCGAAAAAGCTGAATATAAAATGCACTAATAAACTTTGTAACTTACAACTGTACGTTGATTATTAACTTTTATATTTTCTTTATTAATAATAAATAATTCATTTTCAATCTCATGCGAAATAGACCTCACTTACGTTACAACTATATAGTCGTTGGTGAAATAAAAAAATGTATTGTATTATCATTACACTTCTTGGTATACTTTTGTCGGCCTTTCTTTTTATCGAGGGAATGTGAGTGAGAGTTGTATTTAAAATAGTCTTGCACCGGAGAGCTTAAGGCCGCGCACCAAATTTAAACGACACATTAGCTCACTGTGGTAAATGAAAAAATATATGAGCACTTAGCAAGAGAGTTGAATCGTGGATGCAACGTAAGTAAAGTAACCTCAGAGTGTTTAAGATTTTCCTAAATCCTTTAGAAGTGCACCAAAGGGCCATGTATAGTTTTGCACTTACGCAAGGATCAACCTATAGTCATTTTTCAATATAATATACTTAAAAAAAAATTTGGTCTTTCCAATAATGCAGTCGAAATGTTGTCTGCTTATGTCTTCTTTTAATTAGATTTAAGTTCTACGTATGCTTAATGACCTATTGGGCTCCATAATATGCCTGAATGAATGAGTTACTTACGGTTGTCCGTTGACCCAACCTCAAATGTGCTAGACACATCCTGGCTAGTATATGCTTCTATAAAAAAAGGTGGGTCTCGTTCCAGAGTGTCGACAGCTCAGAGATTAAATTCACACAGTTGACGCGTTTCACTTTGCCTGGGTCGAAACTGTGAACCATATGAGGTCCTAAAATAATATTACATAAATATGTGACAGGAGTCAGGACAGCATTATGTACTATGGTTCTACTACTCGAATAAACAGAAACCGTTACGTAACATTTAAAATATATATGTATATAGTCACAAAGATATCGTTAACGTATTACATACATTAAACTGGTTTTATGTCGTTAAGCCTTTTAATTTTAAAGTTGTACTTTCATTGTGCATCATATACACATTGCAGATTATAGCTTATGTCTGATTTTTATTAGATTATTAAAAATTTTTGTATTCAAAGCAAATGTACCCGAAAAACATATTAGTCGGCCCTTATTGACCCACTCCGTCTATTGATGAACCCATAATGATTGTGTACTTGGGTTGCTATTATGTGTTTGTCGGGTAGTAAACATACTGTAATATGAAATTCTTAATTATACTTTTTAAATTAATTATAGTACTCACTGATAAATCATGTCATTATTAATGACATAAGCGTCCAATAATTTTAACCTCAACTTTCTTAAACAAGCGTTATATCGTTAGGAAATGTGTAGCAAGAAATGTGTTTTTATCATGCTAATCTGTAAAGAAAATATTTGAATGGGGTAAGTATCGTGTAAATTGTTTGTTTTTGAGAGAATGAGAAGTTGTGTATGATAAATTGCACTTGTGTTTTCTAAAATATCCTCTAATGATAATTCGTTCCAAGCAGCGCCATCGGACGGCATTGTGAAAAAGTAGAATTAAATAACCCACTTTCTCATTGTCAGTCGTGTATTTCTGTTTATTTTTGTTTAGTCTAGAATTGGCTATTGTTTGCCCTGATTTTCATGGGAATGCAATTTCGAGATCGACGTAAAGTCAAGTGCAAGGTGTGCCTCGAAGATTGTTAATAGATTCAAGAGTATCTTTGGTCCGTGTCAGTATGATTTTCTATTATTGCTTCAATTATTTTATATTGTGCTAAGAGCAGGTTACAATTAGCGTTAGTCTTACTCTAGACATAATTTAATTTAAAAGGACGGTTTAAATGACCTTGCGGATCTTTTGGATATAAATCTTGGTCAAGATATATTTTTGTTACAGTACGGTTCAGTAACTTTGAATATGGATGTTAAAAAAAGTTGTTAATTAAAGTGATTATTTCAAATAAATATTTTAATATTATATGTGATCAAGCAAAGAAATTTTGTGTATTTAGATGAAATTTATGTTTCTGTTGTATATCAATTTTGAATTGATGTAATTAAGATTGTATTTGTTGAGAATATACATAAAGGTAGTCGATGATGCTTATACCAATAATATGAACTTATATATTTTGCAAATAATTAATGTATAGTGACATAATAATATGATAAACAAGCATTTATTTTTAAGCTGTAAGAAAGTTTTTTCAATCTTGTAACATATCAGTTTATTGTAAGAGTGTTTATTGCATTTATACTAAATAGATATTATATTATTTTATCAATAATTTTGTTTTAGATAACATTTTTATATTTTAGAATATAGATAATGGCAACTGAATTGAGTATTGCTGGATCAGTGAGGAATCTCAGAATGCTGCTTGCTCAGAATCAGAATGAAGAATTAGAAGAATCGGAGTTTTGCACCACGAGCAATTTAGAAAATGCATTGTCAACTTTATCAGAGGTAAGATCTGCTGCTGTAATTTATAATATTTAATATTATTATTCACAGTGCTAATATTAAAATAACTAAGATTATTAAAACTGAATTAATCCCTTTGAGTATAAGACAACCTCTAATATAATATAAAGATTTAATCCTGAAAGTAATATAACCGTGGAACCTTAGATTTTCTTTATCTTTTTTTATTCTTCTGAGAATTATCCAAGGAGACATACTTAACGACATTTTTTTTACAGGAACTTGAATCTCTTGGTCTTGAGTCTCTTACAACAAGTAATGACGAACTGCAGTCAATTGAATCTTTACAGACTGCTTTCATTAAATTAGTTAATGTGTCTTGGGGTCTCGTCAATAAGCAAAGGACACTTATGTTATCACAAAGCCAACTCAATGATATGCATCATAAAACATCTAATGATAATGCCAACCTTATGGTGAGTTTATAATAAGGTATCCTGTTTATTTTTCTAATATATTTGCATTAACACATGCAGCTTTTGTGTATCGGTAAGTATGTAGTGATTACAGTGTAACAAAATTATGAGTGCTAATAACTGAATTTTTGACAATATGCATTTTCTGAAATTAGAATCGCGTGAAACGGTTAAAGGAAGATTTGGAGAGAAAACAGCATTTATTATCAGAATCACAGGAGAGGGAAAGAAGACTTAGAGTTCAGTTGGATGAATTATCACGAAATCTTAAACGGGAAAAAGAAGAGGTAAATGATCTTACAATTGTTCTCATTAATTATTTGCAATGTAAAACTATTATCGTCATTATTTAATATGTATTTAGACGTTGAAGTTGAGGAAACAACTGCAGTCAAAAGACAGTCAACATATGCATGAAATGAGGCGAATTCAACAAAGCGGGCATAAACTCCGCGAACAACTCCAAAAATCTGTTGGTAAGTAGTTTACAATTTTCATTTTATACGATATTTCATTTCTTTTCATCAATTAACCGACATTATTTTGTTATATGTAGGAACTTATGTGCCAAAGGATAAAGCATGGCAACACATGCAAGCCGAGCATGAAAAACAAGTACTTCTATATCAACAGACTATTCGAAATTTGGAGGAAAATAATCAACTAATGCTACAAGAGGCTAACGATTTGAGGGATGAGTTATCGCTTTATGCAGAAGGGATACAATTGCATGTGGAGTCATCAAGTATTTGGAAAGACGAGAAGCTAAACATCTAATTGGTAAGTTAAAATTATTTCACTTTTATAGAAGATGTAAAAACAGTCTAAAAGTATAAACAGAGTATAAAATGGTATATTCTCGCAATTATAATATTTGCGAATCACCATATATATCATATCTCATTTTAAATTCAATATAACTAATAAAAATTGATATAGGGTTATTCACGACAAACATAATACCTGAAGGTGGTTCTACGATAGAAACCAAATAGACAGGCTAACTTCAGGTGATACTTTTGCATTAAAATCCCTGTACAGTGCCCTATGGTATAATATCAAAATATTAATGAGTTTTCATCGTTTTATAATAATGGTATTTTTTTTAATTATTCGTTATAAGTTATGAGTTTTCAACAATAATAATTGTAATTGTAAGTCTATAAACTTATTCTATTAAGGAATTAAAAGTATATAAAAAATTGTCTAATTTGTCTTATCATGCATAATGATGGACACAAACTGATATGCACTTCCAGATTGGTAAATACAAATAATAGTCGCATTTGAACTTATATTATATTACTTACGAATAGTATTAATAATTCAGTTGCGTATGACAGTTATATCTATCCAACGGCAAATGTTCTCATTATTATATAAGTTTTTATAAACTGAGAATAAATATTGCTAGCATGATGCCGTTAAATATGCTTCCATGAAGTTGCCCATACAAGCTAACAGCGTTGCTTTTGATGCATTTGCAATTACCAGCAATGCACACGGTGTTATTTCGAGCGAGTAATAAACCCGGTACGTCTTGTCCCATATTTTTAGGATATATTATTTCTGTTGGTAATCTATTTCCAAAGCTTTCGATACTGCGCGCTGAAAGTCTCAAAGAACTCTTCCCATCGGCGCATGTATTATTCACAGTGATTTTATTGGAAGCAACTAGATTCATACTAACATTTAAAAAAACACTATTGGCCACAACAGTAGTATCGCCTACAATAGACACGTCAGTTGGTTTTTGCAATTCAAATTTTGAATTGCGAATTTCAATTGTAGAAAAAATGAAATGTAGAGTGCTTTGAATATTACGAAAACTGCAATCCGTTATCTTAAGAAGTTCGCCGCGTTTCGAAAAATTGAGACCGATCATTCGCGAAATTGTTACATTTCTGAATAAAAATTGGGTAACACCGATGTTCTGAAATTCGGCATTGAAATTCTCGATATTCGTATCTTCTATACGGAACCGTTTGATATGCTGAACCATCTTGAAAGTTGAATCTCCTGCGATACGATGTATAACTCCGATATTCAAAAGTTCAATATTCTCGATATTCTTTGTCATTACCGTTGAATCAAATATCAGTGTTCTGCTTATATTACGAATTATAATATTTCGCACACCTTCTGTGTCCATTGCATCAGATATTTGCAGATTCACGTATGAACACGATGATATAAAGATATTAGTAATGTTCCTCAAGTTATGGTCATTTGGAAACTGTAATGCCTGCAAAAAAAAAAGATTTTAAAACATTAATATTAGGTAAGTGTCAAAATAATTGCAATTTTTTCACCATCGTAATGTTATTTCCTGGAATGCGAAATTATTTTTTTGTGAGCTCAACAAAACTATCACGCGTATACACATAGCGCAGGTGGAAAACACATTGACGTATTTCGTAGAACATACCTCGTTACCGGAGCAGACACAGGCCAGCCGTGTGTCATTTTGTATTTCACATTGCTGATTAATTTTCCAGCTGGACGTCAGGAGCTTCATCGAACAAATGATCAATAGAATGTTCCATATATTCCTCATCTTGTTACAGCAATATATTTAGTAAATATAATATTTTCGTCAATTAAAATCTTCCCTCGTTGGTTAATTAACTTAATAATATGTGTATCACATGTGGATCAGTTCAAACGCACAACGTAAACCGGAATTAATAAAAATTACGAATTACTCCGCAGCATTATCCAATAATGAAGTATAATTTATTCCAAAAATATTGTAACGAGTTTTATGCACTTATGAGCAAGACTCCTTTACTTTCATACAACTGCACGTATTTCTTATATCTCGCTGCACTTGTTCCTCTGTCAACAAAATTTTCGTTTCTCTCTGCTCAATGGTCTTGTCCCTTATCTCGCCGACGTCTCTACCGCGTACAACACTCACCGATAAATAAGTGTTTTGATAGCGGTTGAATTAAAAAAGTACGATCGAAATGATGATGGACAGGTCTTTCGCGCCGCTTATTACTGTGACTGACATGCTCCTCCTCTGCTAAATATGTTAAATTACTACTTATATCGCGTTAGCTTGTTCCGATATACATTGTACTCGATGTCATTAACGGGCAAGCGATAGGGTTTACTACACCGGAAAGCCCGCGACTCAATTCCGCCGGAACCCGTGTACAGTCGGACAAATATTTTCGTGTTCTAGTAATCACGTTAGTATGCAACAGGTCACTTTGTCACAAAAAGTGTGGACAATCGTGTGTATCAAACTCGGATATGATACAGCTTGTACGCGAGTTGGATATGACAATATCTTAAGAGCAGGAAATTTTACAATTATTATATGGACTTGATAGGAGATGTGTAAAAATAATCATTAATTCAAAAATACAAGTGATAACTCTCAATGGTTTTTATTGTTTGTTAAAGCTTTATCTACCATGTATTTTAACAATATCAGCAAACAGAAAGTGACATTCTAGAAATTCATACTCAAGGATGTACTGACTGTATATATGGAACGCCTAATGTACATCACTGTTATACCCGTCAACAGAAAGTTTTAGAATTGTCGATATGTAATTGTTAGTTTGTATTTTCCCAGGGTATTAAAATTTTGTACGATTGGATTCCAGGTGATCGAAGTATATATTTATGGAATACCGATTTACGATTGAAGGATCGTAAGAAAAGAAAACACTTCGTTAACAAGTACTTGATGATTTACATTTATTTACAAAAGTCCGTCGCGTAGCAATTCCTTAAATAATTCTCGCCTACTATCATTCTTAATACTAATCAGTGGTATACTCACAACGGATCATTCATATTCATACTATCAGTTCTCCGTCCTTACCATAGTCTTACAACATAGTAATCATAGTAGAAAATATTTACAAAAAATGTTTACAGCTTATCCGAAGACTTCACAATGATTCCTACTGAATATTGCTTTTGTGATAGATGTCCTCGATTTGTACGTATATTGCGCGCATGCAAAATGCGTATGTCAGTTCAACCGTTACGCAGCATAACATTCCAAATCCTCAATTGAATCTTATTTATATTTTGCAGTAAAAGATCTTTTGAATCGCTTCGCGTCTGTCCGAAGATACCATAGCCAAAGGTGTTTTGCCTTTATGGTTTTGTATATTCGTTGATGCCTTGTACAATATTAAATAAAAGCAAACTTTTCTTTGCCATTCCAGAGATACTTGCGACATGGCTGCAAGGTGGAGAGGCGTGTTGCCACTGTCATTCCTAATATTAACAGCTTCGCAACCTTTGTTTTTGAGCAGAGCCTAAAATTCAGAGAAAAGAAACATTTCTTTACTGAATGAGGTATGATCATTACAATATGTGCTTTGTAAAGTTCCGCACACATATTTTTCACTGTTAGTTCACTGTTTACCTTTATGAGGTTTGGATCACAGTGCAAATATACTGCCAGATGTAAAGCAGTGTTACCGTGTATGGCTTCTTTGATTTTGGGATCTACACCGCGTTCCAATAGCAATAGCACGGTGCCAATTGAGGATATTCGTTCTTTCGACGTTTTGTGAGCTTCAACAGCCACGTGCAAAGCTGTTTTACCTGGTAATGGCAAGTTTCATTAATAAATAATGACACTTTATTTAGATAATTCTATTCTAGTCATTAATGACAATTTTTCTCATCGAATATTAATATTATTAATTATTGCTCACCGTCGTAATTGCACGAGGTCAAATCAAACAGGTCGTTCTTATTCTTTGTTTTAAGCATCAGTAATTCAGAGAGAACGTTCATGTGCGTGTCCCCTTTCGCTGCCACTGCGTGAACGAGCGTGTCGCCCTGTGAAGTATGAAAATACGTTAAAATTCATTTTCTGCAAAATACATTATCTCGGGAATTCTCGCTGCAAATGTTTCTCTCTGTAAATTGCAAAATTCTAACCTTTGTATGATATACTACTTTTGAGATATCGATGTCCTTATTGATCATGACAGCGGCCAAGTATCCAGCAATGTAAGGCATTTCGTAGCAATTCATTGCTGCTAAATATAGAGCATCCTCGCCGAACTCATTCCTTGCTGACAAATTAGCTGGATCTCTCCCAATTCTCTCTACCAGCGGTATCAAGTAAGCTCTGTTTCGTTTGTTTTTCAGAAAATTCGGATTTTGAACTAATCGCATCAGTGGTCTGCGTCGAAAGAAGATTCAAGTAGAATTTATGTTCGAGGGAAAATTTTATTAATTTAATTGCTATAGGATGTACTCACGTATTCTTCTTATTATCGCTACTTGCGAGATCTGATACGGACCTGATCAACATGTTCTGCAATGCTTTATTCCCGTCTTCTACATCCAGTCCTTCTATTAATCTCTTTGACGCATCCGTCGACGGCGTATTTAAAATTGGCCAAGGTTTTATAATTGTTGGTTTAGGCGCTCTACAAAGAATTACCACATATTCTGCATTACTGATTGATTTTGATTTTGAGTATTAAAATATTGTACGTTTATCCGAAACAAACTTCTTCTGGCTGCAAGTCAATTACGTCTGCTTGGCATTTGTATCATCTTGCACGTACCTCTTATGCTCTGATCTGACAGTTTTTACGGGTGGCGTTGGGGAAGAAATTGTTGATGAAGCTTGCGAGTATAGTGGCTCTAACTGTTGACCATGTGGCACACTCAAATTTGTGTTTGATCCGTATTCTAGCGTGATTGGATGGTAGAACAAGTAACTTCTGTCGGAATGGTGGACGAAAGTGCTGGATTCCTCACTGCTCGTTGGATTATTCATTATGAAATTTGGCAGGTCTTTTTTGGTCGACTGAAGTATCTCCTCTGACATATTGGTTTGTGTTTTTTCAATAAAACGAGAGTGTTGGGTGCAGTTGGAACTCTGCTCATCCGAATACATCAAAGAATTTTCACCAATAATAAATAGGCTTTCTATGCCATATGTATCTCCAACACCACATGGGATATAGGTTTCATTAATATCATATGAATAATTGTTCATCGATGATCTTCCATGCGTATCCGCTTTTTCTCTTTCGTTTATCGAATGTGGCCATAAATTTAAATAATTCAGGTCGTTCAAGTTATATGTGTCTTCCTTCATTGTGTTGCACAGTTTACTATCTGACTGACTGTCCTCTGTAAATAGTGGCTTACTTATTGGGGAATCTACGATACTTTGAAAATTCGATGAACCAGGTATAATGGTACTGGTGGTATATAAATTCATCGATGGCGATGATGGTGGTCCTTGAGGAACTCGGCAGTCGGGCACAACCTTAAGAAGGATTTAGAAAATTATGACAATGCTTAAATTAATTTTTAGTTCCAACTTACCTGTAATGAATTATTTAACATTACGTTTGCTGTAAAACCATTGTCCGGATACTGTGAATTTCTCATCAGAAAACTTGGTGGACTCGCAGCATCGATAATAGCGGACGGACATTTATCTCTGTGCGTGTTATTGTGTTCATTTAAATCCAGTGAGCATTCGACTGGTTCGTTAATCTGTATATTGTTCTGGTTTGAAATATTTGCATAAGTTGATCCATTTATCGAGGATCCTCCAAGGATTGTATTTATCATCTCATCAATGAGACTTCTATTTTGATCATCTGCATATATCTCCTTGACTTTACACTCGAATCCATTGAGTGATTTATCGTATGGTTCAAATGCTGATTTTTGAGATTTTGTTCTAATTGGAGCACGTGAAACTAAATCATCACCATCATGATCATCTTCATCGTTATCAGATTTTAAATCCTTGCTGCTTCTTTCCTCCGTGTTCGCGGGAGTGTCGTTACTTTCGTCAAATATATTTAGGTAATTAACTGTTACGCATTTGAGGGAAGAATTGACATTCTTTCGATTTTCATATTCATTCTGGAAAATCTCTAGTTCCCTTTCCGCTTCCGAATCACTTTCCAGAACTCGGAGGTTTCTGAATTTCATGATAATATCGTCACATTTTTTAGAAACAGTGTGTCTATTCGGAAATTGATGTTCACCATTAATGACTCTTTCGCAGCTTCCGGATGACGATACAGAATCGTCCGAATATATAGAATTTTCGGACTCCTGACTCGAATCATAACTTTCCTCATCGGAGCTGTACATCAGGTTGAATGAGGGTTTCTCCTGGTCCCCTTGTCGTAGATTTATGTTCTTAATTGTCATACGGTCCAGCTCCGAACTATTGCTGTCTAAATCCGTGAACGGTGTAGACCTTCCTGAGCATGAATACGAATCTTCGATTATGAATTGTGACATTGTATGTGTTGTTTCTGCAATGTTCAGGCGTAAATTTGATTTCATCGGTGAGCTGAAAATGAAATGAAAAAAAAAAGAACTGTATTAATAATATAGGATATTTGCCGAGTTTCAAGTTACTGGGTAGATCATTACATATATTAGCGCTTTAATGTATTTTATATATGGAAATTGTAAAGTCCATCGATTAATTTAATACATTTTTCTTTTACAGTCTATATGTGCCTTTCCGTTTCCGAATATTCTTCATGTGCGTCAATAATTCTTAAGATATTTATATTCAATGTCCAGGTCGACTCATGAATGATAAGAAAGTACCTCGTGCCATTCACGCAGTATATACCAAATCGATAAGAGGACGAAAGTCGAATTTAAATGAATTAAATAAATATACGATGTATGTGCAACGATTATAATATAAAAATTCAAGAATGCCATAGTGCTAGAGTCGTCATTGTCGTATATCAAATAGGATTCAAATATCTAGTCGGAAGTGGTCACGAGATGTAGATTCCTACTTCTTATATAAGCTTGGCGATAACTAATTGATTACTATTATTTAAAAAAATTCACTAATTTTATTAGTACTCTTCCAAGGAATCATGTCCAATCGTCAAAGTCAAATCAAAATGATTATTACTATTTGTAATCTAATTTTCATTTATTTTTAGATAACTTTTCTCAGTGCAGTTTTTTATGATTCAGTAATTTCATCGTGACCATTACGGAACATTCAGTCTGAAGTCAAAATTGGATACCATACTCAAGGATTCCTGGGATGTAGAACTTATTAAAAATGTTTTAACAATGAGCCAGAAGCAATTCTACACTCGAAAGTCTATAACTTAACGATAGGCAAGTTTAGATTCATTCACACTCTCGATGATACGTGAGGTTAATATTGAATGACTTATATTATCGTACAGTAGTTAATTATACCTGAATGAATCATATATCAGGGTTAAATAAAAACGCGTTCGCGGAACAACGTTACTTGGTAAGCGTCTACATGAAATATGTAAATCCTCACGAGAGAAACGTGATACAGTGCTACCTGTTTATAAGCGAATGCTAGAGCGGTCAGGTGAATAGGATTCTAAGAAATTCGTTGCTCCAAAATTTTCCCATTGCTACAAGTCATAAAATACTTCGCTTTTGAAAGGGAAGGCTCTTTCTAACAATCCGGTACGAATATTGTAAAAAGAAATAATTTTTCAAAATTCTTATTAATCGACGTCTATAGTATCTGAATTACGTATTATATACTAATATTCATTCGGTATTCGGTATCTGTGTCAACTGACGTGAGAGACATGTAAAAAATATAAAAAATAAGCAGCACTCACTGGAGCACGTATGACGCGAAATTTGGAGTAAAAATAATTTCGCCGTCCGACTAACGCATCGATAAAATATTTCGCTTTCCACATATCTCGTTATGGGCAGTTATCGTAAATCGATTTCTCGAATCTCACCTGCTGATCGGCATCGTTAAGTCACGCATTTCGTCCGATCGAAATTGCGGTCCTGCAATCAGAAGAAACCTGCTCCGCCACCCAGCCAAGAATGTCCGAAGAAGCCTTTCCAGAAATCCCACAACGTTGATCCATAAATTCACAATGGCATAACTGTTATTCAATCTCTTAGAAAGTCAATACTACATGTATATATATATATTCTTCCTATTTACAAGGCGAACAACTGTACATACAAAAAAAAAATAATGCATGCATACAGTCAATAAAGTGCTACTCCTTATGAACTCGTTGCTTCTCTAATTTTAATCTCTCAGTAGACTTCTCTAGTTCGTATCAGCACGTTTTTGCGTTTATTCCTTTACTTTATGCTCCGTATCTGATTTTTTGCTCCTTCGATGTCACGACAGTTATATGCTCGTCCCGTTATCACAGTCGTTGTTTGTCATCGAATGGAATTCAGTTCTCTTGTCATATAAATTGTATTTCTTTTATCGTTTTTTTTACAATTTTTTTTCTTCACGCAAATTGGTCTATCGACTACGTCTCATAGTTCTCGTTCTTCTGCGGTCTTGTTCCCGGTGGGACACAACAGTTTCGCACGAGAAACAATACTTGCTTTCTTTTCGGCCACAATTCACTGTAGAACTTGTTGGCGAGAATGCATTCGGACGACTGACTGTCGTTTCATGAAAACCGTTCACCGCAGGAGTGAGTATATGTAGCAGGCATTCTCACTCCTCCCCGTCTTCGGAAATGCGCACGCAAAGCTGGTGACGTCATGCGCGCACACATGTTTTATATGATTCCGCACGGGATACACTCCGGACACGTGCGTGTCTCTCCATGCGTGAGACTATGGCGACATGTTGTCTGTCTTATTGAATGGCTGTGCTTTATTGCGTTAACAGGGATTTCTCAATTTAGATATTCGCGTCATTGTGGGATTGTTTGTTTGTGCATCGTCAAACTTCGAGTATCGCTTTATCAATATTCTGCAGTCGTCAATTTCGTATTGGCGCATAATGATCGTCAAGACTATTGGTTGAGTCTTGTTAAAAAATATCGTTGTATATCGTATATATTGATATATTTTTTGTATCAAACAATGATAACACGAGACATGGGATATCAATGTACGTGGAACTGTTGCGTTATATTTATATTTCATGTAATTATGTCGCGAGCGGAGTGTCTGCTCGTTTTTATGTATTTGCATGTACGTAGGTTTTATTAATAGAATGCAGTGATATCGATTGGGATAAGCCGAATTTTAGGAAAACTCATGGAAATAATAGTCAGGTTATCGATAATGTTATTAATATAACGTAATGAGGTAATAATTTATAAATTTATCTTTTACATTTAATTGTTATTCAGTCAGTTGTTAAGACTGAACGATAGAAACTCAATTATTTAGTCCACGTTAAAATAATATAAATTTTACGAAATACTTGAAATCCGCTCATTCCCTGCGTCTTCCGGTTTCAATCTTTCTCTTAGTCATTTACTATTTGTGGTTTTAAGAAAATATTATATATTTTTATACAAAAATTATGTACTTCTTTCTTGCTATCAATCGATCTGCACGACATTTTCAATTATAACAATTCAGGTTTTCTTATAGGAGACATTTATCAGGAGATAAATTTATGTGATAATGTGGTTTTACAAGGGATAGGTGGGTTTTCGAAATATGACGTCAGGCGGATCGAATTATTTCCTAAGAATTCTAAGGGAATTTGCAGAATCTTATGTGCAGACGTCATTAAAAGCAATCATCATTTTATGAAGGTAGGATCGATCAGTGTCGTACAAGCAACATAATTTGTCTTCGACAGAAAACTCTTATGTTAGTAAATCCTTGCAAATAGCTACATAAAAGAAAAAGTCAATTAAACAGGTTTATCGGCTCAAGGAGATATTTTCATTTTTTTCATAGAAACTACGGACGCTATAGTCTCCTTATCGCTTTTCATTTAATACAATATGTGCACGAAGCAGCAAATAATTTATACTCGCCTCAGCTTTCGATTGCGTTCAGCAAATAAAATTTATTATGTCTGCTTGTCATTCGGGGGAAACGTTATTGGCAACGATATTAAAAGAAAAATAATTTTTTTCAAATATCTGATAAGCCCCCCCTCCCCTGCCCTCCTCCTCCAAATTTACAGCGAAAAACGAAGCATCACAATCGTTTAACTCGAACAGAGACAATCGATCGATACTCTGAGATTTTCGTGTTTCTATAAACAGCGAATTTATTATTCTGTCAATCTGTTTTCTATAAAGAAAATTTTTAAACTTGCACATAAGCCTTTACTGTACGCTCTATGGAACTTACAGGATTCTCGTGTCTTTTTACAGCATTACAAGTAGCGATTGTTATTTTCTATCGATCTTTAGAATTTTTAACCTCCTCACGCCTTTCTCTTTGTTGTTGCTCCTTGCTACGTAAGCAGAAGGCAGTCTTGATGCTGTCGTATTTGATAAATGAAAAAAAAAAGTCGTGCGTCGTGCGTCGTTCCTCTTACCGGGAACGAGACTTATCATTGTGTTTGTGCCAATTGAGTATATCGGTGAGCCGGAGGATTTCCCGGGGATTGAGAAACGGGTTTTAACACTTCGCGAAATTACATCGAGTTTGTTGAAAACGTTTACGTATTATTTGTATGCGTCTTGCGGATATTTAAAAATATAATCTGGACACGAGTAGGTCACGTGAGACGAATTTTTATCGGTTCACTTTAAACGTTTTTTTTTTTAATTTTATTCGATATTACGATTGATTCTACGATATCCTTGTGCGTTCTATTGAAATTGTTAATCACGTCGATTTTACGTAGCGCAGACACATACCGAGCAGAGGTGTAATTAATCTTTCTGATGTTTCATCAAGAGCGGGTCAGGTATTAGTAAGGCATTTCTGATCGGGCTCGAATGATATCAGCCAGATTTGGGGTCTGAACTCATATTGATACGGCTTGCCTGATATGCGGCCTTATGATATGATATGAAGGCCTTATCAGGCGTTCTTGATCTTGACAAGTCGACATTTTTTTTGCTTAACAATAAGACAAAGACTGTCACACGTAACTCGTGATCCTTATTCATGTATCATTTGCACTCTCGGCAAATCGATCGATATGTAATTTCTGTATTCGAATATCGGGAAAAAATGGTTGCCAAAATTAATTTTGTTAAACCTTGACAGTTTAATTTTCTTGTTAAGATCCTACGAAATATTTAGGAATTTTTTCAGATTTTTTTTGCGAATTATAAGGTTTCTTAATATGTTGCGGAAACGAGTGAAATTATGACACTGTGATGTAGTTGATGGAATTTAATGGAGTGAAGACAGAATAAAATTTGTGATATAATAAATTCTAAGTCGAAAACAAATTCTTATGTAATTTTTAGTTATATTAAAAATTGCAACACCCTATGTCATGCATCTCGTGGAAAGTGAAATAAGGATTGCTAAAATAAATTTTATTTGACGTTCATATAAACATGTAATTTTGTTAAAATATTTATTTTCGTACAGCTTATAAGTACAATAGTATTCATAAAGCGACTTGTACTAAGTTCTCTGCTAAATCAATGCTACCACCTAAATCTATATATTGAAAAAAGAAAATAAAAAGTGTCTTCGTATAATTTTTGATAAATTGTTTATTTGCGTGAGCAGTTGATTTTAAAAAAAATAAAAGTTTAGTACAGTTCTATTTCAATGCATAATGTCCTGTGAACTTCTGTATAAGGGAATGAATTGATTATCATGTCTTATGCTGTGTCCGAAATTGGATCGTCGATGATCGAATGATAAGTGTCTGTTATCCATTCAATTAAGCCTAATCGTATTGCTATCCAGGTAACAGCGACGATAAACCAAAATTTCAATGCTCTATCAATCCACTGCATTCTGAAACAAAAATATTGAACTCGGATAAATTTGAAATATCTAGCGAGTATTGGAATTTATTCATACGCTGATACCGATAACAGTACGTTAAAAAATGTCCAATCCAGAAATTTTAATTAAATACAGTTTCGCGAAAGTTCATTCGGCAACTTTCTGATCGATAATCATCATTATTCATCTCACGTAATTGTGTCACTCATTAATTGTGGTACAACCTCTTTTTTTTGGACAAAATTACATTCCTTATCGCGGGCAACGCTACATCAGCTACAGATCTGAAGTTCCAATGATCAGATACACGCTGCAGTATAATTCAGAAGGTCTACGAAAAATCTCGAAATCATCTTTTACTGATCAATACTTAATATAACCTCAGATTTCGTATGGCAAAGTCCCACAAGAAGTACTTCAGTCGTACGTTGCACGAATTCAAAATTATTTGACGTTTGATCATTTCGAGATCGGATCATTTTTTTACGTCAGTTATCTCCGAAAAAAAAAACATATGATACCATAACGCCACGTGAAATGTTTTTACAAAATAATTTTGCGAATCGCGATGTCTTGCAGTTTGCATTTTAAAGTGTTAAATCCCAGGAGGCTTATGCGTTAGGGCTGAATCTTGATTTTCTGCCAATTGGCTACCCAACTGACGACCTCTGCAAGTTGTTTCTACTTCCGTGGGCGTACATGAATATAATAATATCACACGTGATATCGCTTTTAGCATAAGAAGACAAGTAGTTCGCAAATTATCGCGTGTCACGAATGCAGTTGCGACTAGTGAATATCACTCGGATTCCCCAGACGCAAGCGTCATGGTGAATTACATCATTTTGGGAAGAGTAGCTAAAAGTTATTTCAGTTCGTTGCAGTCAATGACGTCAAACGAAATTCGCACAAATAGACAATACAAGCGCCTCTAAATACATTTGAGACTCACGGCCGATCGTTCGATGGGGTCGATTGGGACTTGAAAAAAAAAGAAGTAAAAAAATCAAACTTTATGTTTGTAAACAAATATTCCAACAGAAGAAAAGGGTCAACAGAGCGTAATAAAAGTGACGAATAAAAATGATATCATCAATACGATATGTAATTCATAATTTCAATAAGCTATCAAAATATTCTTTTCTACCTGTAATCCACTGATTAAAAATTTATTAAAAGTATCCTGTATCTTCGATCAAACTAAAAGCAATGAATAAATTATTTGCAACGACAGCTACCCACGTCATACATTGGAAATAAACAGGTACCCGCACAGTATGCTTTTTCAACAAGGTTTCATTAATAAGGTGAACAAACTCTGAAAGCATTTGAGAAATATCATATAACAACTGTATCACGTTACGTCTGGTCACCAACACCCAAGCAATCTCGTTTCCAGTTTTACGAATACGCAATAACACTTTTTGCAATACTTTCGTTTCTTACAAGAGACCTAATTAGCACACTGCGATACGCGCTATTACGTACGAAACGAAACAAAATTTAATTCAAAAAATTCAGACATATTCAAACATGAATTCGGCACATACATCTTACGTTACTTGATTTATCTGTGCGTTCGGATATGGGATAAATCAGGATTTATATAACGTCTTGTACACGTGTTTACTATATTGTTCGTATGCATTTTTATACGTAGTACACACAGAGTCGCTGGTGCTCTAACTTAACCTTAACCGCTAGTATCTATATAGTTTAGACGTATATCCCCATAATCATCATTCGAAAGGACAAAAGAAGGACACTCAGCGTTATACTATATTGAATTCTCTCTCTTTTTCTCTTGACGCATTATCATGGTAACGAAATGCGTCACGCGATTAACCATGCTTTTCCACATCTCCATTTACGGTTTCTCGCGTGATATGCGTAAGTCACGTGTATCGCGCGTGTCGCTGATTACTGTGATTTCGGCATTAAAATCATAGTGCGAGGATATATTAATTACTGATAATTGTTTTATCATTTTTTGGCACAATGTAATAAGGGTACCTTGGCTGTACCGAGCAACTCTCGTGCGAGCTGTTGTAATTTACTTGGAGCAATTCAAGGCGTTATCGCTCTAAATTGGATCTCGTCCAAATTGCTGAACTGCGTGACTATTTTTGAAATGAAAAAAATTTTAACTAGCTAGTATTACTTAACGTATTTTGTGACAATGGCGAGCCGGGTCGGACACTCGTGAGATATGGAATCTTCATGTAGGTTACGTACGATATTATTATACGAAATTTAAAAGCATCGCCCATTTTAGTGCGACGTTGATTTTTGCAATATGAAAATTTGACAATTTATTGTTCAGCGTTCTTGAATATATTTGAGATGTCTTGAAAGATGTGAATTTTCAAAAAAATTTTTTTAAATTCTTCTATATTGTAATCTTTAGCTTATCATCCTGATCCAGGCTACCTCAGTGACCCAGTTTGTCGTCGTTGTCGACATTGCGATCGACCAAACAAGACTCGCGTGGGGACACCTTAAAGCGTAGTATCGTTTTTTTCACTGTGCTTCCTGCGCGATTGTAGTAGCTTGTGTCTTGTAATAAATCAGCCCCCGAGAACCTCAATTAAATTTTCATTTATAATCGTGAAAGTATTTTCTTTATGAACGACCGCTGATTATAATGCATCGAGCGAGTAAGTCTGACACTATAGCTGTTAATAATGAGATTAAAATAAGCCTTGCGAAATGACGTATACTAAAGCATTATTTTTTTCGATCGTACAAAGGCAGCCACACGTTAGTGAACAGGCGTGAAAATATACGTGCATGCTACATATCTGCGCCATCTGTATTGCTCGCCATAGGTTCTCGCTGTACACTCATTCCTATATGTACACATGCATTTACATATGCTCGTTTCCATTTAACTGCATTAGTACGCACATAGCGAATAGTGGAATAGATTAGGTTAGGTTAGGTTAATTGCGAAATTTGGAATATTTTGTGTTATATATTTTTGAAATATATCTGTCAGTCATCAAAAGAGTATGTTAGCTGATATGCATATAACGCATTGAAAAAGGAAAGTTGAAGAAAAATCAATGTTAACAATAAACGTTATCACGTAAGGTAGTGAATTGTGTCATCGGCATTTCTAATCACAAATTATAAATCCGATCATCCAACTGCCGTATGTATTTTTTATGACCGTGACAAAAATAATAAGCGTCATGGCATCAAGCGAGAATTCCGAGAATAATAAAGTGAAAATACAACACACGAATGAGAATGACGAATCTCATTTTGGATTTGTCGTTTTTCTAAGCTACAGACCGGAAATTGGTGTCAACTTCTTTGTACGTGATTTAATACCAAAATTTCGAAAGGCCAGCAGTATTGTTAATCACAATGTCTACGTCAATACATAATTTAATCTTAGACAGCCATGTTTATGTGAAACATAAAAATTGAATTTGACTCGAATGCATACATTTTCCTGAATAGCCTCCACATATCAATATTCAATTACTCGATATCGAATATAGAAGAATTGCAATATACATATAATTATCGTACCTTTTGAAATGTGCTTTAGCCTCCTCCACTTTATTCATATCCTCCTTCAAAAGGTACACTTTGGCTCCTATCAGACAGCCCCTGCGTGAATTCAAGAAAATTTATATAATTCATATAATACAGGTAATTTGATTAAAAAAAAAGTATCTCTGATTATAAACAAATGTTTATCTATATACCGGAAGTATTCAACAATGTCAAAGTTCCAATAATCGTAACCAAACGTATCCAAATCCTCTGTAGGTATATCGGTTAGGAGATTCAGCATTTTCTCATTTCGAAACTTCCACTGATTAATGAGAAAATATTCCAAAGCACTATTCGCAGTGAATACCTTTCTCTGGAGTTTGGTAAGCCTGTGCGAGTAAACGTCAATAATATTATTTTCATAAAATATACCCAAGGCACGGTACACTTTCGTTTACTTTTACATATTTTTATTCATTTCCTTGTTCGATCTTCTGTTTCGTTCGATCCTTACATTTCTCGACGGCCGCTCATTTTCAAAAATCCGTCCAGTATCAGTGCAGGAAATAAGTGCAGAATCAACGTCAAAATGTAGTACAACCATTTACTGTTAGTCGTTAACGTGTTAGGATGCCAGAGGATATCTTCCAGTGGTATATCTTCGGTCATACGTAAGCCCATCTCGACAATTTCTGTAGTCGTTATGCTCTTTATGCCGGATGATGCACAATTGTATACATGAGTTTTAGGATCTCGAGTTATTCTACAGAAACATAGAGTGAATTATTATGGGGATACATTATGTGCATAGGCGTAACCTATATTATATTTCGCCTACGTTGTGATCCCTCTTTTCCAAGCTGCGCACACCATTCCCCTAATAGCAATGTCCACTGGGATAAAATCTGCAGATAATCCTGGATCTACATACAATACTCGTAATATCCCCTTCCCACCACCCACCATCATTCCCACGGGGCCATTGAAATTATCTAACCATCCTGGTATTGGTTCGTATAGTGAAGATATTACTGGAAACATAATATTCATTAGTTGGGTATTCAGTAGTATAATTTTCATTGATTTTAATTATTATTTATTAATTACCTATAGAAGGTCTGAATATAACCATGGGAAGTACCTCACTGTATTCTGTCACTACTTGCTCAGCTAGTCTTTTCGAGAAGGTATATGTATTAGGCCATGTTCCTAAAAATCTAAATATATTTTGGTTGTTACTGAAAAGAATTGCTTGAAATTTTTTATTCTATGCTTATTATCAGTATGCTTTTCACGATGTCATCTTATGCATCAGATTTTACTGCTGTAAGAAATTTTTTTTTTTTACAATTACAACGTAGCGGTGATACTTACTTTGGTGTAAGAATTCTAAGTATATGATCGTCTAAGTTCTCTACTATTTTTATCGTTTGTTTCCAATCGACCTCCCCTGGATATACTACTTCCTTCACTTCTGGTTTGTCTGCCTGACTATAAGTGGAACTTACATGTACGAATGCCTAGAAAAAGTGGACATTTTTACTGTTAATTTTAATGACAAATTTTACATATTTGAGACTGTAACGTATTATGATTTTTTTTCTTCCGATTTTAACGTCGCGGTTTTTATTAGGATATTAAACACAGAATTTCGTATAATTCCGTACTTGCACATTTTATTCCATCCCACTTGCACAATACTCTCATGTATTACAGTTAAAAGGAAGTTCGACTCAGTTATTACGTATTATAGTAACTGTTAGTATACTAACTAAGTATACTAGTCGCATTTCCTGTGTGCATATGCCTCATTAGGTGATGTAATATGGATGAATGTCCCGCCAAGGTCTCATCTTATCACACTAAGGCAATCGTCGTGATGTTTCAATGCCCCGCGTACTCAAGAAAAAAGTCACGCAAAATTTCAGAAAAGTATCTCACTAGGATACTTCACAAGGTCTCCCTCTGCACCGTTAAACAGTAACTTTGTGTGATAAGAGTTACTTGAGAGTTATCTGAATTTTTGATGTGCCAAAATTTTACGACTTACGATAACTGTTTCAAATTAGTTGGAATGTTTAAAAATTAAAGTGATAATTTATAATTGATTAAATTGATTATATCCTTACCAACAGTTGTTTCATACTCGTAGCAAGAATACAAAGATCTCTTGTTGCTCTTGCGTTCACAATAACAGCATCCCTAAGGGTGTCGTCGAATCTGACACTGGCTGCAACGTGAAATATTATGGAAACTCTTTCCGCAAGGACTCTTCTTTCCGTAGGAGCTAATCCCAGTCCCTCCTCCATTACATCTCCGCTTACGGGAATTAATTTTTCGAAACTCGAAGGACGTTCCTCGCGAAGCTTGTCGAACAGCTGAAATTTGTGTCGGATAAATAATTAAAGAAGAATATTAAAATACAAAAAGGAAACTTGATATTTTAATAAGGTCCAGTTATGATTTTGTTACATTGGAAAATGAGCCTTATCTTAATTTTAGCCTTAATAAGAGCCTTATCTTTACATGAAATTAAAAATAGTGGGCCGCCACTTTATATAAGAAATGATTACCGAAGACCTCTTTTTAGTCGTCATATAGATTAAAAGTTATTATGTTCCTAAAATGTTTAGAAATGTTTCAATCTCGTGTTTTTTTTTTTTTCTACAAAGAATCATCTTCTTTTCGGTTATACTATATGATTTTCGCATCACCCTGTATATGCTGGAAATATATACGGTATGCATTTTTGAGAACTCTGTCTAATACGACTTCTTACGGTTTAGGATAATTAAAAGAATATCTAACTTTTTTGTTCTTTTTAAGTTGAACACTTACCGGTAATGTAAGGAGTTTTCTAAGCCGTCCGTCTATTGACGTTCCCTTTTTTGGTCGCATCAACAGAAATATCTCTCGAATATCAGGACACGATCTTAGTAGCTTCTCTATGAGCACTTTGCCCATAAAACCGGAAGCACCGGTGATCAAAATACTTTTACCAGCATAAAATGCCGGTATCGACAGAGTCCAACTTTTTTCCACTTTGACCATCTACAAGTAAAAATAGACAATGGCGGTATTAAATACTTTCACGAAAAATGAAAACACAAAATATTTCTTCGAATAAAGTTGGCTTCACAGTGTATATTTTTTTGCATGCAAGTATTATTCAGAAACATTTATCATGATTCTGTAATACTTTCAGCTGCATTTCTTCTAATTTATTCGTATTTCATTAAAACTTACACTTGCAACTTGAGTCACGAATTTTATGTAATCTAGATTAAAATAACGTAGAAATATTTGTCTTCGGTTATATCGGCAATGCAACGTTCGAGGTAGAAACCCGAATGACACGTTCACTTGGTAATTGCAGGATGTGACGAACGTTTTTCACTCATTTTAATTCAGTGCTTTAGGTCTAGGGTCAATTATATTAATGTATAATACTCTCCTGATTTGCATTTGAGTTAATCGTACAACGATAACGTAAGATATGATGCACGATAAACAGAATACGTATTACAACGTTGTTATATTGTATTTTGCTATATTTGTTACTATAAATGGGAATATACGATACTCATTATTTATTTTAAGTAGAATATACAATCGACTAAATAGCGAAAGAAACTTTAATAGAAATCATATCTTTCAAATCTTATATAAAGTTCATAAAATATTTCAGTTCTTTCCAAACTCTACTTTTGACTATTGAATATTCATAGAACGAGAGCGTCATATCTAAAGCATTTTGTTTCACAATGATTTCGGTGACAATAAATTACCATTAAAAATGATAAATACTTGTATGAACTATTAGTCAATATCGCTACCATTATTAACGGCAAATTATATATATCACTAAAGTTTGTAAACATTCTACTTTCATATAAATCGGACTTTTAGTGTATTTATAATTTTTGGAACTTATATAAAGTTTAATTTAACCAATAAAAACTAATAACTTATATACACTTTCTTTTACAAGCATAAAAATTGGCAATGTTCTTTTTTATTTATTTATTAAAACATTTTTTTTTCCAGTGACCCATCAAATCTCCTTGCAAGAAGGCTATCAGCTTCTATCATACGACACGAAGAGCTAAAAGGCTAACGCATGGTACTTATTTAGTTAATATGTATAATATTTTATCAATTTTGGTTTTACCCTATTATCGCAATTTTTTATATTTATGCGATGGACATTATAAACGGATTGTTCTTTCAGTCACCTTTCTTTTGCGGGACTGCGCATATGTCATATTATTTTGTTTTCTGTCTCAATTTTATTGTATGAATATCTTAGATTAATCTGCGGATCTTTATATTGTGAAAATTCATTTTGGAAACATACTCTAATCAAAAAATATTCAATAGTGTGATTTAGGTTATAGTAACGTGATACGATGTGTTTTAGTTACTCTTTTATGTATCTTTGCAAACCTAAAAAAAAAAAGAGAGAATCAATTTTGTTATGTAAAGGTGATGTCATATTATTTGATATTGGTGCTATTTATTGAATTTATGTTACTGTACTTAATTTATTGACTGATGCAAAACGTCCATAATTTTTTATCTGGTTTAGACGTATCTGGAAACATTTATTGTAGCAATTCGTATTCACTTAGTCAACTCATATAGTTCCTATTCTGCCGCACGTTGCCTCATCGTCGATGATTACTACTCCGATTAGAATTTAATGTTAGTCTTATTAGTTAAGCAATTTCTGTCGGCGAAGTTACGTAATTATCTATTAAGAAAGTAGGCGTGTGATACTTTTCCTAACCTCAATAATTGAATTCAGAATAGACGCTGACACGTTAGATGGCCATTATTATTATTATTGGTTATGATAATTTTACTAAAATATAATGAATCTCAAAAAAATTTTCCTATAGGATAACTATTGAGTTTTACCAAACGAATCGAAAATTAAACTATTAGTCGAAAATAATAATGATTTGGTTCAATGAATTGTATACACGTTCAAATATTTACTCTTATTGTAATTCTTTTGTTGGCTAACACATTTATCGCATTACAATTATTACATACCGGAAATCCCAACCACGGTAACGCTCCAACACTATTACGTTATACTATGTTTTTATTCAATCTTATTGTGCTTAAATATATGTGTTATTAACTATTTGTCTTGTTAATTTATTCAGTTCTGTATTTGACAATTTAGTTTAAGTTAAATTATTTTTGGTAATCATTTTAATTAATACATTAAAATCCTTGTTAGCCAGAAAATTATTAATACCATGAGGATCGAAATAATTCGAAAATTTTAAAAATAGCATTCACACCGATTTTGTGCTTCTCTGTAATTCATCGCGAGTCATTTCGTTTAACATTTCTCATTACAGCATATATATGATATGCAACTAATTCTTAACAAAAATCATATTCTTTCCCATTCCCCAGTTATTAATAATGATTTAAAAACAGATGGAAATTGGAAAAGAACTACAACCCTCGCAATCGGTTGTTACGTCGCATTTAGGCGATACTCTCGGAGGAAGTGGCTCCGACCTGGACAGCAATAATTTGACGTCCCACACCAGTTCAAGGAGATTTCTCAAAGCATCCAGTTCAAAATATTTAACGTTAGTTCCTTTTGATTCTTTACGTCAACTGAAAATTAATAGCATAGGTTTAATATGTTATACGTATATTCTATTGATTATCGTATGCCTCAACCTCTGCCCAACATTTTATCATATATTGTGGGCATTAGAGGATCGACTATTGGGATTAAAACCAAAAAAGGTAAAAGGAAACGAAAAAAATTGGACGTTGAAAGAAAGGAAGAAGTCATAGGCATTCCTTCTAAGACAGTGGACGTATTGTATGACGAATACGAAGAGGAACAATTATCTTCTTTCGAGTCATCAGCAAAGTCTACGTTACAGCCTCATGCTTGGAAACTAGTATACTTATTTTTTTCTTCTTTTCAATTTTACGTGTATCTGGCTACTCTAACATAAATAGTTCAATCTTTAATAGCTTTCAACAAAAAATTATTTCCATTGCGTGACGGAATTGTGTTTCTCACCCGTCTGGCTGATCGATAGTTTCCGGAAATTACCGTAACACCGAATATATCTGTAACTAGTAGCGTGAAGAGAAGTATGTATATGTGTGTATATATACTTTATAGAACAGTACCTTGATTCCCATTACTTCGATTTATCTCTGAAAATGGAATTCTTTATCCCAATTTATTTATCTAAATTTCCTTTTTTTTCAGTTTCAAGAATGGACCGAGTCGCAGGTTATTGTTTAATTTTACTTTTATTTGAATCATTAATCTCATTTGCACAACGATAATAACATTACACAGTCCTATATCATTAGTCATTCTCTAAAAAGAATGTGTTATCTTGTTCTAAACCACATTAGCTTTTAATCGGTGATATACCAATTACATCGTGCAACGTTACTGGATAATATTTACATGAGGATATTAAACAGTTATTTTACTTCGTCTAGCCAATTTCAGGAAAAATACAAAAGAAAAGCAAGACCAAAAAAGCACTGATGTCAATAGAAAGAGATAAGGCAGCAGCGGCCGCGATTGAGGCTGAGAAAAACAGGTGAGTATATTTGAAGCATACCTAATACTGTTTGGTTCGATAATTATTATTAAATGGGCGGTTGGGTTAATCATTGAATTTTCGATTAATTTATAACTTGATAATAAGTTAAAAATTGAGGGGCTCCTCGGGGTGAATGATCATCCAAATATTTACGTATGCATTAATAATTATACAATCGCAAGTAAATTAATTTACAATGAGATTATAATCTTTAAATGATAGTAGAGATAATGTAGATATAATTTTAATAATTCTATCTGTATTTATTTTATTCACTCTTACGCGATTTACGGTTGTCAAGTCTAGAGATAAATATTTAAGGTCAGCAAATTCTTTAATATTCTTTGAAGAGAATTTACTTGCCTTATGTAATTTGTATGACCTCATAAACTCTTCCCTTCGTTCCACCTGCAGCCCTTTCCCTACCATACTTCCTACCATCCACCAGGAAGGTGCTAATTTCCGATAGTTTCCGCCAGTCGCGCTCTGAACTTCGTTACGTTCTCTAAAGGCTTAATGACTTTGATATACGTAAAAAGAAAGTTAATAAATAGAAGTTAAAAATGACTACGGACGATTCGTTAGGGACCATTACCTTTTTTACTAGTTACGCTGAAAGTGGACGTGAGAAATGTCGTAAGGAAAAAGAACGGTGGGCTTTTGTATATCAATTCGAAATAAATATTATTATTAGTCAAATAAAACAGTGTGTCGATATAATTTAATAACGCTGCTTCTATAACGTAAAATTGTTGTATCAATGTCTTTAGGAATCGACTGATAAAAGAAATGCACGAGGAGATTCGATTAGAAAAAATTAATTCTGAAAAACAAGCTTCGCTCGAAGAAAAACATGCTGCTATGCGTAAGATGCAATTGGAGAACACGTGGTATACGGTATACGACAATGACAGAGCGTTTATGGATTATTCTATTGCGAATAATGAACATGATGAGGTAGGTTTGTGGTATGTTTTTTTATTATAACTAGAAAATTATTTGATTATTAAAACAGAGTTAACAAAAATTTATACGCGTTTAACTCGCGGTTAGTGCACACGTTTCGTGCGATTAAGAAAATAAACCTACAATTGTTCGGATGCTTGAAGTGAGGAGTGTGATAACTCTGCTCGTTGAGCTACCAGACCAATTTGTAAATATTACTTCAGTTACGAATCATAATCGTCATTATTGGATCTTCAGTAGTGGGTTTCGGCGAGCTTAGATTGTTTAAAATGCTATTTGTTTTTTAGTGGCTGCAATTTATGAGATGCGATGGTTTACCAGATCCTGCAGTATTATCAGATATGAACACATATATGTTTTTGTGGTCTCTGGAAGACGAGGATGTGGACATGGATTTACTTGCTGAAAAATATGAAGTTGTAAATTATGTAAGTCACCGTAAGCAGCTTTACAATTATTTATGTTCAATAATTCATGATGAAACACCATAATTATAGACAGTCATGACTACACTCTAGATGTTCAATCACGATTGAACTTCAGATGTCTAGTCATAATTGTCTATAGTGATGGTCTGTCAGCTTCGCGTCCCCATTTATCTTCGAAAATTTCCTTAAATACTATGATTTTTTACAAATATTTTTCATCGCTGTTCAAAATAGAATTATGACCTCTTGATCGAAGTTAATGGTTGCTTCTTCTTTTCACCTGAAACAAAAAGGAAAATTATTAATTATTAATCAAAGAAAATTGTACGTTACGTCCTGTATAACTGCGTCATATATAATAGAACTTGAACATGAATTTTTATTTTACTGCATTTATACATTGCCATACATTAATGCACAATATTTATAAATGTATCTTATGATGCAATTTGTAATAATTCCAAATACAATTAACGAGACAATATGAAATATTTACTTTCAGCTGCTAATGAAGTTAGATAATGTAATAAACTTTTCTACAATGAAAGTGCCAAGTTATCTGAACGAATGTAAATCAGTAAGTTAATACATTGTTCATTAGAATTTCAATGATAATGCCAAGGATATATTGATAACTTGTCCTCTGATATTAAATACGTGTTATTATTGAATATACAATATGCTTGTTATACATAATTCTACCGTGTTTTTAATTAGATAAGGCAAGAATTTCGAAATAAGTTACAATCTTGGCTGGACAATGCAACTTATCGTTTATTACGTCAAATTGAAAGAGACATGGTCAGAGAAGATTTAAAAAATTCTCGATACTTTAAGGAAGCCAAAGAAATAATTTGTTGTGTATGGGCTTTGATAAGACTTCCAATCAGCATCAAACAGGTGTCAGATAGGGACAAGTAAGTACTTATTGCTTACAAAGCTTAAAAAGAAACGTCAATGATTTCTTTCTCTCATTTCCTTACAAGTATTCTATTTTCATTCGATGAACATGAACTATTCTGTTAAAATATTGGAGAAAGAGGTTTTAATATTCTAATCTATATTGATGCATAAGCTGTATTCAAATAATTGTATCTCTCTTAATCTTCTATCTGTTAAAAATTCTATTTTACTAAAGATTTGGTTAATAACAATAAAAATAATTTTCTATTTTTTAATACTTTTTATAGAGATGATATTTCATATTTGATATTTCATCTTAATTGTAATGTTATAAATGTTTATTAATTGGAAAAATTATTATTAATTAACATTATTTATCAACAGTCTTTATTAAACGTTGACGAAGAAATTTTTAACAAGTTTTTTTATTCTTTTTAGAAAACCTGTTGAGGTGACGTTCAATGAAATCGATTTAACGATAAAGATGCCAATGGATATAGATTGCTACTGCATGGCAATACGTGGAATGTGGGCCAAGTACGATTATTTTTCGGATCAAGCAGCTTCATTTAAAATGCCAGAATTACCCGATGAATATCAGATGAATATGGGTTCGTATTGGTTTAACTTTGAATATACATTTAGAAAAAAATAGTTCAGTATCACTTGTTGCACTTTCCGCACTACGAATCCAAATGTGTTATTTCTCTATACTTTCTGTGACTGTCACTTTTGAATACACTTACAAGTGTATTGTTATTCCCACATATTCCACTTGGATTTACACTGCAGGGGGCACCTTGACTCGAGAGATTTATCTTTATAAAAATGCGTTTCATTCATGCAGATTTATTGACGTATTGTCAAAACGAGTACGAGACAAAATTAAGAATACGCGAGGAGCAAGTGGAGGGTCGACATATGAGATTGGAAGAGAAAAAAATGCTTTTGGAAAAAATGACAAACCCACCGCCAGTGTTACCAAATAAACTTGAGAAAAAAGCAAAACAATCGAAAAAAACGGCGGTTCAGTATGGTCGTGTAAAGAAACCGGAACCTGAACCAGAACCGGAACCGCTTCCATACTTGCCAACACCGGATGAAATTATATTACTTAAGGAAGGTACGCATATTCGGTATAGCTTATGAATACAACAAACAAATCTGTAAATAATTGAAACTTTATCGTCTTTGAGTATATCTGAGCCATGGTATGGAAATTTCACAAATTCTGCATTGTTATTATCGTATCTTGTTTTAGAGGAAATGCGGAAGGAAGTGAGAAGATTATTATTTACCCGTTGCGAGAAAACCGAAGTGAATTTACGAAAGTACTCGATATTGGGTGGAGTATATTATATTGACTTGGTTTACCAACCCCCTCAACCAAAGGATATGAGGAGGGATATTTTTCTGACCACCCGTAAGCATTTATTTCTAAACTACTTTATTTATTTGTATTTTCACAAGAAAATAACTGGCATGTTTACCCGAAAGACACACTTTTACTTTTCGAATTTACCTAGCTATATATTTTTCAAAAATCGTCCAACAATGATAGTGCACGTGCATCGGATTAGATAGAAAGTTTACTGTGGCATATCTACTTGAGTACGCGCCTTATACATATAACGAATAACAACAATCGGCATTAGTTGTTGAAATACTTATTTCTAATCTATTTGGAGCCTCAATTTACATGCATAGGATTAATATAAATTTCAGTCAGTGCTTCGAAAAATTAAAAAGAAACATTTCATTTCCTAACCAATTTTAATTAAGGGGGGTACCTACATTAGGAGGCCAAAATCCAAATAAAACTTTGAATATTAGAAACTCTTGTATAAAATTTGTTTGGGGAAATATACGTAGAGAAAAGCAAAACAATTTGTATGTAAGGTTTGTATCTAAGATGCAAACTCGTAAAGTAATAACTCGAATTACGATGAACGTGAATGTAATGTTATATTTTCTCTCCCTTTCTTATAATAGTAAAATATAAAAATTATTTTAGGTTGCAGAATAAGATTTTTAATTTTAATAAACGTTAAAGCATAAAAACTCATTGCTACGGATACGAATTCGCAACATAGATATCACCCTTTTAACCAAAATCGCTAAAGGTGGTACGCATGACCGTTGCTCTAGTGTTAATAAATGATAATGTAGGTGACAACAATAATTATATAGTAATAAGTATGCATATACATATATACAATTTTGTACAAATCCTTGTTTCAGATATTTTATATTTCCAATTGAAATACTATCTTCTTCCTTTCTAAGCACGTACGCATCACTCATGAGATTGTCCCCTCGACTTTCGAAGCACATTTCCTACGCTGTGGAGCATTGCTTCGGTTTGAAATTTTTATTACACACGGCCTTCTTTAATCTTTGCCAAAATATCTTTTTAGCACAATTGTCATCATTCTTGGGCCAGACTATATAAGTCTTAGTAATCATCAAATACTGAAGTATTTTTGGCCGCATGTTTTTCGGTATCTCCTCCAGTAAAACAAGGATTAAACAATCTCTACACATTTCCAAAAGTCTATGCTGGGCCAAATACATTTCGAATTGACACCACTGTGACTTCAGGAAGGAGTCGCTTATTACCAATAGAAACATTCTACTGCGGTCCATTCCACTTATTATGTTTTCAAGTATACTCACTCCCACCTACGAAAATAATAACAAGAACATCAATAATAAATGTCAATAATTAAATTATATCTGTATATTTGTTATTTGTCATTATTAGACTCTTCGCGAAGAAACTTATATCTATAATTAAGCCATTAATTTTTAGCACCTGAAAATCACGTTCATGAAGACAAATTTTTATCCTTGTACTATCTTCGATATTCGGTAACAATTCTTGAATTACCCAGTTTCTGTTCTCGTCGCTGTAGCTGACGAAAACGTCATAGACATATATTTTATCCTCGGTGCGGTTAGAATTTATATAACCAAATACCGTAGCATTTTTTATTATGACCGCATAGTACCAAATGTACCACCTGTTAAAATTGATTAGTCAAGATAAATGTTTGAGTGTTGTAAAATAATGTTCATCATGTTACTCGTGATGAACATTACGAGTTTCTTACGAACATTATTTCTTCATCACTTTATTTACCATTTCCAGTATATGAGACCGCTCACTAATAATATAGCAATGACTATGAAGAGAGTGGTATAAACTGCATAACCCAGTGCTGGGAGGAATGTATTCATATCCTGGACTGTACAGAATTCACTAGTATTCGTGAATACTATTATCTCAGAGCTACTCGTATCGAAGCAAAGATAAGTAGTTGGCTGATGATAGTCTACCACAGTTAAAGAGGTCTGCAAGTAAAATATTGTGTGCTTAATCAGTATCAGATACTTAGAGTGAATTCCTATCTAAAGTTATAGAAACAATTTGATTTTTTACTCACCGTGTTGTCATTGATTGCAGAATATGATTCCCATCTTGTCTGTAACAGTACAATATTGATTGTTATAGGCAAACAATCTAATTGGGGATTCTTACAATATTTCTTATCAGTAAAAGGTAATAGTTTATTGTATTGGGTTGGCATGAAAGTAATGAGACACTCTTCAAAACTCTACACATGTCCTTTTTTAAATTATTTGTTTTTGACCATATTCTATTGTATATACCCACAGAACGGAAGTATGTAGAATGTTCTAGAACATACTAGAATATGGTTAAAAACAATTAATTTAAGAAAGGACATGTGTCGAGTTTTCTAAAGTGTCTCTTTACTTTCATGCCAACCCAATATAATGTTTGAAGATATCGTATAATAAATACCTCAAAGAACGCGTCATTTTTAAGCCTCACATATTCCATTAACTTCTTAAGATTACAATTGCATATAAGCTGATTGTTTCCCAGGCTTAAATAATGAAGTGTCTTCATATCGAGCAGCATGGCGTCGGTAATAACGTTAAGTGAGTTTGAGTGTAAAAAAACAATTATCAGGTTTATATTATTCATAAAAATTGTCTCGTCCCAAGACGTTACAAAATTCCAGCTCACGTCCAAGTATTGCAGTCTTGTAAATGCGTGAAATACATTTTCTAAGTTGACAATATTGTTACATCGAATATTCAGTGTTTTCAATGATGTCAAACTTGTCACCATTGATATATTTCGAAGACCAACTCCTGCCATGTGTAATCCTTGCAACTTTTTCAAATTTATAAACTGTCTGCGAGAGATGTAAGGACCCAGTGCAGTATTATACGAAATGTCTAACATCATCAATCGAGTCAAGTTGTCAAAGATATTTTCGGTGAGGTACATCAATGAACTTCGGCACAGAGATAATTTTAATAAAGTTGGCGGTAAATTACTTAAGAAAATAGAAGATTCCCACTTAATTTTAGATTCCGTGAAGTTTAAATATTTCAAGGAATTAAGTCCTGCAAAGGACTCACTCTCAAGAGTCATAGCGTCTCGATAGGGATTATCGAATTCGTAGTATCTGTTGTAACTTATATCGAGTACAATTAAATGATTAAGGACGTAAAATATATTCGATGGCAAAATTAAAATATTGTTCAAGGCCATATGAAGCTTTTTCAAATTTCGTAGATTATAAAAAAATTCTTTTTGAATGTGCGTGATATTGCACTTTCGTAAATCCAGTTCGTAAAGCATTGGCATGTCGGGAAACACTGACGATATTGCTTCTGAAAAAAACATAGTCAATTATTATCTGACTTTTAAAATGTTAGTCGATCTATTGATACCTGCTTCTTCTGTTGTTTCAGCAGATTCTGGGGCGATGTTACGTTTTATGCCCAGCAGAGCTGATTTTATCTCAAAATTTGTATTCTGATTTTCATTGTTGTCACTAAAGTTATTTCCAAACAGAGACAAGGCTTCTAAGGAATACTGTACATGCTTCAGTACGTCATAAGGAACTTTTTTAAGATTCAAATTAGCGAGACTCAATACTGTCAAATTTGATGTTTCCTCAGAAGTTTGCAGACTCTCCATTAATGTTATTAAATCTTCTAACGATATGGTTGCTGATGACAAATCCAGATTTCGTAATGATTTCTCAATGAATTTGAAAGTTCCTGCAGACAATAAAACACGTAAAAAAATTAATTTTTATAGTGTACTTTTAACGATAATCAAATACCTGCTTTAACAGTCGAAATATTAGTAAATTTCATGTTTAAAGTTTTCACAGAAGAATTTTCCAACCATTTAAACGTTTCTGTAGTTAATTCATTGAAATGTGTTCCTTGAAAACTGAGAATTTCCAAATTTGGTAATGCAGATGCATTATTTGTATCATTATGATACAGCCCAACTAAATTGTTAAATTGACTACTGTTTTCTTCGATATACAATCCCGTTAAATTTTCCAATTTCCGAAATAAATAATGCCATGCATATAATCCGCTTTTATCCAAACGCACATTATTTTTCTTTATTATGAGATTTTTCAATCCTGAAATTACAATAACATTCATCAATATTTCATTTTTTCTGCATGCTGCATAGATATTCATTTTTGTATATAATCAAAAATATATTGTTCTTTAAAAAAGGAAGATTTTGTAAATTTTTGTGTACTTAGAATTTTGTATGCTGAATTTTCTTTGATGTATATTTTGTGGAAATAACGAAATTTGGTTACCGTCAATATTTTCAAATGTATCCTCATTTAGATATTGTATGATGCTGTCTTTTAGTACCAAGTTGTGAATCCTGACTTTGGGCTTCACATTATAAAAATCAATGGAAATTCGATTTTTATTAATGTTTGAAGATAAATTGAAAAGCACATTATGCTGAATAACGGCAAGAGTATTGCCATTAAAGCTCCTGCAGGAATATACGATTATGCTTTGCAGTGTAAGATTTTTCGTGTAATAAGCATCGCAATCAGTATCATAATCGAAATCAGTAGATTCTGGAAGTAATAATGATACAATATCATTTTTGTGATGGTCAGCTGAAAAGAAATTCCATGAAAATCGAATTGGTATTAAAATTTCTGTTATTTATAACTTAAAAAGGCGAACCTTACGAATGATTACAATTTTTCATTTATGAACGTTATTAAGTCATTCAAATGATTCTTCGAAAGGCTTGGCTTTTTTATTATCCGAAAAAGGAAAGTGTCCCAAGTCCAGATTTTTGCCTATCCTAAGATAAGTAAGAATCTAGCGGACTCTTGTGGGTTTTTGACGCTCTAGATTCAGGGATAGCATATAAAAAAAGTGACAAATTATGGAAAATATAGTAACCACAAGATAAAATTCAAAAGCGAACTTATGGGTAATCAGCAATCTCTGCTTTACCGGTGAGTCATCTACGAAATTCTAGTATTGGGTATACGTTTTTTTTACCATATGAAATGAATACAAAATGTTTCCAGTTATGTCGAGATGTCAAGTTCATAACTGTTAGCTGTAACGTCGAAAAGTTTTTAACTTTCTAGCGAATTTCGAAACCGAATTTAATCTTTCAGAAAGACTACTTTCCATAGATTTCGGAAAAGAAAAGATCGTAAACTATACTTCTCTTGGGTTAGCCTGAAATCGGGGTTTAATATTACTCTCTGTTTTTATATAATCTACTGGTTGGTCGCTCACATTGTACAAAGGATATCAGACTTCATTATCCACCGATAACACTCTCACTTTTATCAAAATCATTATATCTATAGTTTTGTCATAAACATAATCACAAAAAATTGTATAATATATAATCAGATACAAAATTTGTCTCTATCTAATCAGGCCTAAAATTTTACAAAAATCCACTAAATAATATTCTCAAAGAGTAGCTTTATTCATAAATGGGTTGTTTATTACAACTATTTTACAGAGCATCAATTGCGTAGAATTTACATTTTCATTTTTTTAGAATTTTAAATCTGATCGAACAGAGACAAATTCTTCATCCGATTATATACAATTTTATATGATTACATATACTTAATCATTCTTTTCCAGAGTAATATGCAAGTTGCATTTTGTATTAAATTTACGATTAGCCGGTTCATTAATGATTATGTAAAGATAAAATACTTCGCCCCATCTTTTAAACCCTAAAATTTAGGAATTTCTAAAGGGATAATTTATTTTATTATTAAAATAAAATAAAATACCTCTAATTATGATTTGGCCATTATCATTAAATGCTATCACGAGTTCTGTAGCATTGGTTGCCCGTTGACATAAACATTTTTTCATACTGCACACTGCCGCATAATATAACGGAAGGATGACAATTAGAATAGTATATTTTAGTAATGTATGTAAAGAAATTTTAGTAATTAACATTGCTTGATATGTATTAATATTTAGCGAAATCATTTAATCCCGATCAAGTTTATGTGCAACTGAATTTTTGTTAACATGAAAACATTTTATTGATACAAATCGGAAGTGTATATTCGGTATTGCAACACAGTTGTTATTTATTTGTTTACTTGCAAATGAAAAATTGTATTATTTACAAAATTTTTTATATATCGATTACACTTGCATATTGTTTATAATTTATTATTATGAACCATGCACTTGTTCACTTGATTTGTTATACACTTCGACAAATGGGAATCGCTTAAGACTGTTTAAACCTCAATATTATGTTACATACATAATTGCTAAAAACTGATAAGTCTCTTATTCGCCTTTTCATGTGTATATAAACGGAAATCAATAAGAATGTAACATATTATCAGATTAACCGATAGTCCGATCTTGATATTTTCGTATAAAGTTCAGCTGGTACTGGCTCGTTAATCTTTCGACTTATCAAAAGCTTCTGTATAGGTGTTGCTGTATTGGCTTAACTCTTGTAAATAAATAATCTTAATCCGACGTGTGTAAGATGTAAAAGTGTAACACGGAGTATAAGGTGGGTGTGACAATAACCGAATATGTATAACAGTTCATTTACAAAAATTTGATTTTGCTAATGTTTTTATGAATTATTTAAAGCAAATATTTATTTAATAGATAACTATGAAAAAAAAACATGAAATAGAAATATATGGTTTATTGATATTTTTATTTTGGGTAGTTTTATTCATATGAATATTTGAAAATGACATGAATATATCATACCCAACTGTATACACACTAGGTTAAAGATATTGCTATGACTGCTGAATATGGAAGTTTAAGAGATAATTAGGAAAAAGAGATGACTCGTTGGATTAGTGTCTGCATCCAGTAAATTTATTTGTTATATTTATGTAATTTTCACATGGTTGTTACATAGCAACATAAAATTTATGTAATTAAGATGTAACTGTTGCAAAACAGGTTTAGTGAACAGCCTTACGAATTGAATGCAATATGATATATTGTAGCGCAGTACAAAAGGATTATGAATAATTCGATACGAAAATTCTATAATTTAAATAAAGTGTCACTTACGATCTTTGGTTCTTTTTATTTTTTAGTGCAACTTCCAAAGGAGCTGAAATATGTACCGTTCTCTAAGCCGTATAAGGCCCCACCTCCTGCTCAAGATTCCGAAAGGTCACCGGAAGTCATCGAGGCGGAAATGAAAGCTCTGGAAGCTGCAATGGAAGCCCTCGCTTTAGTGACTCTCAAGTGAGTTGTTCAATAACCATTACAAGTAGGGTACATATTATATATAGGTGTCAGACATTGTAGAGTAGTCATAATATTTTTTAATAAATATTTAATACATTGAATTACAAAAGAAATTGCATCGGTTGCAGGTTACCTGAGTCTGTTCTTTGGTTTGAGCCACCATTAGTGGCTCACTGGATATCGGAAAAGAAAATTTGGTCTACGCAAGACGTTCATGATATCAAATATAATGAGGAAAAGCAGATTATAACTTTCAGAACCGGAAGGCTTGGCGTCCACGGTCTTGCAGGTTTCCGATTTATCAATTTGCCTTTTCAAAGTTGGGAACTTAAGCCTGAAATGGGAAAAGGAAATGGTGGTGGTGTTATCTTGAGCATAACAGCTGCCATTGTTCAAGCTGAATTTATAGTCAGAGTACGTAAAATCACTTTATTTGTATATGAGTCGTTCCACGTCGGATTTAAAAGCAAATTTTTAATTTTCCTTAAAATTGTTTGCATAGTCCTTGAGGGGGAAAAAGTGACACGTATTTTTTTATTTCAATATGATATAAGAATTTTCGAAATATCGATTTTTTAATTTATCGATTCCAAAAAACCGGTTCTTCTTTAAATTTATCGTGCATCGTCCACTTTTCGACCAAAAGCAAAGCACTGCAGGGAAGAATGTGCAATAGGGTTCACTTTAAAGTCCACGTTTTAATGGTCGAAAGTTCGGTCGTTTAATAATTTTTATGCAACAATTTCTTAAACAATTTGTATTCGTTCAAGAGGGGCATCTTCAAATTGAATAATTTTTTCCGTAATTTGTTATTATAGTACAGAGAATATTATCTGAAAATTTGAAAGTTGACTGTTAAATATTTTTTGAAATAAAATTCTAAATATGCTACAATTTTTGCATTTATAGGATTTTTGAAACAAATGGAAGATACCAATAGCTTTCTGAAATATTTATTCGTTAATTTATTGTTACTAATAAAATTGTTACTTTTTAAGGAAGATCTGGTCTGTTTGCATTCTTTGATTGGTGGCACGACAACTGCTTTACAGAATATAGTGGGTGAATATATGAAGTTGCATTTTCTTATACGGGTTTGTATAATCGAATTGTATTAGACTATATTAATAGATGAAACAGAATTGCAATACACATTGTTAATAATATGAGTACAGTCAGTACGATTTCGTGTTTATAGTTCAGTAATTCTTTGATTTCTTTATCTGCTATATGATATTTAATTTTTACAAAGTTTAGTTGATATAATGATCTACTTGATTTACGTATACCGTTATGTTTCTTTGAATCTTAGAAAATGCGTGAAGGTGGATGTGATCTCTTTCCTGAACGGGACGCATACAGTTATGTGAAAGGACTTCCGATAAAGCATCCTGTAGCCGAAAAACATTTGCAAACTTGCATGGGCCTCTTGTGCACGGCTTTTAATTTTTCGTGGTCTCGTTGGAATGCAACGTGCAGTCCAAGACAGATTGTTATGCAGTTCAAAGAATTGCATGGATGCATTGCAAAACAGGTATAACATATAAACATAAAAACGTTTTGATAGTCGTAATATACCAAGGAAATGATACGCAATAAGAAAAATATAGTCAAATGACATTACTCAAAGTTAACATTTGTAGTAAGCACCTTTTTCCTTGTGGCCATTCAATTTAACGCCACCTAAATTATTCTATTACAAGTATAGGAATTATTAATTTAAATATATTTTAAGCGATCGAATATGATGTTGTTGGTGACACCACTTCAGGCAATGGTGGTCCAATGCACGGAAGTTAGTCAAGAATTTTCTGATCAGCCAATGGAAGGTGATAAAGCAAAGGTATTAGAAAGAAGTATTGCACTTATGTCCTTATGAAACCTTAACAAATCTGTTTCGATTGTAGTTTTACGCGGATATTTATCACATGGCGTTGCATAATGTTGGAATCAAGAGTCGCATCTTGATACAGAGTGTTTCTTTTAAACTCGCTACGACGGTGTCAAAATTGTTACAGTCTACTAATGTAATTAGTATGTCTTCGTGACACTTAATTGTTGTCTTCAGTTGCCTTTTCGTTTATGTGCAATATTTCGATGAAATTTCCTATATCAATGACAGCGATGCGAAATAAGAAAATAATAGTATTAATTAAAAATATGGTTACTAATTAAAATATGGACTCTAAATTTTTCAAGAAATTGGCAATGGTTATGCACTGTTATACTAGTGTATTGTAGATTTTTTTAATGAGAAATATATGTGCTTGTTGCAAGATAATATTTATTGTTCTTTGTGTTTATATGCTAAAAAGTGAATCCAATTATGTTTCAGTTTCTTATATGCGAATTATACATATAAGATAAAGTTGCACAGTCCTGAAATAAAGAAAATGATAAATGATTCAAAAATGTAGTAGGCATGCTCCATAAAAAGCTTGCCGTACATTTACAAGACTTTACAGTATAAATTTCTTATGATTTGATTCTTCTTAAAAATTTTTTCTTATACAATTGCTATTGCTTTTATATTATTTCACATTATTCCTTCAAATCACGCGGTTCGTCTGGGGGTGTATTCTAAAACTCACTGCGAGTATAATTCTGTCTCACTCGAATGCGTGCAAATAAATGAAGACATGACGATACTCGTGGTACCTACTGGCAGCAAGTTTTAGAATACACCCTAGATTTCGTGCTGTCTGAAGTGTCGTGCGTGTCGTGTCAAATATAAAACATGGCAGATGGAATATCTGAATCACCTAACCTAACCCCAAACCTTTGACGTATAGAAAAACATAATGGCGCTCATATTGTGATAAGTGTGAATTATGAGTGTTTCACGCTAGTTTTGTTTTGTTACGCTTAAAAACGCCTTTTTTTAAATATTAAATCTAGAGGCTCGTATCGGACACCTATCTGATCATATGTGAAATAATCGACATTGAATTAGATGAAATTTCCAAATGTTAAGTACGTCTTTTATATTTATAAATAACATAGATTGCAGTAATGTTGAAATTCATGTGAGCTTTACGTCAAACTATGATTTTAATGCTATATTTTGTTTTATCAATGTCAAGATGTGGGTTTATTTATTTGATCATTTGAAAATGTTTTAGTGTACAAATATTTTTTAAAATAATCTCAAATTTGTTTGAATGACAGCTTTTTTTTTTTTAATACTAAGTTTCAGTTACTTAACCTCTCATTTTATAAATTTATAAGTATTTTCTGCATTCATATACTGTATGGAGAATGCGATCAGTTTTAAAAAATTTATTAAGAGTTTTTAATTTAAATGATACTTATTGAGAGTGTGGTGTATTATATAATTATTTAGTTAATTAACTATTGCTGTCAAGAATCTACACTTTCTCAAAGAATTAATTTTAATTACAGTATGATTATACAATTGATAGAGAAGCCAACACACATTTCTTTGTTTCTTCATTTCATTATATACCTTTATTTAAATGATACGTTAGTGGTATTTACAATGTATTATGATTTATTAATTATTACATTTAACATGGAATATTGCTAATTGGTCAGGTATTATCCCATATCATTTTAATTGATGTATCAGGTTATGAATGATTCTAAAACATTTTTCTAGTTTAAATAATACTATATTCCTGAATCTTGCAATATTTGGTATATTGCCAAGAGGAATGCTTTAAAATAAAATTTGCAGAGTAAGATTGTACTGTTTTGCCATATGAGACTTCTTTGTATTTAAACATTAAATATAAATAAGTGTTTAATTTTATAAATTAAAATTGATCATAGTTTCTATTTTTACAGTTAATATGTGCAAGTATAGCGAATTCTACTGATTGTGGTGATGGCTGAGGAAAGAGCCACTGAAGGCTCACAAGCATCATTAAATCTTTTAGAAGAAAAATTGTTTGAACTGCAATGCTTGATTAAAGCTAGTGAGATTTATCATAGTGCCCATTGTGAAATTGGAACAAAACAATTATTAGCTTTTGCTACTCGAAACACAGATATAGGATTTTATTATTTGAAGGAAGCTTCTTCTCTACCAATAATCAAGAGAATACCATGGTTTCAAGCACCACAGAAAGCAATAGCAGCTTTATGCTTCGATCCGTCAGGTTCATGGCTACTTGTTACCAGTGTCGATGGTTTATTATATATAGTACCAGCTTTAGCACTAGTGGATAGTAGTTCTTCTGTCAATCCAAAATGGGCAACAAATGACATAACGTCTTTCACATCTTTAAATGCTCAGTCTTCCTATTCAAGGTGAGTTAACCAGAAAATTTATATATCAGGGTATTCATTTCTAAAATTTATTTTATATTTTTTATCGTGCTAGTCCTAATTAATAAGAAAATATGTTATAGGCCAAGCGCATTGGTGTGGTGGCAAGGTGTGATACAATCTAATGACATAGCTATCATAGGAACTCAAGAGGGGGAAATAGTACTTGTTGATCTCGAAAGTAGAAAACAAGTTGGTTTATTACATGTTAAAGGAAACGTTTCTAGTCTGCATATTTGCCAGGATAATAGCCTCAACGTTGTATCACTTTTAATAACAAATCAATCAAGACAACAATGGCGACTGATTTTGGAACAACGCACAAACGGTTACGTTTTTCCACTTAACAGTGAAAAATCGTTTCATCCTTCATATCCTTTACCAAACACAAATAGTAATCCCAACAATGAGATAAAAACTTTGCCTGCTACAAGATCACGACTGCAAGGTCTGAAACAGCTTTCCGTTGAGAAACTTGCTATGCTTAAGCAGAAATTGGCTGAAACTAGAAGTCGCAGTTTAGCAGGACCCGTTTTACGACGAGGTATGTATTTTATGTTTAAAGTTTTTTAGTTATGTAAATTATTAGTCAAATAATTAAAAATGTTTCCACTCTGTCAATAAGTGAGATATTAAAAGTGCACACTTATGACTGATCTAAATAGGAACATTTTATTTTCAGATAGTAGTAGTAGCAGCGGGACTGAGGAAACAATACAAGTTACTTCTAGTAAAACATCTTCTGAGGCATCAGCAGATTCATTAAGCCCTGAGCCAGTTTCTCAAGATATGTTCCTTGCTCCACAATATACTAGACAAGGCCAGCATCTGTATACAGGTTATCATTCGCCCACAAATCATTTAACAGTGAGTAATCAATTGAATTATGCAATCTCCTATATAATTACTGAATGACCAACTTGTTTCATTCAGATTCACGGAACTGACGTCTCGGTAGTACCTTTGTACATACACAAAATGCCGCCACTTTCTGAGGATATATTATTAACACAACGATTGTTTTATATAACGGATGTTCAACGTCAATCATTGTATATTGTTTCCTGCCCGCTATCCGAAAGTCGGATAGAGGGAAAGTCCAACTTTAATCAGGATTCTGTGATCGGACATTTTTCCTTTGAAAATACTAAGGAGTTTATAAATAAGGTGTACAGAGTGACAGATTTTAAAGTGGAGAAACCAAAAAAAGTCCCAACGAAAACCGAAAATCGAGATGCGTTACCGAAAAAGGTCGAGGACCTTAACGTAGATGTGCCTCTAGTGGATACTTGTATAGTTGTTACTAATTTTGCTGTATATCGAGTTGTTCTCAGGTAAGTATTTTTTTTAACCAATTACTAATTTCATAATTGAAGTTCCATATAGTCTATTTAATATCTATAATATTATAGGAAATCTTTACTAACGGTATTTATGGATTTGGTACTTCAAAGAAAAGAGGTTGATAAGGCAAGTCGATTAGCTCTGGTATTTGGAATGAACGTACAACAATTATTAGAATATGCTGGAGATATACTCCTGTCAAATAAAGAATTTTCTCAAGCAGTAGTCTTGTATAAATTATCTAGGGTGAGTAAGAATAACGTCAATTTGCAGTTTCATTAAAATACATATAACATATGATAAACATTCTTTTCAGTGTCGATTATTAAAAAGTGTATTGAAGTTCGCATCAGCTGGTCACACTTCAGAACTTTTAAGTTGCGTCACGCATTGCTTGACACCTCCAGCAGTCAGTGAATTACCAACGGCCACGAGAATACACTTGAGCAACTTGAGTGTTTTGGCATTCACAGAACTCACTTTGAGAAATTCATCACAACAGTTCAAGCATATACATAAAGATTTCTTGTGAGTATTAGGTCCCACGTTGACTTTCAATCTATGCATATTTTGGAAAGCATTCAGCAAACACCTATTTTCAGAGATTTTTTGTCCTCAAACATTTTTTATGACGAACTATTAGCGATCAATATCGCGGGGCAAACTGGTCTTTGGAAGATTTTACATCATCTGGCCACTCAAAGAGGGCTTTATGCCGAAGTGCTGGATATTCTCTTGAAAGCTATACAAGCTTTCAACTCGAGTAATTCGAATCTTTTACCTTGCCAAAGTAAATGTAAGAATTCTAAACGTTATTAGTTAATTGAGCCTTGCACGCAGTTCCGAACATTTTGCTCCATTGTTTTCAGATGGCTTACTAATATGCCTCAGTGAACCAAGTTTAATTCAGGCATTGCTAGCAAACCATAGTCTAGCTAGAAGTCACATGACTTTCGTTTCCACCAATCTTACAACTTTGCAGATTTTTGTTCTTCAGGTAAGTGTTATTTGTTATAAGAGACAGTTTGAGTTTGACCTACTTTTTTTATCGTGATACGCCGCCGTTTTCACAAACCCGTCATCTCGGTTAGCTCATTGGATATGTCATTAGGCCTAATTATATGCGGTATCTTGTTCTATTTAAGATACACAGTTAGCGATATAATTCACTTTATTATTGCAGAGACTAATTTCATTATACGACCCAACGAACGTGGTATTACGGCCTCTGCTGATTCGTTGCAGAGCTCGACGTAGAACTACTTCCCGCAGTTCACAATCTAGTCAATGTGACTCATTAGATATGTCGGAAATGCTTGTAAGTATAGAAATACTCCTCGTAACGAGTCTATTACTAATTAACAAACTGATTTATACAAATCATTTTAGGAGGAAACGGGCACACTATTGGAAGAGTTCATACAAACGTTCTTAATGATATTACTTACTCTTATACATAAAAGGACACTTCGCTCATGTTATAATCCGATACTCATGCGACAAATTCAGCTGCCGGGAATTGAAAAGGCAATGAATTCATTATTATATTACGCAATTTAATATAAATTGTCTGCAACGATCCTTTATAGCCGTCACAATATTATATCAATTATTTATATTATTCTTCCTTATTCCTCAGGATCGCGACAATATCAGTACCAATGTAGACTTTAGAAGAAGACTCTTGAGCGCTGGATTTTCTCACGTTGCGCTAATTAGAAATGGCAATGTATATACATGGGGAAATGCCGTACAATGTTGTTTAGGTGAGCCGGAGAATTAGTTTGTTGTCATTTGATTTTAATACTTATCCTAGAAATGACATATATGATAGAAGGATTCTAATTTAGAAATAAATTGTATTTTGTAAAATTCTACCTTCAGGTACCGGTCCCTCTGTCATAAAGTATGGAGCTCCACAAGCTATATCTCTCTTCAAATGCATGGAAGTTGAAGTTTTCAGTGTATCGTGTGGTAAATGCCATTCTCTAGCAGTAACTAATAATGGTGTTTACGTATGGGGTGCCAATCAGTTTGGCCAGCTTGGACTTGGCAAAGTGTTACAATGTCCAAGTCCTCAGCTTGTTTCATCTTTGGCGCAAGAGGTGATCGTGGATGCTGTAGCCGGACAATATCACACTGTAGCATTGACCATGGATGGTCGATTGTTTACTTGGGGCTGGGGAGTGCATGGTCAATTGGGTCATGGGAACACAGAGGAGAAAAACATACCAACTTTAGTTACTAGTCTTCTTGGAATTGTTATACGGCATATAAGTGCTGGTCATGCACATACAATGACGCTGTCGGCAGATGGACATATTTACATCTTTGGAAGCAATGTTTTTGGTCAACTAGGAAATGGTACTAATAACAAGAGTTCATTGCCGGTCAAGGTATCACTGATACCTGAGAAAGTTATGTTAATATCAACTGGATACTTTCACAATGTAAGTTTTTTTTTTTCTGAATTTTTTATTCCTTTACTAATCTATAATCTGAGAAATGCGCAGTTTCATTTTTTTTTGTGATTTATGTCTTTATATTTTTAAGCTTGCTGTAAGTCACACAAATAAATTGTATACATGGGGTGCGAGTCCTCAAGTATTACGGCTACAAGCACAAGCACAAAAGAAGTCTAGAATACTTCAACAAGCGGCTTTAGAAAAGAAGTTTGAAAGTTTAGAATCCGAAAAGTATGATGGTCGAGATAACGTTGATTCTAAAACGGAATTGGATCAGAACGATGCACAAAATTCTGATACTGTACAAACAAAAGATAGCACTACCAACACAATTTTAATGCAAGGAAACTTGGCTAATGGTACAAGATTTCCTAAAAGTCCGAGCTTTCGAAGTATGAATATAGGTTTATTAGAGGAGGCGCAAACTCATATGAAACCAGCTCTTGTCGATACAAGTTTAGTTACTGGACAAATTGTACAGGTGCGCTATACTGATTCATAGACGTATAATTATAAGCGTTATTCTTACGATAGTAAAACTTATAAGATAACAAACCATTAGATATCAACGGGCTGTCATCATTCGGCTCTACTAACAAAAGATGGTTCCCTCTACACTTGGGGTCTCAACGTAGACGGTCAAATAGGTAATGGAACTCGACGTGTCGTAGCTATACCAACACCTCTCGGACACAACCCAGCATCAATTCTGGCACAAGTACCTCCAAGGACTAACGCATTCAGAGGAGAAGAGAGGAGTGTGACTTCTGATACCGATAATACAAATTATGAAACCGCACAAAAGAATTCTGATAATATAAGCAATCGTGAGGCTACGAGATATAGCGAAAGAACGGACAGGAGTATGATTAATCATACGATAAAAACAATTCGCGTGTGTTGTGGTTCTGACTACACAGTCGCCGTGCAGCCTGGTAAGCGATAAACGTTTTTAACTACGCTTTATGTTCTCAAGTTTAGTGATTCTGCGAAATTAAAATTTCATTAATTTCTATTGCTCCACTTAGGCGGAACAGTTCTTGCGTGGGGCGGTAACAGTATGGCGCAATTGGGACGGCCACCTGCCAAAGATTCACGAGCTTCAGATGAAAAACTTGTTTTACTGAAGTCCTCCAGGCGTATCGTGCGACTTCCTCATGCGGCACATACCGCTATGGATACACCTAGTCAAGTGCCGAATATACCGACACCTATAATTACTTATCAGAGTTACGACATTACTCCTCTGGCGGGACTCGTTCGTCCCTTGAGCGTGGTTGAAAAAGTTCCGGGAGAATTAACCTTGCATTACGTATTGGAGCAATTCAGTGGATTATATGACAGTGAAAAGATCATGAACAAAGTATGCAGTCCTACTTTCTTTTTTAGTAGCAAGTGTAGATTACCTAGTTATTTTCCACAATCATATATATTATAGTTTACTTATCTTAATGGTTATACAAGGATAATACTGTTCCTTTTAGTGTTTGGAGATGGGCAATTACCAGGCGTGCTCAAAATTGGCTCTATTGGATCGTAATTTTTCTGAGGCGCTTTCTTATCAGTTAAAAGCTTTGAACTCCTCCTACCTGAAGCCACGTGAAGACACATCTGCATCTAAGAGCGAGCTGCAAGAGGAGCAGAAAGATCTTAGCAAGGATTTTGCAAATGACGAATCATCTCTAGAAAAGTCCATGTCACTGATTAAACTCGTCAAAGAAAATACAGAACTATTTGATCGTCATGTGGAGAAGAACATCGTGGAAACGCTGGAAGAGTGTGAAGCTATGAATACTACAAGAATGTTAACTAGTCGATCATTGGATAGCTTCCGAATATTGGAACAAGAATTGCACACATTTAATTGTCAAGGTGGTTCAGAAGAGTTGTGCGATGACGCGAAAAGTGAAGATATTTCGTTAGACATTACAGAAGATGCTCTCGATGATGATACTGAGGCTAATAATAGTGGTGCCAGTAATACTGGTCCCATTAATAATGTTGTTTCTGGTAATGATGACGGTGCCACTTCTTCCAATCACGATAAAGATTGTAAAAATTCTTCCGAGATTGCGAATACTTCGGGCGTGATGAAAAAAATGGAGGATCTGTGCTCAGAAACTGCCATTCGGAGTGTCTACAAAGATCATATGGGTAATCAGGAGATAAACAAAGTGCACGAGGCTAGCAGCATCGTGAAATTTTATATGAACGAAATAGAAGAAGAGTCGCATAGCATGATGTGCGAAGTATTACGCAATGCTCTTGATTTTTGGATTAAATATAATTTGCCCATGCAACACTTAGAGAATGTACTTCTCGAGCATATGAACAAACTATTCTATCCTTTGGGTCTGCTGCTTTTTTGGTGAGTTTACATACTTCATTAGATCAGCATACGCGTTTCACGACTGACAAGGAATTTTGAAAAAATTTGCTCATATCACATACAACGACATACCACCACGTAGTACTATTGCGCATGAAGAAGCTAAACAAAATTATTTTGATGAGAATTTTACTAGATTCAATATGTTTCGTTTCGCTTTTGAAACTATGAATTGAAGATCTAATTCACAGACCAACCGCTTTATTTCAGATTTCACCAACTTATTTCTAATCAACTAATTTAATGAACCATTTTACCAATCGGACCTCATCTACTCTTTAGAAAAAGCTACTTTCACTGCCAAAGCAAATTATAGTTACTGAATACCTCCACTTTCATTCAATTGATTTATTCAGAAATCATTCTGACTACTTAACAAAATTTCTGGTATCATCTGCTAATGACATATTGTCTTTTCAATTAACTATCATGAGTTCACCCAGGAACACAATATATTAATCAAACTTAAGATATTTCGTAACACCATTTTTTTTTATTACCCAAAAAAAGTTAGAAGAAAAAACTGCACCTTAGCATCATTCACTTTAATTCATGGCTTTGCATTTTAGCAATTCATACGTAACATTTGACTATTTGTTCGACATATTATAATCTACTATCATGGTTTACATATACATATATTTTTATTCTCCATAGTCAAAATAAACTGGATGAAAATATAGATGCGAATAAAAATGACGGAGAGGGTAAGAGTCTTGCTATGATGAACTCTTTGTCGACCAAATTCTGTCTGCAAGTTTGTTCAATGCTCTTACGTCATATTGGTCAAGGTAAGACAATTAAAAATACTTAAATTTCTATATCTTAACATGCAAATTGCTCTTTTTGACTTTATTAACAAGAAAAAAAAAAAGATAAGTGCATAAGCTGATTTTGATGCATAGCTCATAAAAACTTGTCATTTTCATAGCTAAACCCACTCCAGAATACATAGAACTTTTATCTGTATTAACTGCAAAACATTACGGACCTCCACTTACTGGCTATCCAGGATCCAGTGAAAACCAAACACCGGAACAAATGATGGAAGGCGTTATGAGTACCTTAACATCAGATCCATACGGTCCAAAGCCATATATACACATTAAGGTAAATTTAGTAAATAAAAACCTCAAGATAATATAATCAAGAGTGTATAGTTACACTCAATGAAGTTCGTGCAATTGTCATACATTGAAAATCATAAACCAAATAGTACATTTTATAGCTTTATGAACAGTCTAATAATAAGATAATCAGGAATGAAAATTATACACGTTTGCATTAAATAAAATACTTCTGTCTAATTTTATAGGACTCAGAAGAAGTATCTCGCTTTCTCTCACAGGAGGAAGATACAATGGTCTTTACCTGTGGCCATTATTTCCCAATTTCCAACTACCAATCTGAGGCTGTTCCTACAATGGAGGCAGAGTTACTGATGTCAGACCAGGTATCACTTCCATGCACTGCAGAACTCCTTGGAAACGTAATGACTGAATCAAGTAAAGTAGAAACATTATGCCCACTATGTATTCCTCGAGCATTGCAAACAGTAGTTAAAGATATGATGGAACAATGAGTAAGTAAAAATCTGTATATTGATAATACAATATGTGTCAGACAGGATGACACGTTGCATTAATCGTATTATGTTCTATTTTTTATGCATATATATGCATTTTTTGACATACAAATTATGGTGAATATGATATTTACTGCGGTACGCTTAATATAGTTATTTATGGAAAGTCTAATGGATTATTCTTATAGTGGTTGCAAGAGTTCAATGCGTTGACAGTTCGTAAGCAATGTAATCCTTAGTAAATCATACGTGAATTTCCAGAAAATAACGGAATTATATGCTAAAATAGAAAAATAAAATAGATCTCAGTATAAAACCATGTATACGCATGCTTTGTAACAAAAATTGTATGCAGAGCTACGTGTGATTTGCTAATGTTCTTGTTTGCATTGTTTGCGAACTGTCAAAAGAACACATTGAACTCGTGGACAGACTATATGTGCCGCTTATGGGATTTTACTTCCTGTAATTATTTGTTGATTGATACGTGAGTTGTGAGTATGGTTGCCGGAAATCAAAACAGATAAATTTGTATATAAATCGATTGAATAGATTTTGCTGACGAAATTATATGAAAATTGAATTATATAACGTAGTTCTTGTGATCAATTTTTTGTGACTACGGAAGTTATAGAGTAAATTACCAAATGGAACTTTCGTTTTATTGTCTTCGATATTTGTCAGAATGACTCTTGTCGATTGGATCGACACGTGTATGAAGAATTAGGATAACTATTAATGAAAAGTATAATATTGACTCTCTATTGTAAGCGACCTAAACATTTGGTAATTTTTTAGAAAGTATATCCTGTATACATACAAGTACACCTATTGTTTAAACACGAAATAAGTTTAATATATAAATAAAAGCTGTTTATTAGGATGTTACATAAACGATATGATCTTTCAAGTTCAAATATTAAATATTTAGTTGTTTAAATATAGAGATATTTTAAATCTAGTGAATTGGACAATTTTATAAAAGTATACTAGTTCTTGATACGCGCACTAACTGATTTTCGAAATGTTCGTATTTTTTTCATTCTGTTATACAAAAAGAAAAACAACGCAACAACCGTTATAATGTTAAGTAGATTGCAAAAGAGATCTTGCTAGATATCAAATATTTTTTTCATGGGGCTTTATTCTTCTATTCTTTGTTGTTTGGAAACGAGTATTTCTTATCGATTATTCATATTCTACTTGATATTTGTAATCCCACGTGACGTTAAACAGTGTAGAGCAGTCTTTATGTTACAGCAATAATTAAAAAATTTCTAAGTATTTAAATATTAAAATGTCTCATATTATAATTGAAGAATGCTAGTCACTCGCACGGTAAATATTTTTTTTTACCAAGCTTTAATCAACGTTCTCCCTCGTAAAGAAGGTCAGTAGAATATTTATAGTAAATAGAGTCATTGAAATAATGACGCAGGATTAGGTAATGACCAACGGCATAGAACCCAATTTCATATGATCACAAACAGTCATAAGGATTGTGATTTTATTATTTTCAAGTAAGGTGTGAGCAGTAGAGTAATTAATATTTGTAGATTAATGGTATTGTAAAACTGGAAATTAGAATCATCTATTTCGTCTATTGTATAAAATTTTATTTCTATAATTTGCATTCTGAAAGGATTCAATGACGCTTTAAAAATTGTAAAAGATAGTATAATTATAACAATTACCTTATAAACAATTATTCATAATTAGCTCATTATTCCATTCGATAATATTTAACTTTCGAAACATCTTCCTTTCGAAAGTCGTAGCATCATGAATTCATTATTTTAAAAAAGTGCACGTAACACAGCACGCATAGAAATTATAAAAATTCGCCATACACGAAAATCATACGATGCAACGACGCGTAGTACTTGATTACTGTAATTATGATGATATTACGTGGGTGTGGCCTAATTAGTTGAAATATTAGTTTTGTCATATTATTCTTTTTTGTTCAATCAGTAAACATAAAACAGTTTTTTTCTATTCAGTGTCTTCGTCTAGGGAATTCGCCAGGCGTCAAGTAATTAATTACTGAGCTGCTAACGTCTTTCGTAACGAAACAAGCGTTAATGGTATATGAAGTTTATTTATCATATGACTATCTGTGTTGATTCGATGGATCTAAACAAAATGAATTAAAATGTTTTAATTAATTAATTAATTTATATCGCACACAGATGTCGTAGTGCGAGCGTGTTCTTCAGAATATATATAGTTACTATGCTGTATATTATACATAATTCAATTATAGATAAATAATTTCGGCACCGTACGAGTATCGCAAGATCTAAAAGAATTGAAAAATAATCATATGTTTTGGCAATATTATTTTTAAGTATACAAAACACGATGATTATATTTTATTGTTTTTATACGTACAGATTTCTTAATGACCATTCTGTTTAACTCTTTATGCTGGGCGCATATTTTTACGCGAATTTACCAGCCTACTCGATTACAGTCAGCCCAGTCGGCGTTTGGAGTGTAAAGGGTTAAATAGCCATACTGTGTTTTTGATATTGAACATTTTTTGTAAATCAAGTGACTCTTCAACATCCCGTGTTTATATATAGAATATTTATTATGGTATTAACTTATTGTTAGATAAAAAATAAAATATTACATTGGTGTAAGGATCCTGAACGCATAAATAATACGTTATATTAACTTACATTGTTCGCTATACTATACACAAGTAGTCTATACGACATTCAACACCGACAGTATTTGAAACCGGATGTTCTGTACAAACTGAAAAGTACGCTCTTTATGTAAAAATAATTCGTTCCTATATTCCTGCAGCCATAATATTTTTAATACCTTAATTCAAAAGTTTTTTTCTCTCTATATTATGGAACAGTGTCTATATTATTTCAATTGTAACTGTACAATATGCAACGACTAAATGCGAATAGGGATAGTCGCATTGAAATCTATAAATTAAATTGAAAATTAATTTTCGATTTTTGATTGCAACACCCAAATATGCTACTGATGTTATTTTAATTCTTCTTACGTAATCGCGTGACTACATATTTAGGCTCAATAAACATCCAATTGTATTATTCATCTTGAGTGATAGACAATTATGCTTAGTTAAATGCTTAGACAATTTTCTATTGAATTTAAATGTCATCTAATTTTGGCACTACTAGTCGTACAGCGTGACTATTACTTTCGCGTTGTCAGTCAAATTTGCTCAAAGCTAATAACATCAATTATTAATGCGTTCGCGTATAGATAAGCAAACGTACTATTTTTTTCATTCGTGACAAAACATCACATAACAGGTCGCTTTCATCGTGAAGTTAAACTATTATGAGGATTGCGTTGAATTATCTACATGCCAAACTTTATATCCTTGAATTAATGTTCAACAGATCGATGAACATTAATAGACATGTTTAATGTATTTTGCTTTCCGATACTTTGACGAATTTCATAAACGGTATTTAATTGTTTACCGATTAGTTCAACAAAGTTTTCCAGAAACTGCGACGTTTCTCGGGTGCTGTAATTTCACGATGATTCGCTATATTAATTTTGATAGTCTGGAATGACAACCATTCAGTAATTTTTTGATTGCGCATCGATCGTGCATATTATTAGAGTTCGTTTAATTTCCATTCGTAAATAAAAAAATTATCTTTGCCACTTCAAATTATATCGAAACAAGTAAAATACAAAACTCATAGAGCAAGGTAACAGAATTAGAGATGAAAAAAAGTTCATACTGATAGCAAACGTAATAACGAAGATATTTGCCTCGTGCAGCAGCTTCACGCCAATATGCAGCTCGCAATTGTTTTGAGATATGCTTTCGGTCAGACGCAAACCCGTACACGGTGGCTAAAACGTATTGCAATGCGGGCACCTGGGCCCTCGCAGGCCGTGGTACCGGGTTCTCGGCCAGGTGTTATTTATTTTTTCTTTAATCGGATCACACTGCGACCACAGACATATTGAACCAAAAATTATTGGAGAAATGCATATACGTCGACGCCGAAATAAAACATGGACCATAAAAATCGGCTCAATGGCAATCTCCTTACTCATCTCTGCCGCTACTATTAGAACACGCATTCCAAACCGAAGAAGGAAAAAATCAGTTGCACAAATATATTGAAAATTCGAACCATTTAATAAATTTTTCCAAATGTTATTAAATATTATTGGATCTTGATTTACTGTGGAAAGTTATTCAAAATATAAAATTGAGGTTAAATCAAAATCTCGCAAAATATGCGGAGTAGAAAATTGAATTGAAATAATTGTAAAATGTCGAAAATAAATTACGCTCAAATTGAAATATTAATAAATTAAGTGTTTGGAACATTAAAATAATAAAGTTTGATGTGAACACTTTGAAATGAAAAATTCTGGCCAAGAATATTTATCAAGGTACTGAAAGCTGCCCAAAATTGTGTACGCGAAAATTCGTCGCGCAGGACTTGGCGAGTGGAAACAGCCTCGAAGCGCTCATTCTTCCTCGAACCGATCTTCTATGATAATCTCAGAGATGTCGTCACTTGTCATGCCCATATAGGATTCCGGTGCGCAGGTAGTGTAAGTAGACTGCATTTATTCTATCTGAGGGCTTTGTTGTTTACAAGGTATCAGAGACCATAAACAACCGTTATTTACAGAAGCTGGAGACGACTGAGGCAGAACTACCCCACCGTTCTGGGCGCCGCCGGTGCTTCCTGTGGCAGATGATAGTGGTCGTCTATCGACGCCACAACCAGAAGGCCCTTATCGGCAAAAATTTCAACTAATTCAAATTCATGTAATTTGATGTCGACCATTGTAGTTTCTGAATTGCAAATACTAAAAATTTCAAGAAAAAAGCTGAATTATCAGCTCTTTCCGGGATATAGCGTACTAGAGGTACAATTTTGAGGGCTCTGACAAGTCCGTTACTTCTATTATTATGTTTGCTATCAATATGAACTTTTTCCATCTCTAATTCTGTTACCTTGCTTTATGAGTTTTGCATTTTACTTGTTTCGATATAATTTGAAGTAGCAAAGTCAATTTTTTTATTTACGAATGAAAATTAAACGAACAATAATAATATGCGCGATTGATGTACAATCAAAAGATAGTCAATGATTGTCATATCAGATTTTCGAAATCGTGTACCGTTACATCTCTAATCGGAAACGTGTATTTTAGCTGATACACTTTATAGAAGTTCGCTATTTTTAGTTAATTTCTTTTCGAAAATAGCAACATAATATATGTATGTTATATAATATAGCATCTATCCTACTATGTATTGTTTCAAATTTATAATGGACAAATGTTAGTATCTATTACAAATAAAAATGTTACTAAACTATTATCATCATTAAATACGATTTTTAACATTATACATTACTTACCTCCTATCTGAATATGCAGTAGAAGGGATACGTGATTTGGGTGGCGGATTGGTTTTTTAAAACGATTAGAATTGCAGATTACAAAATAATACAGTAATTTTAATTTGAACAGTGTAATGATTGGACGGTATAAAACAGTACGTAAAGACGTGACCTTATTTTATAAATCTAGTAAGTAATTACTCAATTCGCAGTGCCCGTTTGTTGAACATTGTTAACAAAAAAGACACAAAGTAAAGTAAAAATTTTATCACGCGGGATTGTTAGAAACGGCCGAGTTGTCGCTTGTGTCACGAGTAATCAATTAAATTTTTATATCATTAATAGTTTCGTCAGATCAGTACGTTTTAAACCCTGACAAACTGAAGCCTGCCAAATGATAGCGTAAATTCACTGATTTCATAACCCTTCCACATCCTTATCTCACGTTTGCATTTCCGTACGCAGTACCAAAAAAGAGAATGTCAAAGATAAAAATATTTATCCAGGATACGGATAGGCTTATAATAATTAATGATATCGACAAAAGAGAGTAAGAATAAAGCTGATGTCAATTTTATAAATTCACTTTCCGATTCAGAAGTCAATTTTATATACAAGAAAATCCATTCAGCAGGCTCATTCAAAATTAATATTATTATTAAACTATCCTAATCGATAACTGGTGTCTATGTTCGTAAGCGCTCTAAAGTAAAATCTAAATTCGAATGCCTTCAATCGATTCAGCAATGGCCACTCAGAGATTTGGATTGGATTGTCATCCTCGTCCACAATAACAATAAAACAAGGCATTACGTTCTATAAGACATATTACGATTCGCATTAGTATCCTTGGTCAACGGATATAGATATACAAACGCACCAGCACTTGGCCGTTTAGCCTGTTGCATTCACATGTGCATCGCACGAACAACGACTTAACCATACCGAGTGGCAGCTATGCGGCTGCTGGTATCGTACTTTCGGGTTAGCAGATACGCTAAGAATTTTAAGAGCTTAAGGAATGTAAGGTAAATAGTCGTCCATTCGACCGATCTGACCAGTTCACGGAACGTTCTACTGAAACGATCTCGGCTTACAACGTTACTTGGAATCGTCGAATGGAGCTTCGCCATTTCTGTGTAAATTGCATTAACCGTAAAAGAAACGAGGATCTTCGCAGTGTAAGAATGAGAGTCGACAGTTTATCCACACAATACGGGATTACCGCGTCGTTCACTTTCCAGAATAATGGGAACCAATATTGGACGGTGGACCTCTGTGAGGATGCTGATGCTTGTGACCAGGTCCAGAGTATCGACTGCCAGGACGAGAGTGGACGATCGCGTAATGATCGCTATTCGTCGATATCGATCTTGTCGAGTTCATAGTCGAACCTCCTGATGCGTATCCTGGCTTTCCGTTCAAGGAATATCTGAAATAATAAATATTACTTCGATAAGCGTCATACTGTCGAAATCAAGACAGCCACGTTATTTCTTTGATTTATTCAGAAAATCATTTTCAACCTTATCAATTTTCAACTGCGACCACCCTATACATAACAATTCCAATATCTAAATTCTCGATAGAAAATAATAGACCCAACCAACGCATCCGTGCTGATTGAATCTACCGTACAATTCTTGCATTTAACTATACGGTTTACTATACACCATAAACTAGTAACGATTCGGTAGATCGGTAAACCGTTATGCTGTGCACAAATATGCGAGAAGAGTCGTTATAAGGTACTGCGTCCGTCCATGAATTAAACATCGACACAGCATTGTCCGTTCAGCGGTCAGTATTGTTAACAAACGAAATCGGCATCTCCGTTTTAATTAATGCAATTAAATCAGCATAGCGCGCTTCCGCGTCGTTAGCATAGAAATGTGGGTGAAGCACCGGAGGAGCATTTATGGAAACGCGGAAATCGCTTTGTACCGGAGCGATCCGATTACGCGTCATGAGGACGGTGTAACGTAAATGTATACAAGCATGGGAGTCTCTTGTTATGAAAGGATGTTTATGACGTGCAGCTTCTCCTTTGTTCATCGAGAATTTCTCATTAAAGTATCTGCCTACCTTGATATACGTATACATCTGTATACAGAGGACATATCGGCTTATTATACTCGTACCTATTCAACTAACTATTTCAAAATTGTACGCTCGCTCTTGTTCTCCGTTCTTCTTGATTTCTCAGTTCCTATACCCGCCTATTTAATGTGGCGCTGATTTTTTTACTTTTTTTTTTTCATCAAAAGAAACCGCGCATCCAAGTCGCATGTTTCTTGCTTTTTTTTGTCTACTTGGGAGCAGCCTGTCACTGACTGTATCGTATTGTTGTTACTTTCTCGCACCTGTCCGACTCTTGACTTACTTTACGCCGTCGTTGGAATTGCCGTGTAATGTGGAGAATGTAGGTAATGCGAACGACGTACGCTCGAGTATTCTGTGCGCGTATTACGTGGGGAACATGTAAGGCGTATAGTTACGAATTTGGAATAAAAAATTTTGAGACGAATGGTGAAGCTTCTGTTACAGTGGATTAAGGGGGTGAGTGAAGGAGAAACAGGGGAAGAAGATGGAACGATGGATGTTACCATTGGATATTACGTGGGCAGGTTGAAATTTTGTGGGTAATTTTATTTATGAAGCTTCGAGCGCGCCTTTATACCGAGTGCGACTACTGAGGAACTCTTGACCTCGCACGTGTGTCTGGTATCAGGTGCTGATATCAGTTACAACACCAGAAGGTTGATTCGAGCCAAGTAGGTTGAGGCGGGTCGCTTGTATCATAGCTCTGGGGAAACTGGATAACTTGATATCGACGGAAAAAAAAAACAGTATCGCCAAAAAATACCGCCCTGTTGGAACAGGGTATATCGCTTAAAGTGTCTGCTTTGTCTGTGAAAGTTAAATTGGCTGGAATTTACGAAACAGCGTATGGGACTTCGATCGACTTGGATCGATATCGGTAACCCTATTAAGTATTGACTGGCTCCCGAGAAACTTTTGACCGTAACTTTTACGGCGGATGCTTAAGGGGATACGTACCGTTGTGAGCAGACACGCGAGACCGAGCGTACAATTTGAATGGATAAGGAGGTTTGACTTGGAATTTTTAAATTCCTTTGAACGGCAATAAAAAACGTTTTTTTAGACTACCAAGTAATCGTAACTGCAGTAAATGAGTTGCGATCGATTTAGGGAAAAAGTGTCCGAGACAGCTATGGAAATAACACGGGAAGATGGTATGCCGTCTCAGACGCATTTGATCTGTTCATGAATACGTTGAAAATTTTTTATGTAGACCTCAATAACCGGATTGAACGTATATGTAAAATTAATAGCCAGTATGATCTTTTGGAATTGTTATCAATATCGATTGGAATCTTGGGTGTAGACTTAACGCAGTGCGTGATGAATCGTTAGTAGAATGATTAAATAATACCTCGATCCGTATTGAGATCCGTGCCAGCTACGATAGGGGTCGTAATCCTCAATGATGGATGGCTCCTTCTCGATGATTTCGGTGCGAGTGCAACTGCAGGACATTGCAGAGCAAAGAAAGATATTGATGATGAGCATGATAAGGAACAGGACACCAAGAGCTATAGCCAGCCATAGAAGCCAAGGAGGATGTACACTCCCATCATCGCACAAGTGCTGATAGCCTGTAAGCCAAAGAAAAGAATTTTACACGTTGTCCAAAGATTCATCTTAAAACACACATCGATCGGTCTTCTGTCAAAAGTTAAGTAAGAACTACATGGGATAGACAAAGAAGAAAGATTTCTTTGTATGCTCGATGATTTACGAACGACGAGTAGACATTCCGTGTAAAATGTGTTCGTCCATAATAATTTTTATGATTCGTCACCAGCAATATTTCGCAAAGCCGGATGTACCTTGTCGAGCATATTTTCAATGAAATTCCTCAGGACTCGGCCCTTATGAATAAAATTTACAAAAATCAAGTGACATAATTATAAAATTTTAATCCAAATAAAACTTTTTCGTTAATAGACTTTCTAAAGTTCTCGAATAGCCAGACGATATCCTGCAGTAAGGTGTCAAGTGATATAAAAAAAAATTGTAATGTAGTACAGTGTTCTATATAACATGCAGAAATCCAAAGTCTAATGTAAAGTATAAACTGAAAAAATAAACGGGTAAGCCTCTTACGAAGTGTGGACACGATTAAACGACACGTTGGTACCCGGACTGAATTCGAAATGGCGTATTTGCAATGCACGAATTTCTAATAGCCATTCGAAATTCCGTCGAGCTGAACAGTAGATGCATGTATAGGTACTATACATCTGGCCAAAGGCATTCGAGCTTACGCGGATATATGCTGGAAGAGAGGGGCCCAATGTGACCATTCGAACCAACCGGTACATCAACATGGACCAAGAGGGATCAAAGTGAACCACACCCCGACCGGTTTACATGTACGCGCAAGAGAATCAGTCTCGGCAAGAAGAAAGATCCCAAATAAAGATTATCGGTGATCGATTCTCTTAGTTTAATAGACATTGATACCATGACTGATTTATGTCACTGAGGCTAGAAGATTAGCCGAGTTATTGCACCTCGCAGTGTCCGAAAGACATTTTACCATGACACGAACATGAGATCCAGGGTTATACGAGGTTGTAGGTAATGTAAATATAGTCTTTACCTAGACATATTTTTCAATAAAAGAACCAATTAGACGTATAATTATAAATGTGTTACAGGGAAACTTAATCGTCGGGGTGATAGGAACATAAGTGTCATGTGGGTGGTACATTGGATGGACATTTTGCTGTAGGCATAAGTAATGGATGCTACTTCAACCGCCCACCGTCCGAGTCCTGTAAGATCTAGTGGCAAGGAAGATCGAGGACCATAGAGACGATATCCTTATATCTGTCAAGTATAGAACTAACTACTTTGCCAGATCATTATTCACGCCGGTCACCTTCCACAAACGAGCTTTTAAATGTCCCTCGACGCCAAAGAGATACGTCGCCATACTTCATGCGTGCGAATGCGATCGTGCCGTTTGAATTTCCCGCATTTCACGCGCGATCGCGCCAGACAGCCAAGAACGCAGCGATAGGTGGACGCGCGAAAGATTAAACGACGGGAAGTAAAGGATAAGAAAAAATTCAAAAAAAAAAAGGAAAAACGAGTACAGAACGATCGCGCGCTTCTTTCCGTCTTCTTTTTTTTTTGTCTACGCGAAATGCCGATTACACCGGCGCGTAATTACAATCTGGTCTTATCGTGCGCGCTCGCTTTAGAAATCCGAGGATCGAACGAGATAAGAAGCATCTTTGCAATATAACAGGAGCGAACTGCGGAACGTCCCGTTCGCTAATTAGGTAACATTGCTCATGATTATTCTGGCTAATTAACTTTTACAACACCCTAGTCTCAGAGACTCGACGCACTTTAGCTTTACGTTGGTCACTACTGTTGTTTCTATTTTTTTTTTACAACGGTTGGTACGGCATATTCGGATATACCATGTCTTTTGAATTTGTTAGACTCACTGTTTTTCGTGTTACGTACGTATGCGCGGGCGCATGCGCAGTATCGAATGTGGCAAGGAATATTTTATGAGAATTCCCGCAATGTGGTGGGCAGATCGACGCCACTCGCTTGCGTCTCGCCACGCAATGCCAATACGAGACCATAAATGCCTGTGGCGAATATTATTTACTGCTTATCCGAACCGCGTTACTTTTATCTGCATGGGACTGATCGTAAAGCGCGCAACAAAGGGTCGTCTCCAGACGCGTAGAAACGTTCTCCGAATCGTTAATGAAGATTGAGACCGTAGTCGAAATCGTAAGATGTATCTGCAAATTTTATAAATAATACCTAATCAAGTCGACACAGTTATCTCATAATGCTTTTATAACAAGTTCAATGCCAAAAAAAAAGAGAAGTTTTTGCATCATACAATAAGTATTGTAATAATTAAATATTTTTTACAAAAAAAAACTTCCGCAAGTGTCTCGCAGATAAAATGTAATTAATGGGATTCTCTTTGTAATCGTACAACGAACGGTTCTATCACAAAGGCCAATCAGAGTTTTTTATAGGTATGAATGAAAAAAAGTATGAAGAAAAATCATGGCAACAAAAAATTACCCAAGAGTGTGTAATAATTAAACGAGGCAGCAACGAATGACGAGGCTCGGGTAGTGCTTTGCAAATAAAATAAATGGCTACTCCTACAGCCACAGGAAGAGACTTGTCACGCGACAGATCGTTACTACCAGCTGCTAATTAACTTTCACCTTCCATTTCGATGCGCCAGGAATGTCCGGCAAACTCTTCATCCTCGGCAGACGTTCCTGCATTTTCTCAGGTTGCTGCGTCGCGATAAATTCGTGGGATATCAATGCTTTATTACGATATTCTGTTATGCCACGTTATGTTACGGAGATACGAGTCTGTACTCTCTGCTTTCCAAATGTGTCGTTAAAAGCTCGTTACCAAATGGCAATATAACTATTCGTGGTAACGACACTGAACTCCAGTTCCTGAACAAATACGGAAATGATACATGGAACGGCGCACGGATGTTACGTAAATAAATGATGATAAATTAGAAAGCGATATCTAACGCATAAAAGTAGCCTATCACATGTATTCCGGATCATCGACGAAACTTCACTAAAGTCTGTTCGACTTTCAAATAAAAAAATATCTAATATAAAAAGAAAAAATCAAGTACGTTCGCTGTTTAATTTTATCTTAAAAGCTTCCAAATTTAAAAGTAAATAGCGCACGTAGTAAAATTATTTGAAAAGTTACCTTTAGGCATAGTTTCAAACTGTAACTATTTTAATGAATATAACACCAAGGGTATTTCTCTGGCTAATTCCCGCGGCATCGACCGCGACAATCAACAGCATTCGTGCTAATTGCGTCACTATTACCACGTTACCACAAGAAACGTTCGGTGATAGCTAAACGATTGCGAAAAGGCTAATCTATTTTCACGTTATTGTGTCAACTGCGGTGCAACTTTCTAAGGCGGATGTAGAAGCGATGTAAACCTACGGGTACCTACCACCATGTGTATAGACCCTTGACAGCCTACGTAATATATCGATACGTTATACATATACGCACACGTAATATATCTCTGTAATACGATGCGTCTATGTGCAATTGAGCATTAGGTACAGTTAGAAAACCAGCGAGTATATTACAGAGTCAAATGTGACTGAGTGGGTAGGCGGTAACGTCACATCAGTCACTAGGAATAATTACATGCCTACTACGTAATACGAATAGTTCGTATTGCTATTAAGCTCATCTCGAATGTATATACATGTAATGTATATATATTATAAATATATAGAGTATGCTTACTAGTCTTTTTATGCTCTCTTTAAAAATAACCGTGGACAAGGATTGCTATTAGAATCTGTAGTTAATTAACGGTCTCCAAACGATATGTCGCGGCATGTCTGTTTGGTATGATCGATTCTGTCGCCTAATCATTTCCATCAAGGCGAAACTACTCCCCTTCGACTACGTTTGCCGGATGGATTTTATCTTAACTTTAACTAGTCCTTAGTGCATTAGCATACTCACGGAGCTCTGAACCAGGATGAAGGACGAACACGCTGGTACCAGCCAGAAGAATTCCTTCTTCAACTGCAACGTTCTGTCCAGTTGTGGATGCGCCTTTTATACCGGTATCTTCGTCGTCGTCGCATATTGGAACTCCACAGCTTTCTGTGGGGAAGAACAGATTTTTTCGAATATACCGTACCTTTGTTCTCTTTACTAATTTAAAAAAAAAACGTTTTAAATAGGCGTTAAGTCATATATTGTCTTTGCTTAGTATTTCTTATGGTTTTTAACTCGGTAATATTGTTATCTTCGTAAGATGCCATATATAAGCAATTCTCATTGTGGCCCTCTGTTGACTTTAAGCTGTGCTAAACCGGATGTGGACTAGCTCGCTCGAAATGTACAACGGCAATATCGTAGAACGAGTTTTAGTAAATCCCGATAAACAGAAATTAATGTCTATGGCTGTCTCGCGCGCCTCTTGGTAATGCTATAGCGAGGTGGTCACGATAAATACAGCTTTATGGGTAAGCGTTGTCAAGTTTTACGTGCTATCTGTACGATTCTGAATACAATGCTAGGCAGCTGCTAGACCGGTAAAAATATTTCGCGCGCTCCCATCGGGTTTCGAGCTCTTATCCGGGCAGGATCTTTCGTTGAATAAACCGTGACTGACGAGGGCCTATATTCGCAAACTGGTTTCGCATCGAGTCGATGATAAATATTTATTTCATTATGAAAAATCACTCGACCATTTTTTGACACCGTTTTACGATCAAAGACGATAACTACTCACCTTTGCACACTGCGATGTCACATTGAAAATGCACTTGGGGACTGTCGGGCAACTGGAACATTGAAAAGAGTGTTGCATCCGCCTGACCAGTCGTAGGATCGAACACGAATTTCGTCATCATTCGTGCGTTTACAGGACATCTTGAAAAAAAATTTGTTAATATATTTCACCACGTAGAATTAAAAACATTTGTTAATCTTGTATCTTATACGTCCGCCTACGTAACGTTATATCCTTTTTTTTTCTGACTGGTCATTAACTCATACGGAAGGCAATACCAGTCCCTCAAGGAAAGCAATACAACGCAAGGTCACTATTAGTAATAGAAGGTGGAACGAAATAACGTGGAAAAAAAAAGAAACAATTATATCAAATTGATATTAGTGTTAATATATTATAAGTGCAATTTTACGAGTGACTGAATCTTCACCCTCTTCCAGTTACACATCATTTGACCTCGATTTTCTTCGTCCTTTTGCAGAACCATAACCAGAGTATTATATTAGCTAATCTTGGAAAGAACATAAACGGTCGGCCATTAACACGGTTGGAGCTACAACAGGGTCAGGAAGTTCAAAGAGCTTCTCAAGTTTTAGTAGTCTTTTTTTTTATATAGCGTTTACGTTAAATGGACTCTTTTAAGTAAAGTTCACCGTCTCCTTTGAGATAATAAATTTGGCCATTAACTATGCCCCTTATTATACCTGTACGTAAGTGAATGTGCTATAACCTACTTTTTGTCGATTATAAGTACCATACCAAATTTTCCATACTGATTCTATTGACATTAAGCATGTGAACATGATACGCAATTGTCTACACACATATCGCGTGGAAGCTGAGAAGAAACTTTCCTGGCCTAAGCGATTTGCGGCATGCAAGGCGGGGCCGTAGGAAGCTGCCTTGACATGCATGCATTCAAGCGTGCACGTTCTATCGTACCATTAAAATATCAAATACCATTGCGCCTGCTAACGAATCGTACGTTCTTCGATGTCGAAATACGAACGAGTTTTCAGGCGCAGCGATTCTGGTCTGGCGAGAAATTTATTACGTAACATTCGATTATTTCACGTTAATCAACTCAATGGAATTGAATAGAACATAGGCATTATGAAGTATGTAAAAATTAAGCAATTTTTTCTTTTCTCAAGATAAGATCCTACTATAATATAATTATATGTGATATAACTCACCCTCTGTTATCGATCAACGGGACCTTAGAGATTTTTTCGTTGAACGCAAAACAAGATTTGACCCTTATACCGTACTTTCCTGTAAGTAGACAGAATTTTCTTTTATGGAAGTAACAGTATGTATGTTACATACGGATTAACATAATTTCATGAAATTCTTTGGATAATAATAGAATTCATGCTGCAAAGGAAACGTATTGTTACAGTTCATGCTGGAGCTGTGAATCCTGGTACGGTTAGAGGCAAACGGAACTTATAAATATGTGAAGTCGACTTGGCAGTGCTGAATAAATATTATAAAAGGATAAGACATTACAAACCATCTGGCCGTGAGATCTCAGCACGCAAAGTATAGTTGTGACCGTAGATAGCATCCTGTACACGGCGCCCATCATCCAATAGCCTCAATGATACAAGTGAAGTTTCATTCCTGAAAAATAAAAAATCGTCAATTCCTTGTAGCTCATTCGAAAGCTAATGATAAGAATAGTATGGCTCGATACGTTGATAATAATTATTTTCCAAGTAATAAATGACATATTTATCAAGGAAGGGTTGTATAACTATGTAAATATGAAATTTAAAAGAAAATTTTTCGTCTATTCTCGCATAATTTTTCATGTAATTCACGATTAGCACGTGGCAAGTATCAGCTGTCTCTTGGTTTATGCACCAAGCAACTGGAAAGGTAATTCCCACTGGAAGCGACTCTACGACGCGATGTCGCAAGCTTACTTTACATGAATGAATAAGTAGACGTCGAAGGCTATTCAAGAATCATTCTGTTTCTTCGATGGAAGATCGTGCTATCGTGTATATGGTAGCAATAGATACGTCGCATTCCCAAGTTATGACTGTTTAATACGCAAATCTTCTAGCCAAGAGTATTACCAACCTATATAAGGGTAATAACGTTACTATTATAAAAAATATATATATAAATTTGACTAGAAGACAATTGGAATACAATGTTAATGATAACTTGAGAACAGCTATAGACATTTATCATTAACTTGACTATATTTTCTAAAAGGATCGACAGGACTGATTATTCCGATCAGTCAAGACTTACTTGGCATTCTTAAAACCTGCTTTGCCGCAGGTAATAACGTAAAACTTGTCATCCGCCAGTTCGAGTGTCTTGTGTATCCTGACGGCAATGGGCACCGAACGTTCTTCCGTATTCTGAAAAGTGTGTAGGATACACAGTTGAAATAAAAGTCTAATAAACGAGTGGATATATTTTTTGTAAGTTGTAATAATTATTGTAAAAAGTGTAGTGAAAATCGGATTCATTGACATGGATAAGGTTACTTACGTTATTGATAAGTACACCGCAATATTCTGGAGCGCCTTTAGGTGCAAGTAAATTGATATCGAATGTTGCATGATTAGAACCATTTCCAAAGGTCATACAGGGCGGCGTTCGAAAATCTCTAGCGTGCACAGCACCCACAAAACTTTGATTGACGTTCACGCGGATGGTCATGGTGCCAGCTTTACAAGTCGCCGTCACCGTCGGCTGGAACTCCGTATCCAGCAACTGACCACTGACCTGGAACTAGCCAAACAAAGCCCCTGGCTATAATTAAATTTGCCATCCGTTCCTGGCATAACGTTTTACTACGTCGTGCAGCCAAGTTCTAATTGCGAATCGTTCCATCGTCATCTGTTTACGTAATTATGCTCAATTTTATGATCAGTATATGGAAATACCTATCATGCATATATCACTAGATACAAAAGCCCGGATGAGTATTGCATGATACACAAGCTTGACGTGTGGAACATACAATATAGAAAATCACGCATCACAAAATACAAAAAAAATAATGAACAAGAATTGTCTCAGCAACGAACATATAGAATATAGCTATGCGTGGGATTTCTTGAAGATATCCAGTCTCCGCGAATCGACCCAGGACATATTTGGTTACCTGTACGTAAATACGGTGGATCCGTAGGTCGCTGAAAGTTTCGTAGGCGCTTATTTGACATTCTTTGAAGTAAGTGTATTTCTCTAGTTGTTGGTTCCGGATTCTTTCTAGTATATCTATACCTGGTCATAAATTCACGTTCGTCTTGGAGAACGACGCAGTCAATTCAAAAGTGAAACGTTATTACTCAAACGTTGAACGTGCATTAGCATGATAAATCGCAAGGAGGTTATGGACGCCTGTGCGATGAACTAGTGGGAGATCAGAATGGTTGCTCCTGAACTGTACGAAACCTTGTGTATAATACAGTGACTATACATGTATCTAAGGATGACTTGTATCGTGTTAGCTTCCCAGTTAACAAAGAGTAGAATTTATTGCTATGGTTTTTGTGAGGTTAGGTATCGTTCGGTAGTGTGTAAATGCTCGTCTTCTTCTCGAGATTAACATCGCACGTCCATAGAGTTAATATAAGCCGGTGACGAAATCTAGGCACGCAAGTGTCCACGAGATTTCTTTTTCGTTCGAAAGGGTCAACACACGCAGTGAATTGCGTAAAAATCACTGTGACCGAACTCGGTGGGTATCGGACGATCTTTGCGCACCTCGACCAAATCGAACCGGTTCGACCAGTCGGCTGTACTCGATTTCGATTACCGAATCGATATACGTTCGACTACCGTGCGTTGCAATAATTGAGCTAGTTTTTCTTGCGAATTTCACCGAGTGCGACTCCCATCAAATCATCCGAATCGTTCGGAACGATGACGCGCTTCCACGCCTTTTTGTCCGACTAATAATGACGTACCCATTGATGTGCTCGTTAATCGAATTACTTGATATATCTACACCGATATACGTATGGTACGTGTCTGGTATTAATTTTTAATTTTTTTTTCAATTTTCTGCAGTGTTTCCCTGCAATCGGATAACACTGCACGACTGCATTGGTTATCTCCTGTTGTCTCGTTAAGCTTCCTTTGAGGTTAACTAAGCAAGGACTGGTCCCAGTCTTGCAGCTGTCATCCCACGCCAACTTTCAGTTTCAGACAGCCAACCCACTTCTTATCCTTGGTCATTGATTGAGAATGTTTTACGGCAGCTAGCAGCCAGCAGAGCCGCCGTACGCGTTCCTACGAAAATGGCCGAGTAGTTTGGCGAGGTGTTTTGTTAGCCGTCTGCGAGCCCAGACACACTAAGCGCCTCTCATTCCGCGGAAAGAGCCGAATCAGACCAATTGGCTCGTGAAGAATGAAAGAGACGAGAACCTGGGGCACCGTTCGTCTTGTCGATAGCCAATGTTCTAGGAACCCGTCCAATTCATGGGACAGTCGGCTGCAGAAGACAGGTCGCCGTTTTTACCCCGTACCATTTCTATACGATAATCGTTTAGGACTTGGAAACTGACACGAGGGTTGGCGGCAAAGAAGAGGGTCCTGGATCATATTAAAAATCCTAAATTACCTTTCTTTCTCATCAGTCGTCTCTGCCAGAGTCTCAATTGGCAAAATAAGCAAGGAGGTACGTTTCTTGTTGTTTTAAGTATCCCTTCGGAGAGTGAGGATGGTCCTGGTGTGTATTCAGCAATAGTCTTTGAGTATGCGTATAGTGCCGACGTGAGATCCTGAGATAGAAGCTGTGGGCTTGTACCGTGCAGTGCTTGCCCAAATGTGTATAGTATATACACGTATAGTATGTATGTTTCGGAGACATATATTGGCACGTGCTAGTGCAATAAGTGCAAAAAGTGGATCCTCCGCTCACCCTCGGCGTACCATGCTCTTACATGGTCATCTGGTACTACGCCTTTGTGACTTAAGATTACTTTGAGTTTAACGCTGACGACTGCAAATTGCTCGATGCAAACGAGGTGCAGTTACTCCCTCATGAGCGAAAGCTATGTACGAAATTATTTTGTCTTATGAAGTCCGGTACGTGAGAAGGATCCATGTGTTCTGGTATTTGCGATACTAAATGGAATGCGGTGAGAATATTTTCAAAAATTTATTGTTCATGCAATAAAGTGAATGGAGAAAAATGTCTGTACTTGAAAAAAATTTCTCTCATCCTAAACTATAGACGTTCATACCGAACGATTTTTCCCGTTAATTGCATAGCTGCTCGGAGCGAAAGTGAATTTCATTTGGATATCGTAAATCTTCTGATATGTTTTCTATGTGTCCGTGTATCTGTATACGACGTGCTTTCCAAGAACACGTGAGTCGGTAACAACGTAAAAGTGAATGCAACGAAACGTATCCAGAGGTCTCTTTTTTTTTGCGATGCAGCGCAGCCACGTATGGACGCCAGCGAGCAGCAATCAGCCAAGACATAACTTTCAAAACTCCTGTCGGCCAAACTGGTTTTACTTTATTCGTTCTCGCGGTGCATCGTACGATACTTTTATTCCCGAAATCCCACGCCTTTTGCCGTATCTACGTACATCGGACATATTGATTACAACGAATTGTATCAACAAGGTTGTACCATAGCTATAGTTAAAAAAAATATACATAATAGAAACCCAACTCACATATTTCACTGTGAATAGATGTACCCTAGATCCTATATGTATATATGTATATATCTCACAAAACTCATTACTCATAGGCCCTTAATAAAAAATAATTGTATATCAATTGCAAAATGCTTCGGTTGTTTCTTATTAATTCATGAAATGCGCCCCAGGAGGATAAGACCTCATTGGGAATGCATTCCCGACGAAGGAAGTATTGCCTGCCGGTGCATATTCGACAAAGAGCAGTTTCGCCGGTATCGAAAAGCAAAAAGAGTAAAGAAAGAAAAAGTGAAGAAAAAATAATGGAATGAAAGTGGCTAGACTGGGAAGATCGGACAGGCGAGGGTCAACAACACGCATTTCAGCTTCGGCATCAGCTTGGGCCTTACAAAGACCGTGCCGCAAGATAATTCGGGACCCGGTGGGCCCTCTGGCTATCAATACTTTCTCAAAGCGCGTGATTGTACAGACCGCTCGTATGTGACCACTCGTGTGAATGCTCATACGAGTAAAAGAATTCATAATGCAGGACGTTAACGCGCGTCGTAACTCGTCTACACTTACGCTACTCTTGTTGCTGTTGGTCTCGCAAAGATAACGCGTGACCAATCCTAATCCTAACGGAAACAAAGTCGACAATTTAAAACGAAAAAGAATCTCTGAATTCTACTAATCCTCATATACGTTCGTGCTTATTCAATACGAATTTCACTAGGTATAAAAATTATTTTATTACCTGAAACAACTGACATGTGCGCCTACGAAAATTTAAATGTAAACCTGAGTTTTTAATCAAAAATTGTATATATTCGACGCGAGATCTTTTTTAAGTTTTCCGCAAGTTTCATTTTATCGAAACCAAATTGTAATTTTGACAATCTAATGATTCCACAACAGATCCACAATCTCTGGAAAGTAATAAGAAGTAGAAAAAGAAAAAGATGAAGAAGAAGAGTTCGTGCGGTGTGTCGGTGTCTTGTAGTTCAGTGAGGTGACAGAGGTGCATTGTTCTAGCGGTACGTGACTTCCTCATGCCTTTACGACTTTACCACACAGCACGCCGATTCGTCTTCAGCCTTTGCGCCGGCAGTCGTTCCATGAACCGTGGATAACGTATGCTTCTGAAAATGACTATGCCTGCGAGACGCGTCACTCGATTACGTATTACGAGTCTTGGCGCAACTATAAGCTGACAGGTATTCGCCGATTCAATCTTTCGAGAAAACGCGACCCTGTTAAACCTACTATTACGCCTACTGTATATTGTAATTAGAAGAAAAATGTTTAATGAAAAAAAATAGAACAAATAGCAATTTCAAACGGATTAACTCATGTAAATATATTGCAAAAACTCCCGCTTGCTCACTCGATATACAAACATATACCTATAGCATATGTGTCTGGCTTTCACTTTACTATCGTTCCGTGTCCATCACCATTTCACACGCAACGGGAAGAGTCTTTGCGTTCTTTAATCTTGCCTTGTTTATCGTACGCATCTCGTGTGCTTACGCGCCCGAGGGTCAGTGCGCGATCCGTGTGCAGAGCACGTCTCTACTTCAGAGCCAAAGAGATACGCACGTCTAGGATTGCCTACGACTCTTTTTTAACTTATCTAATAAGATATCTCGAGAATTCCGCTCGACCTCTTTGGGGCTTATAGATTTTAGCCGATAGCTGAGACCGTGTCCTGAATTTTTATGAAAATCGTTTCGGTCGCATGGGCACGTTTGATAATGGAGAAATGTTAAATTAAAAAAAAAAAGGGAAATCAAGTTTCTTTCATGAAAGGTAAACAGAAACTCTTTCATAAACTTCGAGTATCAGTTTTGAATCTGAGACGTATTTGCATATATTTTCTTATGGTAGAGATAATCATTGAGTTACGTCGAGATCTCTGATCTTATTGTCTTCTGTGTGGTCGCCCTGCGGCCGATTGAAACTTTCCCTTGATGACGTAAGGATGCATTCCCTTTTGAAGTAATGATGAGAAAAAAAGGGTTATTCACGCCCACGGCTATAGCTTTAAGATTATCGTAGTGCTTTCGTGGTGGCTGCTTATCTAGAGTATATTTCATCGTCATGGTCAATGGCCGAGGTTGACGTTCACTTTCTCCGAGAGGGAATGTGAAAAGGATTTCGGTTTGGATGCGCTCATGTGGAGGATTTAGGTGACGGGTGCTGTCGATTCGAATATGATTGATCGATGGCGTAATTCATTATGATTTATGAAACTCAATTATCGATTTCTTATCGTGGGAACGAAACAATCTTTTCAGGTATCTGTTTATAGTGAAACGTTGAAATCTTCATATACTGAAAATAATACTTTTATTTGTATGTTTAAAGGATCTCGTGAAAAGACATTATAGGTATATTAGAAGTTAAGTACTAGGACAGCTGTCCACCTACACTTTCACTTCGATTCGTTAAAGGAAACTGTCGATCATTAATCGTCATGTTGTCTTTAACCTTTGGTGCATCCATGTTGGATTAAATATATTGACGATTTTGTTATACGATTGTTCGTGTCGAATCACGATTTTATATCAGCTTTCGAATATTTGCGAGCACAAGACAAAAAATTAAGGTTATGAATTTTTTATTGGTGATAATAATTAATATTAAAAAAATATTGTAATATGTAAATGACGTCATGCAGTCTTATAAATGACAATTAATTTACTAGGTCTTCTATGCCACACGTATATCTCACGATATACAATGACTCAATCAAGTCGTCGGTATAAAAAATTATGCAAGCAACTAATTCAATGTAAAAAGTGAAACGGAATTTGTCTATAGACGCCTCATATTCTTATACGTATCCACCATAGTGTTCTCGTGCATGCAATAGACGACAGTAAATTGCGTCAAATTATTACGATTATGGGAAATGTAGATAGCAAGAAGAGGATCGTCTTTACAAGATCATCTAGACCCCCCAAGATCGGTAGCCATAATCGATAAATACCCATATGCAACGACGACGTTTGAACAGCTGGTTATTACACGTCAAAGAATATTCTGACATAACTTTCTTACCTACCATCTGTTCCGTCCTTTGAAACGATTCTGCGTAAATACCGTAAAGTAAGAGAAATAAAAAATCTGCAAGATTCAGCAAAACCGTTAGAAATTATTTTCTGCTTTCCTTCGTTATCTCAAACGTGCGCACCACTTTACATGCTTTACGGTGAAAACTAATATGAAATTAACCCTTTCGCTCGATTTCATTCGAAGCATGAAAAATGGATTAACGTCTACTACAAATTTATAATTACATGAACAAGTCGTTCACTTTAGGCCAAATTTTTCAATAATACTGACAGTATTGACGCAGATAGAAAAAAGGCCCATCCTCCACCCCGGTACATCCGGTATGGACCTCACAGTCTCACTTCTTCAGTCAAGGGTTAAATAGTCATCTTGATATCAATCGCGACCAAAAACTGAGAAAAACTTCGTAATTAAAATTAAATATAAAAAATATGTCTCGTGCTATAAACTTCCTTCGTCGCATTCCCTGTACTATCCACGTTACTATGCATAGCTTTTGATGGTATTCTTATCGTTAGTCCTATACAAAAAGTTACCCCCGTCACTCTTGCATGGTTACAATCGTTAAACCTGAATAGGTGACCGGTAACAACTGATAGTAAAAATACCAGCATAAAGCACTGCTTATCACCAACAGCATGTCAGCGTTACCCGGTTCGCCATTAAGTGAAGATTTTTCTCTGGTATAAGTGCACAAGGTCTGACCCTGCCAAATGGATTCGCGTTTGCTCGAACATTAACACGACGGCTTAGGACTTGTAAGCCATTGGTATATCGTACACAAAGCGTGAAGAGATTTTGCACCAGGTCTGCCCTGTCAATGCCAAGGATTTAAATCATGATCCTGTGAGTGGCTGACTGTCTGACTATTTGACTGACTATTCTTAGCTGCACCATACTATACTATACCTACTATATTCACATAGCCACGTATAAGTGCACTCGGTGCTATTGTCCATACAGGTTCTTGGGAACGTGTAACTTCATAACAGCACGAATCGACTTTACAGTACGTGCAATCCTTGGGATTTTATCGATCATAACGATATTCGAGATCGTGGACGATAATACTGATAACGAACTTGCGTGGGACCATACCACTTTGTCGGATAATTTTACCATGCGATTACATTTTTTCGTTTCACCTCAACACCTCCATCGGGCTCCAGGCGTATTTTGTACCTCTTATAATAACGTGAATGATGGTCCTGAAAGTTTCTTAGTAAATGCAGTATCTTATAAATGAGATGCGTCCCCTTTCTTAGCGGTGCTCATTGTTTTTCTGTATTCAGGTAATTCTGTATTTTAAACGTAATATGGACGCGCTACTTTACTCTGCTTTGGTTCAATTTTTCGGTTCAGTGGTATCCAATGTTATATAAATGGATCTCCTTTACATGGTAATTAGGTCGAGGATATTATTTTGCTAGAGATTCAATTCTTTAACAGTGACAAAGGGATATGTAAATATATAAAGGCTTTTGGATGAAAGCATATTCTATATATATATAAAGGACTTGGAAGTAATATATTCTATGGTGTTGTTATACCTCCGTTGTATCGTTTAACATTTCCTTTATACGTATATTACGTTTTGTATGCTATTCACGTAAAAGTCGCATTTATTTTTTATAATAATATAATACTTTCTCTGTGTATATCGAGCTTGAGAATAAATTTCAAAACGAATGGTCGACGTCTTCAATTCCATAAGCACGAGCGTCCATTATAAGCAGCTAACACGAGTACGGATGAGTTTCCGTTTATACGCAGATGCAAACACGTTTTGCTGAAAACACAGTGATGCATGGTTCCTAGTAGTAGCGTCACGTTGGAATTTCCTGTCGTTGGGTAATGCTGCGATATTCTCTACTGTCATTCGTTACGGCCAGACAAATTCTACCAAGCGTTCGCGGAAGCTTTATAAAATTCTGCTGCCACGTAGTCACCACAGTTAAGTATTTAAATAAAATCGTACAACTAAGTATTGTTGAAAACGCAAAATTTTGTTTCGTAAAACATAAATTATCCATTGTTGCTACAAACGAAATTTTATAATTACAATAGTATTCAATTTTTGTAATTACGCCATGTATACTTCGCCCTATATCTATATATCAATAATATATTCATTTATTTCGATCCCATAAAATATATTATTATATTTATCAATGATTATACGATTTAGCATATATTATTGCGAATGTGACGACATCGCCTGGCAGATATGAATCGAGTGGCGCTACTAATTTTTGAATTTCGTAACACTGCAAAGGTAGAAGTGGGTTTCAAAAAAGTTCTAAATATATATATGCATACAATTATTAGGTAACACGGCGTAGGTAGATGCTGCGTAGGTTGGCTTATCTATGACAGGGTCGTTTTGCTTAAAATGGCCATAGTTGCTTCATTACGCGTCAATGATACCATAGCAGTACAATGGTGGTTCGCGTGGTATTCAGTGGGCGTGTGCTCTTGTACTCTTTCATTTACCCAGCTAACGAGCCGTTATTTGCACCGCGATTAACGGTCCTTCAGAAATTCATCTGTACATTCGAATCGCATATAAATGCTGTTCACGCACCGAAATTCAAGTACAGTGTTAAGTAAATATAGTTTTTGATTGTACCATATAAACGTTAGCGTGACTAATCAGATCATTCTCAGACGAAATGAGCATCGGTTGATCGCAGTCGGCGCTGCAACAGGTGTTCAATAGTGGTACGCACGTGGTCCGTTTCCAGCTGATACATATAAATCGATCGTGTTTACATTTAGATAGTATTCTTGAAACGATCGACTTACATGTATTGTTGTGTTAAAAAATATAATTTATATAAAATAGTATCAATGATCGAAAATGTTGTAGGTATAGTAGATTTGAAATTTCTTAATAAAACAATAGGATGTTCTCGTGTGCGCAACGATCAGTGGGTTTAGCGAAAGTATTCTTTGCAATTAAGAAATACTTGTTTTTATAATATTTATGTAAATTATCTTAAGAGGTATTCGCACTGGAATTGGCGCACCTTTTACGCTTCTCTTGAACGCTGGAATTCTTGGTAATTTATCAAGGCCTCATTGCATTGGATCGCTCTAGCAGAAATAGTGATGATACACTTGGAGACCCAGTGACTAATGTAAATTATGACACAAGCTTTATTTGCGGTAGCGCCATTCAGAATTCTTTATCGATTGACGTATACGTTAAAAAATTCATGCCTCGTAGTATACCACGTGCCGGAATGACAATATTGTCTAGTTTACAATATATCTTTTGTATGATATTTCAATAAATGGAGGGAAAAAAAATATCCTTCAGTCATGTCGTCCCATACCCTTGACAGCATTAAGATACAGACTGATACATATGCATTTCCTATGTCCAACGTGCGAGTATCTTTGTAATTCGACATTCAAAGACGGTACTGCGTATTCGTTGCGCATAAATATGTTAATGCATACGTGACAAGGTTGGACTGTATGGGACTTCGAAGATTAAATTGTCACTGGCTAACACTGTGCGATCTATGAGAAAACCAGTATCGTGTTCAGCCATATATATTTAATTGTTTATTTAATTTTTGTCCAACCTTACCCAACTTCTCGTTTGTAAATAAAACAAAATATAGCTCACCTCGCTGGTACCGAGGATTACCAAAAGCCACCATATCTTCGGCAACAGGGCAAACGGGGCCTCACAAAAATTTGTCCTTTTCACTGACATTTTGGAGAACCTCATGGTACCCGACGGCGCTTCCGGAGCACTGTACACCGCGCAGCACTCGTTAAATTATCGAGCAAGTCGCACGTCACATTTTACAATCTGTCGTCGAGAAAATCCTTGCCATTTCGAGAAAGTGTCCGAGTACTTGACGTTACTCGGTGAGAGTTGATCACGTTTATCTTAGATCTAACGTTTCTTCTTCTTTTTTTTTTTTAAAAAAAAAAGAAAGAACTTTGTGGTGCTTGTTCGACTTGAGAAGCCTGACCTTCTGTACGGTTTACAGTGAGGCGGAAACGAGTGTCAGGACTGTACGAAGAGGACTGTTCTTGCTGCGTTGTGGGACACTCGAGTATAACTCCGGTTCTGGTGGGGACTCACGGTACCGTAGCCGCCATTCCTTTTTCATTCGTTCGTGCGCGCAAACCACGCGTTCATATCTCTAGGAACCCGAGGACGACCCTCCTTCTTTGCCAGAAGGTAACTTCGTTCATGCACCGCAAAGCGGCAGCAAGAATCGGCTCTTTTGCTGTCGGTAACGTAGAGAGCCTTCTTATCCAAGCCGGTTCGATGAATGGTTACACGAGATTGTACATTGGATAGGGTAGATATCTAATATATCTACTTGCGTACTGACAACGTTAAATCGTCTATTAGAATTGTATGGTACTAGTATGGATTATATTGGTATTAGACTCGAAGTGGGATTATCAAGCTTTTCTATAAATTTACGCATTTTTTTTATACGGATTATTTTTTAATTGAAGGAAACGAGTACAGAGCTATATTTAGTAGTACATTGTATATAGACGCATAAAGCTTATAGCTTAAGCCTTGAGCTTTTCTCTGAGTAGTTTTTTATTACTTGCAATGTCTTATAGTATAAAAAGATTACACTCTAAATGCATTTACCCTCTCCATTCGGTCGGGGACAATGATACTGAATGGATTTGAAGTGATTTCTGTGAAAATAATACAGAAAACGTTTTCGTTCTAATGCATAGTAATCAATAAGTTTAGCTGAATTGGTTCGCGCAAGACGCACTTAAGAAAGTAATAGAATTTTTAAGAGCTCGAACAAGCTAGGAATATAAGATCAGTAAGATGCTTTAAGGTATTAAGTGATAAACTTTGTGAGCTAAAATGGCTAAACGATAAAAGGCTTTGGGATTTCGAGAAATTTGTAAAAATGTAAAGAGTGTCTTCAGCTGTCGAACCTTTCAACCCACGAGTTACCGAGGTATTATCAACCTTTATGCAAATGAGACCTGTACTGCCTATAGCGATCTTTCCAAACAGTAAACTATTATTCGCCGTATCCGGTATGAATTCTTGACCCGAATCATATCGTCTTTTGTTAAAGGTGACATTTTTTATTTCAGAAAATTGTAAAGTCACTACTTACCAGCAATGTTGACGTTAATAAGACTTGCTACCCTCAAAGAATGTCACAAGGGCGTTATAATATCCGTGAACTTTCAAACTTTTGGGGTTAACCCTTAGAAGGGTGAATATAATTATCGGTCTATACTTTCCTTTCTCTATAATTACCCAAAAGTAATTTTATTTTGATATTAAAAATCTTCAAATGGCTCAAAGTATCTGTCTTCGCTATCTCCATCATATTATTTATTATTATTTGTTGATAGGGTAGCTTTTTAATATATAAAAAATATATTTATCGTGGATCATTCACATCAAACGCACCACCTGTAGATAGTTCTACAATAGAAATCATCTGGACGACCTAACTTCCGATGGTGCGTTCGTTGCGAGTAACGCTATATAGTTTTTACACCGTAGAAATTGCTAGATATAATAAATAATATATTATTTCGTAAGAGTGGGATTGTACAAGGTTGAAAGATCGTACACAGAAATAAAAACATTATATATATATATATTTCGTTTAAATATATGTTACAGTTAATATTATAATATCGTATTCCATACGAACTTTCACCAAGCCAAAGCAATAGGGTAGCAATGACTAAAGAGTAAATAATTTTCTATCCAATCTCCATTAAAAACATGGAGAATAGATTTAAGAGAAAAAAAGTTAATGAAAAATGATTGTAGATGAGATCCTTTCATAAAAGCACAATACCACCACATTGATATGACAGGACTAAAGAATGAAATTTGATAGAAATAAAAGTCACATAAAAAAAGTTGCTGCATAGTATTGGCAGAAAAGCATCCCTATATTCTCCTAAGTAATCTCCGAAAAATAAGACAATAAAGCAAATACAAGATAAAAGAGACGTAAACTAAATCATAGCCGTGAAATAAAATTTCCCGTGTAAGTGAGAGAAGCGACAGGGCAGACGGCATCACGGTGGAAATCAATTTGAGGCATATTGTCTGTAACTTGAACTCCTGTGTTATGGGGCGATATCCCTTGTGTCGTATCACCCCTTACACATATAGTAGTCCAATCAAATAAGCGTTCCATTCAGAAAACTTTTTACCCTTCTCAATCTCTACTTTTGAGAAGCCCGTGTGTTTTATTATAACATACACAGAATAATATACCTATAGAATTGTAAAAATCATATTAAAAAAATTCTAGATAATATTCGTAAACTCTATAAAAACCAAAGGATAGGATAACCTATCTATAATATTGACAGAATAAAGAGAGTTTTAATCGTAACAACGAACTCTAAAGTAATAATTTGTTTTTTCAAATTACGTTTTCATTCTTTTTATTGCCCAACTGTAAACAATATGTATATTTAGTTGGACACTGCGTAGACATGACATAACTGAGTCTTAGCCTGTAATTTTCTGAATTCGAGTACAAATTAACTTGCTTCTCGCGATATGTAAATCCCATTACAAGTAAGTAACTCAGTAGACATGGTAGATGGGAATAAGATACGTGTCAAGGATAATTTAAAACACGCTGATCGTAAGGAAACTCGGTTTCGGTTTGCTTTGCGAAAAGCTATAAGTGTAATGTGAATATTACAGCAATGGGAATAGCTAGTTGATACATTACGAAGAGGATGACTCGAGGCGATCGGGTAATTTTATGAAACATGAGAAAGAGAGAGACTTTCTTCGACGATGCTGATCAATATTCACGTTAACGATGGGACGCAATGCTGTCGGTGAATTTACACCCAGATCTCGAACCGTGGTAAATTAGAATGTAAATAATTCATAACGCATAAACTTTGCGTCCTCCATTATTGTCCGAGTCACCGACAGACATAAAATTAAATACTAAGATCTTCTATGGAATACGAAATCTTATTTGGAGTTGACAATGACGCGTGTGAATTCGAGCCATGATTCTGTTGGTAAATTGTTGGTTGACTTCTTGTTATCGTATTTCAAAGGTTCAGTACAGGGCGGAAGTCCTTGAGGCCTTACGGTATTGAAAAGGAAAAGTAAGTGGTTGGAAATTAAAATTTTAAGAATGAATTTGGTACTCGTGGTGGATTTCGTTTATGGAGGAATATTTTATATTTCTTTTTTATCTTAGCCAACCTGATAATTGGATAACACTATCTTATGGAGTTTCGTGTTGTTCTTGTATATATATTTTTATCCATTTATTCCGTATAACGTGTTTAAATACGACTTGTACTTGTGGAGCTTTGGTACGCCTTAAGTGTTTGCCGCTTCTGTGGACGCCGCCAACTTTTAAAATACCAACTTGTAGAACCAAGTAAGCTCTCGACCGTTTTCCGCTTAGAATCCAATTAGGATGAGCTAAAATGGATCAGGTTACGGTAGAGGGGATAGAAACGAGTTTGAATGTTTTCTACGTGGAAAAAGATACGTCTTTAGTGAGATTGAATAGTGGCTAAGTGAAATTCAATTTTTGCATACAGATTCAATGGAATACCGAGTACTTTGATATTCGTAACGTCCTGGATAAATAGAAGAAAATGGGGAACTTTGAAGAAATATCTATAAAAGATAGTGGAACAGAGACATTCATTTTTGGGAATTAAATTTTATGTACGAAAATTTGGATTTTATGTTGTGATTATAAACTTTTTCAAAAATCATATTCGATATATTAATCCTCTTGGTATTACGCAGTGCATGTTTATTGAATATTTAATTGCACATAAATATGCATTATGAAAATTAAAGGAAGTGTTTATGCTACATGCAATCGTATTTGCCAGTGAAAACAGAACATGAATAATGGAAGATAATACTTTATACCGATATATAAAATAAGCTTCCACTCGGAAAAGCTTTCGCGATTAGCGTTTCATCCGTCAGGAGTAGGAAGCACAGAAAAAATTTAAAATGAATATCTACCACCGGAAGTAAATAACAATTATATTGTCCGATAATTATCACAGTCTTAATTGAACAATCTTTTTCTTATTGCTGTGAGAAATTCTTCTTATAATTATATAAAAGAATCGAGCGAAATATTCTAACTACTTGGCAGTAGTTTTCACGAGTTTCGTTGAACCACGTTTGGATTTTCGATGCAGTCAGCTTCCTGTTCATTATTGACATTATTACTAATGACCGGTCCTCTGCTTTAGAAATGACTCGAAGTCTTCCACTGGGTGCTTTGCCCTTATTGGAGGCTGTTCTCCAGAAGGGAATCAAGGCATTTCCGGAAGTAGATCGCGATATTTTCAGTTTTTTTGGCAACATGAATTAGGCAAGGGGGATATACGCTATTCGTGAAAGTGACCTAATCGAATGCTGCCCGAGAAAAACTGGCGCAAAAAGGTTTGAGTGCAGTTATAGGTCTTGCGTGTATCATACAAAAGGCGCCTGAAATGAGTCAATCTCGACGCCATTATGGTAGTACTTAGTAATACATTTTTATTTTTTAATTATAAATCGAAGTCGTACCGTTTAGGGTTGATTCTTATGCAATGTTTATTTAAGACTATTTAATACTATTCATTGATAATACTTTGGGCCAAAATTCGATCCTGTTCTCATGGCGCATTGAGTATTTCTCATGAAGGTATAGATTAGAATTGACAATCGTTCTTGACCTAAATTTCAATCAAAAGGTCAATGAGTTCAGTACTCGAAAAGATTTCTAGAAATTGTAAAGTTTTGAATGAAAACTTGAAGAACGGATCGCTCTATCTCTGACAAAATTTTGTCGCCCTCTGGTTTCTTATTTCCTATTGCGCCACAGGGTTTTCCTTCTCAAGGTACATTTGCATTTAAATTCCATCCTAAATTCATCGTATCCAACGTCAGATGTTTGTTCACCCAGAAAGGGTGAACTGCTGGATAAGACACGATACACAGTACAGCATTGAATTTAGTTGATGGTCTTTTTAAGCGCATCTAAATTAAGATAACCAAAATTTTGTTCTTTCCATTCGATGTACGCGGTAAATATGAATATTTTTGGTGATAGTATTTTTTTTCTTATACTGCAGATTCGTATGTTTATATTATATAGGTATTAGATACAAAAGTGAATTTCATTTAGGATTCAATGGAAATATGTACATAAGGTGAATAGCGTTTTTTACTGAATTTCAATCTATCCCAGTCGTTATCCACGTTTCTTTGACACGAGTCTTGTTTCTAATTTAATGTACTGAATGTTGCGTATTCTCATTATTTCATTAATTCGTGGTGAATAAGAAAACGCAGTAGAAGGCAGACACTTGGAATAAAAAAAATAATGTCCGTTTATTTCCTGAGGCATAAAATTGTACTTTTATTAAACGGCTCTTTGTCGTATTTTCATTTCCAGCGTCAACAGGTTTTTTCCTGCGATACGTTATTACGGGACGAGTTTATTAGGACACAATTATTCAGTAATTGATCAAGCGAAGTATCCTGATTCTACGATAATTGACTACTGTGCGCTGAATTGTAAATTTGCTAAGTGGGCAGATTCGGCGCTTTAATCTTCTAAATGTGCGAAAACCCAGTTACCCTATACGTAAATAGAAACGTATGAAACAACTAATTAAAATTTTTTGATGACTTGAAATATCAAATATTTTGCATAAACAAAATTATATATACGTATATATACAATACATATTAAATATATATTTACTATTTACGAATTGCAAAAAAAAACGTTGATAACTTAAACGTTCGTGGATTTGGTCATACGCGAATATTTTGCATCTATCAGTATTTATATTATATTATCTGAAAAAAGTAATACCGCAAAAATCATGTAAAAGAAGAGCTCTTTTTTTGTAGTTTTTGAAAATGAAGAGAATGTAGCACCGCGGCATGAGATAAAAAAAAAGTAATAAAGGCAAATTTTTGATCCACTGAAAAAAGCTGCAATATTTAAATTTTTCAATTTACAGAAGTAACGAGAGCACAGAGACCTGTGCGATGCTTGCTGTGTTAGAAGGTTTCGCATTGGGTTGCGGTGAAACTACAAAGAATATTGCTGGGAATAGTCGCTACGCTTTTCTCTACTTGTCCTACTAAATGGTTGAATGGATGGCGCTGGTAACTCTCAAGGGCTGAGAAGAGGCTCAACCCTCCTTAGGGAATAGAGGAAGGAACTTTGAAGAACACTCGGATTGAGTGTAGAAAGGTGATACGGGTAAACGCAGCTACTTTCTCACAAGGATAATTCCTTCAGGCAATCTGGATTCCTGCACTTTTGTCCAAACGACTTCACTTTGACATTTCCTAAGTCCATGACGCGTCTTTTCATTTCATATTGATACGTATACAACATATAAGGATTCAGCAAAACGACTTGTTAATATTGATACAATTAAAATTTGGACAATATCAGTGCTCTTTTGTTATCCTATACATCATTATTGTCTACCATTTTTTATATTGACAAACCATCAGGTTCTAAGCTCTAGTTCTATAAAACGACTCTTCTTGAAGTGGATTCATTAAAGTAAATCCCTTTAGTAGGGTTTATGGCACAGTCGTTATTTACTTAATTACCAATATATTTTAATATTATGTAATAAAATAGGCTTTGGTATTTATACGGATATGCGTTATTTTGTGGGCAATAGAGAACTTTTATTTTGGATAATACAAAATTTGTTAAATTTTTTTTTGTTGATCAATCAAAATCGTGGTTATGGATTTTTGGAAATATCCATGAAAATTTTGCTCTTTCATAGAAAGAATTAAATAGTCAAACTAGATAGTCGTGATTTAAAACCAGTATGACTGTTGGATTTCATTGAGACATCTATCTTTATGGATAATATTTTCATATTGACATTTTTTATGTTCTTAACTGTAGCCATTTTTCTTATCACGTTGAAATGTACCTGCTGGTGTTATACTGATCGATAGTAAAGCCAATAGCAAAGTGCATGGGCACGTTTTTATAAATGCCCATACGTGAAACGTATATTATTTTCGTTGAATCAAAGCATTTTATTCTACCGCGTAGGCGTTTGATATTTATTACAATCCATTGTGTGTTCATAATTATTTTTAACGAGATGAAGGTGACTCCGGCACGTGATTAATAAGTTACGCAACCTTTGGAATATTTGGAATTAATCAGACCCAACGCATAATTCTTTGCTTGGACAGACAAACTTAAATGCTCTGTATATCAGACGATTTTTACCACGATATTTTTAAGTTCTAAAACAAAAAAATATATATTTGGAAATTACCCGTAACATTAATCATGTAAATATATATTTTATTTTTCCGACATTTTTATAAGTAAAAACATCAATGAAAATACAAGGTCCATGGCAGAAGCTGAGCATTATACAGAAAACTTTTTGTATAATTATCGTTAACGATGCTCTAGATGTCCAAGACCATTCACAAAAGAAATTCACAAAGCTCAAGTAAAGATTAAAGAATAATAGAATTTTTAAAGTAAGTCTTGTAGCGGCGTGTGCCAGTTACAGAAAAGTATATTTAAGATACTGGATATTCAATTCCCGAGCAATCGCGACATTCAATATTTCCATAACTGATTTCGACATTTCCCTCGTTACCTCTGAACCGATTTTCTTATTTGATTTTCTTCGTGCCTGGTCCCTCCATCGAGAACACCGATGCTCTATTTTGAATAACTCAATCCGTACCTGATTTCAGACTGGTTATATTATATTGTTACCGCTAGAATTAACATTATGTAAAATTTTGATAATAATTTAGGGGAAAAAAATTATTTTGTATGATAAAGTGTTAAAGAATTAATGTGATATCATGACATTAAATCCTACAGCACCTATATTTTTGGAGATGATGACCATTTCTGAATTTTGTATTGAAATGCCTTAAGGGAAAGAGATTTTTACTGAAATTCGGACGTAATATCGTATTCCGCGTACGGATTTGTTTGTAGATTATTTCCCAAATAAAAATATCATAAAAATTGAAAAATATGTTTGAGCCATAGGATACGCTTTTATTTCATTTCAAAACAATTTCTGCTATTATTGTTATTTAGTAAATATTGAACAAATAATTTATAGAGCTTTTGCGTTTTTCTTTAATTCGTTATTGTCCTGAAAATAAAGTGATAGCAATTCATACCTATCAAAATATTGTCCGTTTATACTAGTATACGTATATTACCTTACTGGTATCATTCGTAAATTAGTGATTCAGTAATAAGAAGACACACGGTCATGCCGTACCTAATTCCAAAGATAATATTTTCCCGCATTACCTGAATCCACAAAAAGTACCTCTAACTTACCTTTCCCATCGTACGATTAACCACTAGTTGAAACAATAATACCATTTCCAAGTAAGCTTAAACCCATTTACCATCCGAGAAGTATTCCGCAATAATACGGACAAATATTAAAAAATTCAAAGAATACATCCAACTGCCGTAAAGGATAAACGATAATAAAATTATGCAATAAAAAAAAAGCATTAAAAAATATAATTTCACAGCACTGATCATCACAATTCTTAAAAACATGTGTTTGCTAATACCATAAAAAAACTAATTAGTCCCAACGATGCGCTTATCTAACCATAGAATGAAGCTAATCACAATAAACGAAACGATCAGTAAAAGTTTTACGAGAAGTAACAAATATATAAGCAGGTAAATATGCAGTAACATAATGTAAATTCAAGACACCCTCTATATATGTGTTACATTGGTTAAAGTCAGAAAGTACGTTTAAGAGAATCAAAATCCGCGGTCACAGCCTATACGTTAAGGAAGGCATTAAGGTAGCTATAGTAGATACGGACTATAGCACGCGGAACAATATCAGTAAAGGAGGAAGTGCATATAGGTGGTACCGTGTTAGGGGGTGTCGCCTATTCCGGTAGCGCAGACGCGAATTTATCGATCGTTGGGATCCCGGGCGACACCCTCACCGTTCTTGGCCGAGCCTCACTGCTTCACCGGCGAACTAGTGGGTAGTACACACACACGACATAGGTAAGTCGAACTGTACGGACCTCTCTAGTCTCCGAGCGCGTCCACCATCCACGAGAGATATTTGCAGTCGAAAAAATCGGCGGAGATCGGGACGTGCTGGGAAAAATATCGTGATTTCTAGATGCGACCGTAACCCGGATGTAAGAACCGTAGTGGCTGAAGCAAGTGCGCAGGCCGCCACCCTTCGACCACGCAGACGTGGCGCGTACCAGTTTCACGTGATCGCAAGCCTCTACGTTTCCGTCGTGGAAAATTGTTCGTCTTATTTTTTACATCTTGGAAAAGCCTTAAATTCGTGAAAATCACGTCTGAGATTTCACTTTCAAGAGTTCTAACGTGTTGGCGGTTTATCACGTGTTTGAAAGTATCTCGAGTCGATTACTCGTACTCGTGCTCGAGGACGTTTCCGAGGTAAGAGAAGTCTCGGCCACTGAGGTCTTTCATGACGTTGTTCTTCGTGTCGAGGAACCCGGAAGACTTTCAGTCTTGTTCTGGGCATTTTGGTGATTTTTGAGAAATTTTTCTAAAATCAGTGATCAACTTATTTTTCGGTATTTTTATTTCTTATTATCTCATCATTGTTTGATATCAAAGGTAAAGCACATTGGTTTGGACTATACTAAATTATTGGGTTTGATAAGTTATGAAATATTTCGTTTTACTCACATTTTTTTCATATAAAAATAGTGTTCTTAGTCTTTTAATTTTTAGTCACACTATTATGTATGGTCAACATCCATTTTTTGGTACACAGAGTCTGAGGAAGTTAATAGTATTTTTCATACTTTACATGGATATTGAAAAATTGAAATGCTCATTTGTATCTATACTTCATTCAGAATAGCACGACTGTTACCGGTAATTGAAAAAAAATATATATATACGAAAGTACCTACAGATTCTTCTTGTATTCTGAATCATTTAATCACTTGTAGCATTCATTTTATTGGAGTAACTGTAGCACTACGGATTACAATGGCCATTTTTGCCCATAGATTTTCTCTAACTCGCATAACGGAAATTGAAAATTCTGTATATACGAACAAATAAAAATTAACGTCTATGATAATATATTTTATAAGTGTTACACGTCTCGTTGGTATCGGCAATAGGATTCATCAAGATTCGTTAAAAATTAACAATAGAACAAAAACTGTAAATATCTCTCAAAGGATGGCTTAATATAAATATAATTTTGTTAATATAACAAGTTCAATTTTAAATACGACTACGATGATACACAGTGTTATGTGGTTATATGTTGGTTAATAACATCAGTAGCAAAGTATTGAATCAATGTTATTCCCTTTAGTTGTCATAACTATTTCGATAACGTGATTCAATTACTTTGTCGACGAAATGCAGTAGTGACTATAAATTGCATGTAATCGTCATTGTCCAATATCGTTAGCTGCATTTTATTATTTTATCAATAACATGACGTACATTATAGCAGTAATATATTTTTCTTATTTAATTCGAATGTCATGGATAAGTCGAGTATATATATATTTGTTTAAACGTAAAAATGAGAGGAAAACAAACACACTTTATTGTAAACAACAAACACAGATGATATTTACAATTTTTCATGTCTCCTTCCGTTCAAAAACTGACAAATCTCGTTTCTCGACCGGAAATTAACTTGGAGCGATTTCGTTTATTTACTATTTTTCCTGATGCCGGAAATATGAAAAGCTGTACGTCATGCCTTGAAAAAGTTTATCGGAAATGAAGTTCAGTTAAATCCAAAGAGTTAGCGTTTGATATGCTCGAACGAAAAAATTGTATGACAAATTTCTTTTTTTTTCGACGTCTTTTTGTCATACAATTAAAATATACATTAAAATGTATAAGTTGAGATGAAAGTATGTAAATTCGTATTAAGTCGATGAATTTCTGGTGATTTATTTTTTATTATCATTTTAAGATCGAGTTATCATCGTATTTTGAGTCATGAATGCTATGGAGGATATATTGAAAATATATAAAATGATGGAGTCGTATTATCGTTTAGTATAGGTATTGAGAGTATTTCTATCACAGGTAGGGATCAATGAAATACCTTAACGTGATGGAGTCGCAATCTTCTACTACCGACTTTCGACGTTCTTATCTTCGATCGAGTAAAAATATTGCACCTATAAAAATGGCTATCACTATCAGTGCGTCGTACAGCAGTAGCTGGTTTACGGTGCCTTAAGAGGCTGCAATTGCAAAAGCGAATTTCAACATTGAAATATTTATCAATACATGCGAAAGATTGTTAAATATTTAAGAAACGATTAGAAATATTTTTATTATAAAAAAAAAGGTTAAAACTCTGCGAAATATCTCTTTGTCCCTTATTCGTGTTCCAATGAATTCAATGGATCATGACTGGGCCCGAAAATATGAATGAAAAAAAAAAACATTTAGTAAATATTTGACAAACTCTTCGTTAAATATCATAATCTAGTCTTCTAAGGGTATTGGTTATGATTTTCACAAGTTCATCTCTACAATATCCATTCGACCCTAAAATCTAATAGAATTGGAAATATAGGTAGTGGTTGTGTGCGTGAAGCTGTCATTGGCATATACGTATTAGGGGAATGAGAAATGTCTGGAAAAGGGTCGAAAGGGTCGTAAAAGGAAATTCAAAAGTGGCTTGATGTAACAAATCAAGAGATCTTTATCAGAGTCCGAACTCTTACACTCGCTTTAAGGTCACAATTTTCACGCCACGATTCTGATCCTCGTATAAGGCAACCTCGGGTTATGCATAAAAAAAGAATAGCGCGTCTGCTATACCGTGATATTATTTACAAGGAAAAGCATAATACTTTATATTAAGAATTTTATACCAATATCTTGATTTAAAAGAGTAATCCAAGAATTATTTATACGGCAATATTACCTGATATCAAATATATATCTTCATTCATTTATAAATTTCATTTTTACATATTTTATTACATCAGCTCAGAGCTGTACAGTGTCTTAAAACTTAACGTTTCGTTTGTACATATCAATTAGAATTATACTATTTACGCACCACAATATGGATGAACGAATAATTTCGACTTTCGAAAAATAAAATGAGTAAAGAAAACTACTAGACACTCCGAGAAATAAATTGCGACCGTAGTACAAGTGGTCAGATGTAGTACAGAGTGTAGTAGAAGGCACAAGAAAAAGAGAGATTTAAGTGAGGCTGCTATCGGTCTTTCCGTGACGTGAAGAGTCGAGAATTTCGCATGTATGTAGGTACTCGAAAACCTCGAGTGTAATGGAAACGTTGGAAAGGATATATACTGTATAGGTATACATAAGACAGGGTGGTTACGCCCTGCAACTTCACTATTCTACCCTTAATACGTCAAAGTCACCAGGTACGTGATCTCTGCAGCCGTTTTATTCTGCCACGGTTAAACTCGCTCATTGGATTATGTATTCACAAATTCTTCTTATCTTGCAAAAGACTGGCATAGACTTTATCCAATAACATTATATTCTACTCGCTTTGATATCGGATGCTATCGAAAATTCAATTTTTAGATCGTATTATTTTATTTATTTTTGTTTTGAATTCACAGTTATTACCACCTTTCTCACAAAGTGGGACCGTAGCCACCGACGATACTGCTTTAAGTTGTGGCAAAGCGTGAAAACATGCATTTGCACGTTGACTTAGGACGTAGAATCGATGTAGGGCCACGAGGTTCAGTAGTGCTCAATGGAATATTATACGGAGGCGAAAACATTTCGGTTTTTACTAGTTTCTACATTTTCGGCCTTGGAGCTTTGAATATGTACTAGAATACTTTCAAGTTTCGAAATCATGAACCAAGTGAGCGAAATGGCTGAATCAATGATGCAAAAATATATAAATATTTGGTATGAACGCTGCTTAATTAAAGACGGAATGCAGAATGAGAATTACAAACCACAGCCCGCGCGCCATGGGACTAGTTGTGCCGTCACGGACTTCTACTAACGCTCGCTGCGGAAAAAAATTGAAGTTCTAGTTAAGGAAGCTGACAGCTGGTTTTATTCACACCCAAAAATCTTCATATCAGCTTGATGTGAGATTTCGTAGTGATATGCTGTTCTCCTCATTCAAATTTGTCAGTCCCTACAGAGCTCTTCTTTCGATATTCATCTACAGTTTTGTGAAATTGTGTCACAAATGCGACATCACGATTACTAAAAATCATGGCGACGGCCATGACACTTCATCCAGCTTGGCAATATCCTTATTTACTTATATTTCATCAATTTTCTAAAGAGTGATCGGAAAACCGGACTCTGCACGGACCGAGATTTCATCAGAAGGCTTCAATTGAGTGAAATACATTTGGTGATAGTGGTTTTTCTGTGCTTTGATTCTTAGGTGCATAATTTCCTCGCTTCGAGTCCTTAATTAATTGTGTGAATTACCTACGCGTATAAAAGTCAGTATGAGTATCCTACGTAAAGTACATTCAACCTCAAAAAATTCTACTTTTCTTTTTTGTGACTGCGGCATGTTAATATTATATATTTATGTTACACCGTAGACTGTATATATGTATATTACATAACCGTGTATATCTTTATATATGATAATCAGTCAAATTCTATGCTTCAAAGAAACATGTTCAACGGCTCATTTCGAATTACCTCGTTCTGCTTGACAAACGGCTTAGGAAAGATTACTTTCTTTAATAAATTGCGCGTGAATTTTTCGTCGGCACTGGCTTATACCGAGTCATCCTTAATCTTTGGGGGAGATTTCATACATTTTTTCATTTCATTTTTTTCTTCCTTCTCGGTGAACGCAAATCTGCTGGTTTCGTGTTGGTTTTTTTTATCACTTTTCTTTTACATTGCCATGTGGTACGAGTTAGCCTAGTGCTATTAGGGGTAGGGACCCATTCTCCATCGATTGGCCTCCTAGGACTCGAGTTAAAGTGCGTTACAAATAGTCGTAGCGGGTGACAAAACAACCTGGGGCGATCCTCGTGTGTCCATATCTCTTTGGTGTTTCCTACTAATCTTTTTTTTATCAGTATCGCTGTATAAGCATTTCATGTTTTATCCTTCCTGAATATAAATTCTTGTATACTCTGCATAAATTTAGCAATAATCTTAACCTAATTTTACTTGTAGATAAATATAAATTAACAAAGAATTATAGTGATTTATTACAAAAGATATCGAAATAGTTTGACAGTTTAACAAGCTCGTAAATATTATTCAATTACGATTTGGCACGAATTATACAAGACAACGAATACTTTGCCGAAACATTCGAAACGATCAGTTAACGGAGAGCATAATAAACACGCTAGAAAATTCTGTTAGTAGTTAACAAGAAAGGTGGTGGGATTTCGTTTGAATTTATTTCACTAAATTGTTTGCTTAAATTGAATTCCTTTGGCTTCCGTGTTTAGTACAGCATACGTAACCAGTTTTAAGATCGAACCCTCCTTCGAAGGAAACTTGACAGCAGTCCAAGTTTGAACCAGCGATTTCAGTAATTTGTTATAAGCACCCCTTGCGGTAATTGCAGAATTTTCATCCTAGGATAAAACTCTCGTGAGAACTCATTCGGTCAGCGTGAAGAATGTCTCAACGAAAACGAATAAATATAATAAAAAGGTACATCCACGTAAATCGATTGTTGATAAATTCTACCATTGAATCCTTACGAAGTAAAATTAATTGGATTCCGAAAAAAATTCTTCGGTATATCAAAGAGTCAGACTCCATTAACCATTAGCATCAAAATTGTCGAATTTCATTAAATTAATGTGAAGTCTCTTTATTTATAAATTACCTTTCCCTTGTTTATTGTACGTAACATACATTTATATCTATATACTAGTCCCTCTACCAACCTTTGTGCGGCCTGATATTCCACCGTTTAAACAAATAGAACGGGACAGATTTTTTTTCCTTACGTGATTGATTTTGCAATAAACCGTCCGTTTAACGAAATTGCATTGTGTTTAATTCTCTTTTCAAATGAAGTTTCCCACGGTTGACTTCGAATACATGTATTCTAATACCAGTTCGATTTTCTAACGCCGTTCGTGGCGGAGTGTGGTCGTCTCGCAATTTAATGGTATTTGCATTGATTTTCATTCTTTTTCAAACGGCACTTTACGTGGGTTCATCTCGCTTCGTACATAAATCGCAAATGGCCGACGCTCTACCCCCATATCTGTTCACACTGCGTATGCTTCTGCTCGTTTATTGAAAAAAAATTATTCATACGCGAACACCTCTCGCTCTTCATTCACAACCGTTAACAATATTTCTCCCTGGGTGTCTATTTTGAACCTTGCTGTATTTTTCACATTCTTCGCAAATATTCGAACGCGAAATGCGAATCAAATTCATTGCTATTTCCACGCGATTAAAAAAAAAAAGTATATCCCGCCCCCATTTCTAGACACGTTTCCACTAAAATGTTTGTCTGCTACGTGAATTTTAACATGAGCCTTATTTAAATAACAAAATTACAACGTCTAAACTACACAGTGAATAAAGTTAGTAAATAGATTTTTGACTTATAGAAGTTCGAGCTATGGAAATCCCAGGGTCTATCATACTCGTGTATACAATGTTACCAAAAGAAACTGGATTTGATCCAAAAGATTGTAATCAAAAAGTTTTTACTGATAATTGATAGCAAAATATGCCGGAAGTGTGTATTATGCCCCGTTTGACTGTTCAACCTTTGATAAATACATTATTATGTTTATGTCGAAAGCGATTAATACTGACGTCGTATCCATCCTACGTTATCAAGTGAGCCTTTTCATAAAATCAAACTGTTCGCCAAGCACTATGAATTAATATTTTCCAGATACATGTCACTATGAAAATCACAATTAAATCGACTTCGCGGCCGTTATCGATCACAATTTACGGTATACTTAACCGAGTAAAATCCTTAATGCTAAAACTGTACCGGCGATATACGCTATTGGTAAGAGCGAGGTTAATTATGAGATTTTCACAATTTCACGATACTTAATGATCTGACGATTTTTGTGCAGTATATTTTTCCATGATGATTAATATACTTCATTATCCGTATATACATATGTCAGTAGGAATTATGCGATGAAAATTTCTTTATAATTGTACAGCATGTTTGCGGTCAATAATTAAGAATGTCGATATTCGATATCGTCACCATTAATTTAAATTCAATTAAGAGATAGTTTGAATGTAATTAATCGATGCGAGTGCCGTTTAACATCTGAACGTTTTTCTCTGAAATGATAAGTCCTGGTAGGTCCATTCGCGTGTCTTCATTGTACAGTGTTCTATAGCACTCAGATAAACTTAGGTATAGTATAGTATATAGATAAGAGGAGGTCCTTGTTTTATGTGATTATTTAGAGGCATTACGAATATTAACAAGGGTGTTTACGGTAATACAATCGTAGTCGCTTAGCTTATACTTTGATAAAAGGAACATCCATCGGTATGAATGTTCCTTGGCTTGGAATAGAGTATGCTAAAAGTGATAAAAAATAATTTTTTAAAAAGGTAATTCATTGAAAAGCTAAATAAATATTATGTAATAATCGAATTTGATACGAGCGAAAATTAGTCAGATTGCATAAATATTTTTGCTGTAGGAAACATTTCTACGTTTCAACTTTAACTGAAGTTTGAGTCTCGAGTTTCGTTATGATTTAATAAATGTAATTAAATTCTTTGCCACAGAGACATTTTGACTAAATTAAAGTGCTGTCGCGATAACGGGAACTTTGGATAACGTGTCTGTTATTTGAATTTTTTGTCATTAATATTCTTGCTTTATATTCCAAGAACTAATAGGCATTTGCAATGTATTTTTGTTTGCTACTTCAATTCACCGTAAAACCAATTTTCAAAAGTTCTGATCAAATAAAATTTTGTTTAAAAAAGGATTAGCTTTTTTTAAATTAATTATTGCATAAAGTAATGGTTATCGAGCAATGTTATGTGAGGAAACTATCACGTAGACCAATCAATATTGAATATTGCAATGGCCGCATAGTCATACGTGAAACAGGTTTCGTTAGAATCTATTTAGGCGATCCTAGTTTCCTATGATGAATCCAATTGATTGGCATGTGATCGATAATGATGCAGTAATACCGCTCGACCATATTCTAATGTCATTGCCAGTATGATGCAATTGACACACCACGACACGCAGGGAGGACACGTGTACGCCTGGATAGCTGGTCTTAATAATCTCCGTGATGCATGTTATATCAAAGTGATACGACATCATATAGTCACCCGGTAGCTGAGAATTTCTGAGGTGGAATATTATAAGCTGAAGTACGAGGGTCCATAATTATCTAATTCAATTTCAAAATTCAGCCGATAAAACGTCGAGTCTCGATATAACGAGTGTAGCAGTTATCGATATAAATTCCATGGTACCAGCATAGTTATCAATCATCGAAAAAATATAATATTTTAATTCGTCGAGTCTTTTTATGTAATAAAAAAACTTTTTGTGGTAATTTATTATCTTTATTGCTACGCTGTCTGCAATTGACGACGGTTCGTTAATTTCACAATCTGTTGAATTAATTAAGAAATTCGAACGAGTTCGCGGTTAAGTCTTGTTTTTATTTGTATTGTCTGCTATCTATTGTTATGTTTATTAATCTTTTGTCCTTATGTCGCTGTGGCGTGTGCTTTTCATTTTTACGGGTTCTTTAACAGCTTTCTCAATAGAATACGAGAGTACGACGTTTCATAGCTTGCTGGAGTTTGGTAATTTCGATCCGGTACTGTCCAAATTATACAGATGATGGTAGGAGAAATTCAGTTTCAAAGGTCTGGGAAATAACATTGGTGTAAACTTCGAATGGCTAATGCAGTCAGCGCCGATCTAAATTCTATAGGCGAACTGGAAACTGCCGTCTATAACTTTGCATCAACATCTGAATAGCGAAGGATTGTATACTGGGGTTATTAGCCAGAAACATGACGATTGGCGAGTACAAGTAATACGTCTGTTGTATATTTTGAAACGCGAACAGTGGTAACTGTCAAAAGTTTTAGGTCAGTTTACACCAAATGGAACGAACCGTGATTAATTATTTTTTTGCCGTTGCTGTAACTCTCATCGACATCGCGGTTCAACTTTGAACGTGGAGGAAAATGCGAATCGAAATAAAATCTCCGTTAGGGTCGACGTTTAAATACTGCGTAATCGGATTACTCTTTCGAATGAAACTTTCGTAATAATCCGTATATCGAATTTTCATCCCTCGCAAACATCAAGGCAAACGATTCTGATATTTATTCACGTGCCAAATTGTATAAGATTATTTTTTTAGGGAATTTACAATTTGTGAAAGCTGGTAATTTTGCTTCTTCTGATTGATGCACGCCATTTCAACTTTACTTTTTTTATAGAATTGATAATTTCATGAAATCACCGAGTAATCGGGTTATCGCTTGTAACCCGTTCATTTTGTCTCGCTAAAAATGATGCTTGCATCAATATTTAAGAAAAAAAAAATTGCCAACGGCAAACTCGCAGGAAACGAACGTACGCGTCACAATGGAAAAATCCAGCCATTTGCAATTTGAACTCCTGCCAAATTGCGAGTGGCCGGATTCGGCGTTTTCTCTATGTTCCGTCGAGGAAGCGTGCAAGCTAACTTTTAAGGATCGTTTAAAATGTGTAGCCATGGCAGTTAGCTAACTCATAGACCACCGGTGGCCAACAATTGCGTATTGTCTCCAAGAGCAATTGGATGAGCATTGGATTTATTAATGGCAACCCATTCGCCAAGAGTAACGTGAATGTCCTACGTCCATGAGGTTGGGACATTTTTCTATGATATTACCAAGAAAAGTCAGTAAAGTGATTCAAACTGATAACATCTTCTGATAGTTTCCTTTCATTATTTACAACATTAGATTAGTATTGATATACTGCACGTAATAAATACCTACATTTATATTTCCAATTGAACATTTTTTCAATAAGAAATTATTTCTCTGTTAGCTACGAACCCAACATTTTAACGCGCTATGCCCGTATTTAGGGACATTTCGAAAACTTCTATTCGTAGAAAACATTAGTTTTATAATCTCAGAGATGCGAAAGTTTATCGCACCCAATTTTATTTAATAGCCAAAAGTCCTTTGCCTCTATACTCGCAAGGTAAAAACGTATTTACAGTCAGTCGCGTAAATTCATATTTTCAGTCGAACGAATTTTCAAACTGAAATCGTTTCCTTTTGGCCTCAATGCCAAAAATAACGTCACCACGTTGCTCGTTGAGTGACACTTGCAATTTCTCCTATTTCTCATTAACAGCTGACTTTTATTCTTAGCTCAAACGATTTTTGGAATTTTCTAGTACGTTATCGGTCAACGTCGATATTTTATATGACTGTCAAATTTTTTTCTATCTTTTTGTCTCCTTTCTTTTTAATACTTGCACCATCTGCTGGCAAGTACCTAGGTGTCTACGCTGGGTACCTTCTAAGGGTAGGCAGCTACTACATTTTACATTCGAAAAACGTAGCTTCAGTATCCTCCGTTGTAACGTTGTAGTCAATATCAGTGAAGGGTTAAATTTTCGGTCCAGAAATCATTTTATTATACCTCCGTTCATCTCTGTCAAACCCAGCCAAGTCCTACCTAGTTACTTACCACTTTTCTCTCGTAAATGCTTCTCGGAAGTAAAGTTTGTACTGGGTTTCGTATCCGTTTTTCAGATACAAATTCTTCTAGAACACGTAATATATACGTATACAGAAAAATTGACGTGGAAGCATCTTCTCAGAATTACCCTAATGGTCCCGATATTATCCACTTTTTCTCTACTCGTTCCTTTATGATCCCTCGTTAACGAAAGTTCCTGCAATCACTTTTAGGAAAGAGTTCGTTATATAGCGCTGCTTGTTTTACTCTTTGTATTTTCATCGAAAATGTTGAAGCTGCACACTCAATATTCTTCACATAGAGTAAAACTTTTAACAGTAAATGTGTGTAGTTTCAATGGGAAAACTAAATAGCTCTCAGGGATAGTTTCAACATTCATGTTTATAATATATTATGCAGGTAGTATCCGTCGGCTATAATTTTATAAGTCGTAATAACTACAGTTATAGTACTGGTACTATACAAAATTATTATTCAGTTTAGTAATAATATAGTACGTTTATTTTTTATTCATTTACGAGTCTCTATATACACGCAAAAACATATATATATATATATATATATATATGTAAAAGGGTTCATGACGTCACCGAGGGTCCGAAGCCATTCACGCTTCCTATTGAGATCCCGGGATGAATGGTTACACATGTTATCGACCGTTTCTGGAATTTTGAGACAAAGCAAACGTCGATAGGAATTTCAACCCTTAACTACGCAGCTCCAGTTCTAGAAACATACTTACCAAGGTGAGGTCTGTGAGACCTGAATCTATGGAGTTCATTGCAGTGCTACTAAAACGAGTAGAGTACTTCAAAAGTAGAGTTTTGCGTCGCTTTTCTCTTAATTTAACTAAATTTAATGCCCAAGTATCAAGTACTAGTGATCTAGTAGGATTTTTTTAATTCTTTGAAAATTTACCTGGAGACAAATTCGGCGGGAGGGCTAAAGATAAAATGAGTGAAGTCTTTGAAACGGCACCGGTGAGTAGTTAAGGGTTAAAAGTGAAAAAAGAATTTATAATAAATTTATTAGTATGATTTGATTCATCGCATTATCCGCCATGTTGTAACAGAAGGTTCAACATAGAGAGCTGTCAACTTTGTCGTCTTTTTACTACTTAGACGCATTAATGTTTTGCGCCATCCGAAACCCAAGGCGTCGCGACGTCGTGCTTGCTTAGGAAGTTACCGGCGTTCCGCCGGTAGTGTCGAGGACCGGCTTCTCGTTCTGGGTCGATACGAACCCAGACTGTGGGTCGGGCGTTGCCTATTTCTGCTTGTCCGACCACAGTGTCCTCAGGTTCCTTCGCCGTTTACAACTAAATAGCATGGCCATTGTTGGCCCCCTAAAAAATTAATCAACATCTTTAAGCATGAGTTGAAGCTATTTTACATTCTGCTTACGTCATTGTAAAACTACTTGCGATATTATAAAAATCTGTTATCGCGCCCTTTTGTCTCAGAATTTTATTTTCTTTATACTCGCGTAAGTTTTATGGCTTACGCACTCTTGTGTCTGTTAGATTTGTAAATTTTATTTATTGATTGAAATGTTAAGCTTTGTAAAATTTTACTTTTGTTTTATTAATCCGGCAATAGGCGCCTGGGAGTCTCAGATATTCCGAGTCAATGCTTTTCAAATGGAGAATAAAATCGCGCCACCGTTTCCAGGTTAGCCGCTTAATCCCCGATCAAACTGTACTGCGTTAAGAGTAAATGGTACCTTGACAGGCTGATTGTAACAGGTTATACTATTTGTTATCGTTATAGGTTTATTATCGTATAAGACGCATATTATAATTGTTATCTAAAGTATTTCAATAATAAACTCGGTTTAGCAATACCGACTTGAAAGAAGTGTTATTTTAAGGCTCTTGTACAAAGTTGCACTTTATTAAGGTACTGCATAACGATGTGCGAAAACTTTTATCATTCGAAAATGATTGTCAAATTTTATTGCTTATTTTAAAAGCTTCTCATTTGGCTTCTTCGGAGCCACTCAACGCCCCTATTCTCGGGTTATCATTTAATAATTATTTAATTAACTAATTTACAATAATTAGATTGATGTCTGTACCATAACCATTAGTCGCTATTTTAAAAACTCCTCTATGTACGGTTTGCCACAGTCGTTACTCAGGCATCTGTTTAAACGAAATTGAGTACTTCAATGATTGGTCGTATAATATAGTCTTGCGGATAGTGATCATTGCATATGTGAAAATTCGTGGTATGTATGTGGATGCTGCAATCAGGCTGATTACATTGAAACGTGGTGAGATATTCTAGTATTCTGTGGTTGCACATGATTTTCTATAGACGATTCCCCCATGAACCATCATTGTCATACTATACACTATCAACCTTCCTTATACATTATCGAAATTAATATTTTTATAGGATTGTATAATGAATATTCATCTGCTTTTTTTGAGTATTTATAATTCGAGATTATTCATGATATATACTGTCTATAATATATAAAATATTAAATGCCTAGGATATACTATAGAACAAAATTTTACACGGCATAGAATATATTCCTGGATAATACTTGAATGCAATTAGATTATCCGATTGATTTGTCAACATCGAGTGGTCCCATTCTGTCTGTTAGAATTGAGTCAATCGAAGCGTTAAAAGCGACTTGTGTGAGGATGAACTGGGAGTCACGTTTACGCATTTTCAATAACAGGGAGCTTGGTAGAAAGAAATCAAGATGGGTAACCCAGCTGGATAGAACGATCGTCCAGTCATGCGAGTTCCGTCGGTTGCAATATTCCTTAATGAAAAACTTGGACCCCGTGAGCATTCCGAAGTAACTTATTGCAACTTCGAACCGAATGAGAAAATTTTTCAAGCTCGTACCGAGGTATAGAGAGGGAGAGAGAAAGAGGAAAAAAAAAGGAATTGCCGTTGAAAAAACACTGTCGAATCCGAAACTATAGACAACTCCCAGAATACGTTGGTTTAACTGGGGAATTTTGTACAAAGTTTTTACTTCAGAAAAATTCCTATTCACCATTGTCTTTTTGTTTTTTCTTACCATTGTTTTGACAAAGATTGAGTAACCTGTTTTTACTGTGCTCTTGTAAACGGGATCGAACGTCTCAATGCGCTGTTGGGTTAGGTTTACGAAATCTTTACCGAAGTGTTTGCTCTTAGCGGATCGAGTTACTTGAGACGGGCGTTATTTTTCAAAGCGGTGACTTTGGGAGGCGAATGAATCGTGCCAGAAATAATTTGTGTCTCTTGCCTACGTTTCTTATTGGGGAGTTCAACTTAAGCCATATTAATTCTGAAACTGTCGTATGTACCGAACGTCTGGAAAACTTTGCAGATACTTTTTTTTTTCGATTTTGCACTTCTTTTTTATTTGTTCGAAACAGGATATAAGTGTATACACTATACATATACTTATGTATATTGGATTATTCAGCTGAGATGCATCACCTGAAGTTAGCGCATTCATTTGATCATCATGGCAAAACCATATTCAGACGCTACGCTTGGGCTGAATGATCGGGTATACATATATGTACACACGCCCTCATATCTTATTTACGACAAATAAAAAATAGAAAAGCAATGCCGAAGAAAAGTATCTGCAAAGTTTTCCGCATGCATGCCTGGTAAAGTATATAAATAGGAACAATTTTTACGCGATCCGAACGCAATTATCGTGCAAATTTCATTGAACATATTGTTGAATTCACACGATAAATGATAACGAATGCAATTCAAACTCGAATAGGGGAGCATAATTGATATCAATATATAGATACATATGTTCCTTTAAAATTACCATAGAACGCGTTATTGAATTTATTGATCGATGCTCGATAATGAGCAATTTGTGACTATAATATAAGAGATAGGGGAACGTATGAAAAGATGTAATATAGGGACATGATAAGTGGAATAATATTTTGTAGCTTATTTAATTGCTATATTTTTTATTTTGCCCCACCTTTACCCAATAGTAAATATCAACAATTTTTTGTATTATTAAGTCTTTACTCGAACTTCGGAAAGACTTCCTGCTGGTGCAATTTCATGATATTTTAATCTTCGTTAATTACATAGTTAGATTATAATAAAGATAATCAATTTATTCACGAATAATTAAGATTGACATGGTGCATAGAGTTACCTAATACCTAATTTATATAAAAAAATAAGCACCCAGGAGCTTTGAGTTTTGCTGTATGTTTATGTTTACGACATCATTCTTTCCCAAATTCAATAAGAACGGAGCTAATCCACTTCTAGTAAATTGAGTTTACGCGAGGGTGAGAGAATAAGATATTCTGCTGGGGATCTTAGAAATTCCTTCTGGTTTTCTGTAGGATTCAAGAGGAAAAAAAGCAAATGAAGATCATCGTGATTATGGATGACTTTCTGATGTGACGCATTGAAATTAACGATATGCTGAAATAATGCAATTCGTAACTGCATTGATATTTTGCAATTTGAATATCATACAATTGATCCTTATTTGGATGTCAATTTTTTGAAGTAAAGCAGTAGCAACTGGAATCTAACGAATTATTCAAAAGTTTAATATTCCCATCAGAGATTCATGTACGAAGTCATTATGATCAATTGCAATTTTTCTAGTCTATAGTTACATATATGTATAAATGACGAATGCCTTTCGCGAGAGAACGAATCAAGAGGAGATACGATGACGTATCGAGATAGACTTTTCTGAAATTTACATACACGTAAAGGAGATAAGGTGTCAATACTACGTGAGAAGAAGATTTGCGAAAATTTTTCAGAAAAATTTTGCAGCATTGTATACGTACGTCAACATTTTTTCGAGTTATATCAACGCCTTAGTAAATTCACGTTGCTCATCTCATCACTATTCGTATTTTTCGTAAATTTGCAATATTTCGTAATTCACGTCTCGTATATTTTCTTTCGATCTATTTTGCAATTCATTTCAATTCACAAAGTCCCGCTTAATCGCAATTTCGCTTAAATTCATTGCCGCGAACTTCGAATCTTACTTGTTATCAAAGTTCGTTTAAAGGATCTTTTAGTGAATTCCAAATAGACGCCATTTATCAAAGGACGCGATGTCGACGAAAAGCGTCGCGTCGTCTCAAAGCATCATGAAAACATTCAGTTACGTTCGGTGAGCATCGCAAAGTTTTGAATGACCTAGCCAAAGATAAAACGTAGTCTGATTATTTGCAGCACCCTTAATGCATCTTCTTCGATATTAAATTAAAATCATAACTTGCCGTTAATTATATCATCGGATTTACAATAACCGATATGCCCCCTTAACTTATCCAGAATCTATTCAATGTCATCGCGACTATCTTGCTACAGTTATCGCGTACAAGCTGTACGCTTGGTTAGCAACGTGGAATAAGATTGTAGCGATATCCCAGAAGCAAAGTTTGATACGACTCTGCGAAAACTTATCGTACTTCAGAAAAGATATTTATCGTACTCGTCCATCGCCTAATGGACATTTGGATATTTATGAATTCCCAAGTTACAGTAAGTTTTCTTCTGGCAATGTAACACATGAATAATGATAAGAAAGTTTTTCACGTGAAATTATAAAATTGTCTCATTAATCGCTTGGATATCGTATCGATTGTCTGTTTCAGATTTCAACTTGGATTGTTTATTTTCTCCCTTCTCACCTCTCTTAGTTCACCCTTTCATTTCGAGTTACTTTACGTTCAAGCTTATCACGAATTTCCAACAGTATCAAGCACTGTAACGTGTCAGTAAGGACTCGAGACACAGACGCGACCAGACGTACCAACCTAATTACTCAACTATCTTCCTATAAACCAATCCCTACCAACCATCTATTTACCTATCTTCCACCTACGTACAGGAATAGCGTATAGGCAAACCTGTCGTGCGAGAAACCAAAGTCTCTCTCAAGTTTGAAGAAAGTACCGGTGGTGTCACGTTTCGAATAACCAGTGAGGACAAACGTATGAGCAGTTAAATTATCCTCGAGGAGGACTTCAGGCATATTAAATTTGAAGAGATCAAGCAAGAAAGAACCGGCAAGATTACCGGCCGCGGCGGCTGCGCTAAGTATTGCGGCACTGCTCCATCACCCGGCAACATTTCATTCTCCAGCTTCCGGCAATCTTTCACCTCCAATGTCAACTACTTGAAACGGAGGTGAGTAGTAAATTGGACTTGGTGCTTTTACGTTGCTGATTTTAATCATATAATTGTTTCTTCTTATTTATTTTTACTTTAATTTCTTCTCGAGTGCCGGCACTACTACTACCAGTAATAGTTGTATCGTGCGATCGTAACGCCCTCGTGACTGGAAGCGTCTTTCGTGCACTAGTATCATTCCATGTATGGCTCACTGATTTGCTTTCTCTCGGAGAGCCACTCCTTTGTCTTCACTTTCTCATCTCCTTTGTCCACTCTTTGTCGTTCATGAATTTCCGAATGGATTCAGGACGTTGCTGAGCCGGATTAAAGTTGACGGATTTGAGATTTTTTTATCTTTATTCTTTTGGATCTTGACGCAACACAAACTTTTTTCTATGATTTTCTTAGTTATTGCAGGTTTTAATTTTAGTCTCAATATTTGTACTCATTTTTAATAGATTTTAATTTTCAATTGCTTCCGCATGTATTTCGTTGCTTTTTGTTTATTGCTCATTTTTCGTATTATTACCATATGCGGTACACGCACTCTTATATGTCCGCAATGGTTATCAATGTTGATGATAAGAGTTATTTGCAATACACTGGTCAGTGATAATAAAGAATCTAGAATATCGCAGATATAACGGCTGTGCAGACAAATTAGACGCAATTGCAGTTGCAAATGCAATTATCAACAAACGGCGTATCCCTTTGACGCATTAATTTCAAGCGTCCCCGCGAATTCAGCGAGAAGAAAATAAAACTCTCTGTGAAATTGAAATGTTCAATGAAACTCATATACGAAGACGCAAATCAATTTACCGATCCTTCTCTCGCCACCCCCATCGATCGAAGCAGCACATCGCGGCAATTTTATTGAAACGTATACGAGCCGCGATATTGCAAATTAATTCCACGGCAGAAACGTTCCTTGGTTGTTATTGAAATCCATTTATATTTCATGAGTCGCAAAATTGAGAGGGAGGAGCAAAAGGTGGGACTGAGCATTCGCATACGTAATTTATAACCAGACTTTCGCGCTTTCAATTTTTACCACGTCAATTATTATTGAAATTGAAAGTTATTACCTTCGTTTATTATTAGTATGTTTTTTTTTCCCCCCCCATTTACACGCTTCCACGAACGCCTCCGCGAAGAGTGACTCTTTCGTACGGCCGATGATTTATCAAATATACCTGACAACGCCCGTGCTTGGAATTCACGGCGACATACTTGTTATTTATCACGCATGGCGGTTACACATTCATCGTTATTCCCACCCGTAAATCTCGGTAAATAACGCAAACTGACGGCGATGAAATTAACGCCTAACGAAACTCGCCGACCGCGAACTTCGTAAGCCATCGCTATCCAGCGTACGACGTAACCCGCAACGTTAATTCAACACATATCACCCGCTGTACTCACTCTGAACTTCAGTCTAGTATATCTACACCGTGACGACATACATGGGTTTATATATATATATATATATTCGTTACCTGCTGCACGTATCCCTATGCAATGGTTAACAATACGAGTTACGACTCGTTCCTAGCTAAACTTCGTCGTGCACGCCAGTGGCGTGTTCGCCAGTCCCAACAAGTTGCACCTCATTCATTGAAACTGTACTGTCAGCACTGGTAACTTCTGTACCACTTGTACTTGCTGGGATACTTGAAATTCTAATAACTCTGATACAGTTTTTACGGCGTAACCGCCTTATTGTTTGTGGTATAATCGTGCATAATTGAATAATTGAAAGTACAGTACTTGCTGAGATTGCAGTCAATTAAAATTGTATAAAATATTATACTTTTTTTTGTATTAGTTCAGCACCAAGTGTTTGAGTATGCATGCTCTTCGGATGTGAACTTTTAAATTTGTACAGGAGCAGGTGCATGGTGCTATAATGAGGAATCATAATGATCATCCTCACGGTCATCAGAATGTTTCATCAGTCATCAGTCATCGAGTTCGTTCACTTTATGGAATACACGTAATGGCTGCTCAATGTGCACTAAATGGACGAAAGGAGTCCAAGATATTGTCTTTATCAGGATGGCCATTGTAGTTTGTCTTCCAGGTTCTCGTCGGGCGACTTAAGTTCCGAACTTGATGATGAACCGATCTCTGAATCTGGGATGGCCACCTTGGGCCGTCAGGACTCGTCCCAACCGTATCAAGGTGTCCCAGATAGACCACTTCAGTCCCAGCCTGCACCTACACCGCCACCTAATCAACCACCTGTGCCAGGAGCACCTCCTCCCAGTACTCAACAACCCGGTGGAGGTGACCTAAGCCTGAACCTGAGACCCAGTTCAAGGACAACCAGTGCTCCATCATCGCCAGCTAAAACACGGGAGAGCTTGCTTCAAAGGGTGCAGAGTCTGACTGGTGCCGCTCGTGATCAGGCAAGTGATAAATGTTCATTAAATTATTTTTTTAATTTGCTATTAGCATTTTTTTATATCTGTACAGCTCTGTCGTGATTTTTGCGCGGGTCTTGACTCTTTATATATTTTCATAGATTTATGAAGGCAACCGCCAGTTTACTTACGTGAATATGGAGTTATGTGACTTTACGAATTTACTTCCTGGGAAGTTCATTTCCTTCAACTTTTTACAATGAAATAATGTAAGAAAATGTCGGCTGTTTTGGACTTTTTTTTAGGTTAGAATTCTGTGCGTGAAGTTTGCTAGGACGATGGGTGAACTGTCTTGAATGGATAATTAGAGGCATACATATATAGTCTGAGATAGACTTTTTAAGTGGATTTGCTTATCATGAAGCATGGCTGACAAGACAATAACCGTGTCGTGGCATAATATTACTTTTACCACTTATCCTGTTTAAGACCTTTTTAGTTACCCAGTGGTTTCATCCTAAAGCAGATGTCCGGCTACTGTACGAAAATTCTGGTGGCGATGTCCTTTATTGTTCAGGAAGAACATTACGAGGATTAGCAAGAGTGTTAGTGGTCCTTAATCAAAATATATTTAGGCACACATTTTTTTGTACCAATTCTTGATCGGTCGACATAGAACACAATTATTTTATTCATTCAAGTATACATGTATTCAATTCTATTATATAGTACGTATTAGAATTCTTTCATGAACGTCTAACAAACTAAAAATATACCTTCGTTTCATTAAATATGGTTCTTACGCTAAACGACTCCATTCAGTGCTCGAGCCAGGAGAGCAAAGTGATTAATTTATTCTGAAGCTGACAGCAGCTAATATCTTCTCATTCGATGTGCAACCGGTTCCTGGTGAGAAATAAAGAGATTTCGAAAGTCTCTATTATTCAAGAAGCACCCTTTTAAGGGTGCTGAAGGGTGATTCATTACTTTTATGGGTGTTCAGTACCTGCTTGCGACTTTCAACATTTACCGTACCCCATAGCGTCCTTGATGCCAAGAGAGCCTTTTGGTGTGACGCTTTTCCGGAATTATCGAAGTTTCCTTTACGAGATGTTCAAATACCCGTGCGTAAGATTCCAACAAGTTTCATTACATGAGATATCGTTTAAAACTTTTGAACCCCTAAAAAAAATTTTTACTTAAATATTTTCCTCAAGTTTTTCGTAACTTGTTATAAATGACAGATATAATTATTAAATATAAAAACTATGGCTGCATGTCGACCTGAAATACTTGAATAAACAAGTAGTAGCAATAATAGTCTTTTATTCCAAAGTACGGGTTCTATCGCCTTCTACTGCCATTCCCTTAGAATTTTTACATCATTCCCCACGCTTACTCTAGCTTAAGATTAACTTAATCACATACCCTATAGCATTATTAATTAACTATTAACATTTATCTTCTACAATTTATTTTACATTTCCGTTTCACCCCCTTTTCTTAGTTCTTTTATATCATCCGCTTGTTCTAACCTCCCCTGTTACTCTCTCCCTTTATTAACCTCGGTTCTCGACTTTTCGCCTGCTAATCTTTCGAATTCTTTTGTATACCCACACATCTCTGGGATCGACTTACCTTGGAGGATTTTTATCAAATCATCTCCCAGTTCCCCCTCTTGCCGGTCTCCCACCCATTTTTCCACCCACATCACCCACTCCTTCCTTATTTTCTCCCTCGCTTGCTTGCAGACCCAGATGTGTTCCAAATCCTCTCTCTTGTTACCACAAAGCCCGCAGCTCCAATCTACGTATTCTTTCTTTCCGTCTCTATACGCATTCCCACATCGTAACCTCGCCCATTCTTCCTTCATCCATCCCTGTAAGTCCTTTGCGTCCCAGTATTTTTCTCTCTCGATGCCTTTTTTGATGAATTTATATATTCCACAAAAACTTGATTTATCCACCTTACTCCAATCTCCTTGGATACCTTATTCTCTTTTTCTTTCCACTCCCATTTTGAAAAACTTTTCCAAAATTTTCCCTCTTTCCTTTTTCCATATTCCCTGAATCGTAAACCCATCTCCCACTTCTTCCATCGCTTCCTTCCATTCCTTGCCCCACTTTGATGGCTTTCCGTTAATGATTCCCCTCGCCTCTTCTCTGAGGCATATTTTCGGCCAGCGCGTATCCTCCATTTCCATTATATCTAACAAGTATTTGCCTGCTCTTTCTCTCGTTTCCACTTCCATACTTCTTCTCCCTGCTTCTAGCTTCCACAAATAGTCTGGCGTGTTTCTTGCCACCCCCCAGTGCAATAAACAAGTATCCTTAATATAAAATCTGTATCATTTCTTTAATAATTATTTTCCAGTGATTACTTCTTATACTGTTAATGCAGAACCGTGCGACTACCTTTGACCTGCTGTCTGGCTACTCGCCATCCGCACCTACTGTTTCCTTTCAATATCCCGAGTCGCCTTTCAGCGATAGAATACATTGCATATCAAGAGGCGCACAGAACCTTTCCCGATAGCGATCAATACCTCAAGCCTTCTTCAAATATATCTGCGTTTAGTTTTACTATGGCCCGTTCACATTTCACTATACCTATATAATTTACTTCCTACCATATCTAGTGCTTACATCACAGACCCGTAGTGCTCCATGCTCAGTGAAAAGTGGAAGACGTAAAATGCTGATACGAAACGCTTTTGATGCTGGTTTAAGACATCTTTAGAGCATAGAGGTAAAGGTTAAAGAAAAACAAAAGAAAACTGTCGAGTACAAGGGGTTTGGGAAAACTATACATAATTTTACATAAATTTTTATTTCTTTTATCACACTAGAACTCAAACGAGGGAAACATTTACTATCTTTTTTTTTAAGAACAATAAAAAGGATTATTATACGTTTAATTGAAGTATATTAATTACAAACGTCAAATATAAGCATAGGTAATTTTGTATTGATTAGTTTTCGATTATACATAGAATTGTGTTTAGCGATTTTTGTTATAGGAATTTTTAAATATATCCGGTGAATTAAATTATAATATTCTGTAAGAATGTGCAATATAATTTTCTATGAACGCCATTCGTTATATCCATCCGTGTCAATTGGATAACTGAATCCGAACATCGAGTGAAGCCGATGTTAAATATTTACATATAATGTTCCGTACACAGTGTACAGTTGCGCGTTCCTAAAAAATATTTTGTAAAAAACGTACATTGCAAAATTAATTTCCTCTTACCGCAGTACCGAATCTACAAGCTCGAATAAATATGGCAATCCGATTCGCGAAATGGCGCGTCACCGATCATTAATATAAGCGTCAAACAGCCCGAAGCACAGTTGTGAATTGCAAGCTGAATTATGCACCCTGCATTCTACGCGCGACCAAATTGAAGCGATTTGGATTTCATGACGAGACCCAATCTCACGATGAAAATAATTGGAACGACATAATCTTGATATCCTGTCGATAATTATTGCAGTACTAGGTCGTAGCATAAATGCATCATATACAAAGTTTTCATACGCAATCCCAAATCCGTAATTGTCCTTGAGCAGTCACGCGTCTGATATATAATTATAATGGCTGTTTAATTGAAGGAAAAAAACACGATGCACAATCTCTGCTCATAAGCCTAATTGCATTCTAGTTGCGTCGTTGCTTGGACTATCGTATCGTGACACCGGGTGGCTTGCAGTGCTTCTAGCCGCCTCGTGAAAATGCACGTTGAAAACTACATCAACTAATTGGACTTTTATGCAAATAACCATGTAGACGAGGCAGCTTGCCAATTTGCATGTGTCCGTTACCGGTAGCCGCGGCTGAGTTTTTGCGCGACCGCAAACATTTCAATTTGTTAGGGAAAATCCAGCGAGCCCGACGGCAGAAAAACTTGTCAAGCAACGTGCATCGTTTACGTAAACTCGTGTCCGTTACGGTTTCTTATTTAACAGCCAGGCACGTTACTTCATAGTTCTACGACCATTGGTTCAAAAATTTCATTATTTATACGCGAGTTTTGTGAATTTCCGAAATCGTGTGCGCGTGACGTATAATATATCGAACGTCTCATAACGGGTTAATACACTTGAGAATATATTTTGCGAATCCGCGAAAATATATTTTAATGGTTTTACCGAATAAACGAAAAACGATTTAGCCGTATTTTGCGCTCAGGAATATCGTTCTGTGAAATTAGGTGCTTTATTCTTGTTTCTGTTGTTCTATAGATTAAGCCAGCAATATATTGTTCGTATGATATCTATAGAAATGAATTCATCTGTATACAGATCAGTCTTGCTTAGTTGACTAAATTGAATATCTACATTTTGTATTTTATATTTCGTTTTGTATGAACCGTACGTCGAAATTATATTGAAACGAAACAATTGTTTAATATCCTTTTATATTGATTAGGTTATTTGTAATCTACTTACTTCGTTATATTCAGTTGAATAGGGTCATTGACCGATATCGTGCCCGGTCCATGCCGTAGCATACTCCGTTGAGTGCTAGAATATGCAAAGCGTTATGCACGGGCAGACCTTACGATAAACATGAGTAAACGAGAGTGATGGAGTTCGTGGTTCATTTGCTTTGACATCAGCAAATTTAGGGAATATCGTATTTTTAATCCGAACTATTCCTGGGTGTAAACGAAAAACGTAGTAACGAGGGATGAAACTTGAAACCCCGAGCACGTTATACTTTTCAATTCCTGCTACACCTATAGACACAATGAGATACATTTTTTTGCAAAAAATTTACTTTCCGTGAATATTTCCACGATGCAATTACTTTCGTTTAATTAAGCAGATTCACGCTGCTATACGTGAGGTCTTTTTAACAATTCTGTAAATACAATTGTTCATCGTGAAGCAGGTAAATTAATTATATCCTTGCGCAAAATTCGCAGTTATCTTTTCGGCTCGAAATAAGGAGAGCACAGAAAGGATAGAAAGAGAATGGAATACTGCTAAGAGCTTACCTTAGTCAGCGATGAATATTTTATTTTTATTTTTCTTGAAAACGTCCCAGAGAGATAAGGATGGATATGCTTTAGATATTATTGGATGAGAGAAGCAACAAGATGAGACGTAATCCCAGCATAGGAAGCGCTTACTCCTGCTGTGCCAACGTTCCTTATCAAAGAGGAGAAAAAAAGAAACCACTCTGCACAGAACATTTTCATCCCTTCCTAATATTTTATTATGAGCGTTTACGATCAGTCTGAACATTTTGGATTTTCCATTCACGCTCAGCTAGATGATGAAATCGCAAGCATTTTCTGGAACGTGAGAATTCGTATGAATCAACCCTCTGACCGATATCAACCCTTGTCAAGATATTTTTCCTCCTGGTAGTGTGTGCACACGTGCTGCAAATGCCTGAGGGTAGTTTCCCTTTATCCAGGTAATGCCTACCCATGCAAGGCAAAGAGTTCAAATTGCCCGAAGCTATTCCGTGACGATACATCCGGAATGGGCGATCATCGAATTTTGTGAAAAGTATTCAGTGGGAAATTCAAAAGGGTGGTATCAACCGCAATAGTCTTGCTTGACAACGAGACAGGTCACCGTGGTCTCATTTGAATGATAAAAATAAAAGCACTTCCCACCCTTTGCGTGAGCATCATAAAAAATGTAAGCATAATCTTGCTGCTGGCAGCGTCTTGCTACTTCCGCCTGCGGAAGATGAACTTTTATTACCGTTTTATGAGACTCATGTTTGAGAAGGTTCATACCTACCCCTCTACCTGGTTGCTTATACATGAGATGCTTACTAGACTTTAACGGCTGTCAATGATATCATCTGTGACGGTGTGATTGTGACCTAGTATTCGAATTCAAGCCCTAGGGCAGAATGAACGATACGAAGGGATCAATTTTTGTTGGATACTGCTATAAGTTTTATGGATTTTATTACATGAAAATTATTGAAGTATTAATAATTGTATAGCACAAAGAGTAGTAATTGAAATTAACGAAAGTAAGCATAAGTAGTGCATAGTCGAATAGATGAATACTATGTGGTATACAGGGTGTTCCAAAACGCCTATTTTTTACTTTTATCTAATATCATATATTCAAATTCGAAAATATTTTAAATCAATACTCTCGGTTCCTTATTATAATAAATTATTCATTATAATACTGAGCAAAATATTGATATATTGGTTAAGCAATGCTATCAAGTTATAATGAAACTTCGTTACAAACTCATCGAAAGTCCATAGCCCTGCGCTTACTTAAAGTTTAATATTAAACATACATTCGCATTACATCATATTGGTAGCATCAAGTAAGCAAGTGTAATTAGTTTTTGACATGTCAGGAATTCTATATTGACCCTTATCGTTCCAGCAGTACTGCTGGTTGGAGTTATAAAAGTCAATTATTCATATACGTATCCTTAGAAATATGTTTTAACCATAGAATTTTATTTTTATATATACAGGGTGCGTCTATCCTGGGAGCAGCGGTGTCGGGTGCAACTCGCGGACCACCTTTCAACAAGGATCGTTGCTTCACCCTGCTGGTAATTGACGATCAGAACACCGATTGGAGCAAATACTTCCGGGGACGTCGATTGCACAACGATTATGAAATTCGTGTGGAGCAAGCTGAATTTCGGGAATTGTCACTCACAGCCAGCGAGGCTGGCGTCATTGTTTCGATGGCCGTTTTTCGTAACGGGACCAAGGTCATCCGGTAGGTTTTTCATCCAAATTTTCAAGACACTTGAATCATGACTACTCATATGCATATACGTGCGAAACGAAACTCGGAAAGAAGTAGTTGCCCATGAACTCTTGATGATACCAAACAACGTCTAAGGCTTCGTTCATACTGGGAACAATGGATGATTATTCAAGTACGCTCTTAGCGAGGTGACTTGGCGAACTTGGAGGTCGCCGCTATGATATGGGTACAAGATTTTCTAGTACCGAGGTGCGTCTTTAGGACGTCGAGACGTCCCTGAAATAAATAATTTAGAGTTGTTAGAACTTCGTGAGAAACAGACGAGGAAATTACTCCTGGATGAGCATTGTAATCCCAGTGTGACACCTACGCGATAATTAACTCTTGCACTTCGTAAAAGTTTCGTCGCGACGCGAACTTTATGGTTTTGATGTTTACCCAGGTCGTGACGCTATTACGGGAAGTAACGACTGTATGGTGGGTAGCGCGTTAACTTAACCTAACTTAACCGAGAACTATCGTAGTTACGAATGTATACTCGTGAAAGACCATGACGAGCCTTTCTATTACTTGATACTCTATAATCAGCTAAGTAACGCTGAAGATTTTGTGTTAGTTATTTATAATAATTAATTATTATTTTTTGATTTCCCATTTCTTGACAGATCGTTCAAACCGGATTTTGTCCTTGTACGTCAAAATTTACGTGATGCTGGTGAAGACTACAAGAATCTTCTTCTTGGTCTGATGTACGGCGGTGTTTCCAGTGTCAACAATCTGACGGCCATTTACAACTTTCAGGTATGTGCAAATAGTTTTTCCAGGTCACATAAATGTGTTCAGCCGATGTTAAATGTGCTCAGAAAATAAGAAAGGGAATTTACAAAAAAAATTTACAATTTAAATTCATCGTTTCGCAGGACAAGCCTTGGGTCTTCGCACATCTCTTGGGCCTGCAGCGTCGTCTTGGCAAAGAAAATTTTCCACTGATCGACCAGACTTACTACCCGAATCATCGTGAAATGGTGAGTCGTTGATTTAAATTTTTTGATATTGCACATTCGTCCGTTTTCTGAATCTTCGTAGGGAGTTTGCGAAATTATTTATGGGTACGTCACGTCGATTTATGTTGTTGTTTTATGAAAAAACAATAGTTCGGTATTGCGGCAGAGTTGAATTATCGTTACTTTAGATTTATGCTACTTTGCGTTATTTAAGATAAAACTTGCGAAACTGCGTGGCATCTGTTCAATAAAGTTTTCTCGTCGTAAACTTGAGTGTTCGCCACGAAATCCCAGGAAAGAAACAGAAATTTATTGTAGTAACGCTCGGTACTTATTTTGCGTCAGATGCAGTACAGCGTAGGAGATATCTATTACGATGCTATACAATTGGATTTTACCGTGAAAGTTTCAAGAACTATTCATACAAAATATAAGAAGTCAACGTATTTTTGCATTATACGTATAGACGAATAAATAGAATTAGGCATACAGCAAAATTTAAATAACGCATTGAAAATCTTGTTTCGTATTATCCGACGAACAGTAACGTTGCAATGTAGCAACACGATAGTAACGTGATAAACAGTAATACAAAAGTACTTTCTTGAATTATTTTTTATGACAGGTATATGTAGGTGAGATACTGAGAATAGAAAATCTTTATAAATTTGCATATTTATGACAAGTTATAAATATACTTATACATCCGTTACAAATAAAGCAGCTATACACCTTACAAGACGTAATACACCTTAATTTTAATTTTGCCGAACCAACTTCATATAATAAATTCCGTGTAATATTGTGCACAAGTTACAATCGATCAATTTTTTTTTTCTTAGACATCAGATTATACCAACGTCTACCATACATCAATCGCACGCAACACAAGATTCTTAAAAATTGAGTAAATCGTAGATACGAACTTAAAAGAAATTTTTAATTCGCACTTAAAGAATAATAATCGGACCGGTGGGTTAAAAAATGGACAAGGTTTTTTTATCCAGGGAACGAATTGACGAACACGTACGTACAATATTGCTGTCAGGGCATTTATATTTTCACGGAATATTATTCTTTACAGTTAAATACGTTAGTATGAAAAAAATTTAATTAATTTCGAATTAAATACATTAGTATTTTTTTGTACTCAATTTTATCCAACGTTTACGATCACGCTCTACGCGCTCGAATCGTGGGTAATATAGATCCCAATTAGGAGATTCTGCTAAGAGACATACGTATACGTCTACGCGTATAAGTAATATGTATAACGTCAATTAGTTTAATACGACAATTCAATACTTTGAGGCTAGGTTAGGTCGACAGTATCACGAACGTCATATAACAGCATTTGAAAGTTAATCATTTCATATATGACCACTGCTGATAGCATAATGATTTAAACTGTTCATAGCATATGTATATGTGATCGATGTGTTATTTGACGTCCGCAAAACTGATAAAAAATGTACTTGTTATTAAAAAAAAAATAATAATTTAAGAATACATATCATACATTAACCTTAAATATGTACAACGTATTTTATCTGAGAACATCTCCGCCGAAGAATTATTTCTCAATGAAATTCTATCATTAAATAGAAAAGCAGTCCTCGGTTCTTGCTCAATACAGAAAATTTATGAATAAAATCAAACAGGTAAAATATTTTGTTATATAATACGTGAATATCTAAATAATTTGCGTCAGCTGCTGACAAATAAAATATTGGCTTTGAGTATTCGTAAAGGAATATTGCCACAATGACGAATTCAGCAGGAAGTGTCCTGAAAGTTGATAATTTTAGTCAGAAAAATGAACCTTTAACATCGTTAGTATTTATTGTTTGATTTTGAAATAATAAAAGGTAAACGCAACACAGATACCGATTGAAAAGTTCGTGCATTCTATAATATATTGGATGAAAACAGATTTTCAATATGATTAAAAAGAAATTCATAAAAAAATAATGATCTGTACCCTGTCACATTTGGCGACAGATTTTTTCATACTTTCGTGACTTTTCGAATAAACAAGCGATTTTCGTCCGGTATCGCGCAAGCAGCGGATGATGCAACTACTGCGCGTCTATGCATTATTACCTACGAATGCGTCTGGCGTGTGTGCACGTAAAAAAAAATGCAAGAATCGTACAATGTTAGAGACAGAAGAATAAGTAGATGCGAGTATGATCTTCCTGAAGAGAGAATTCGTGTGGAGGACGTGGATAAAATTCGAGAATCAGGGTTCTCTCGCCCGTTGCTGTTCGCGTTGACGTTGATGCTGTTTAATGCAGTTGTTATACGGCACCGAAGGCACCCAGGAACAGCCTCCGTGGTTTAGCATGCATATACCATACTTTTCTTGGCAATCCTGTGGACCAGGTGCACTTTCCCATAGACATCGCTTTCCTGCGGCGGACTCGAATACTGCACCCTTACGCCACCAGTGAGTGTAGAGAATCTGCGTAGAGAAAGATATGGAATATCGGAAACCGTTATGCGATTTATATATAGGTACACCGTTAGAGTGCGCATGAAGCACGGGAGTCGATATTAGTAATTTGAGTGGATCGGAGGTATATCATAGGTGGATAAATTGTTGAGATTTTTTTTTATCGTGGTTTACGTAAATGTGAATATCTTGCCGTTTTTTCATTGTGGAAAATTCTTGAAATATACGAATGCACTCAGTACGCTCTGCGATTTCTACCCAAGACACAGGGTGCTTCCATCTACGATTACTTTAATGCAATCTTTGGAATTAACATGGTGTGAATACGCTTGCGAGCATTTTTATCATTTTTTCCGTGTACTTGCATTAGCGTCGGCTTCCGTTTGGTTGGGAAAGGAAAAAAAAAACCGCGTAACCGGGCTTGCTGGGCATCATTCGTTTTTTAGTTCGCTCCTACTTTTTTCTTTGTTCGCTCGACGTTATTAAATTTTCTATTTACTGTTCGCGAATTCAATTATGGTTACGCGCTACACTGACAGCTTCCGGTTACGACTTTAACGCTGTCCAACGTGTCTCGCGACACGAGGCTGTAACAGTAATTACGTAAAGAAGACCAAGAACTTTCTTGAGCTTTTTTTGGCCGTGCAATTTTCTCTTATTTACTCGCTCTTCCTACTTGCTGCGATCCTGTACAATTTTCTCAAGCGAGTAAACTGGCTTAGCGAATTCTTCGCCATTGGATCCGCCTAAATCTACACGGTGGCGATACTTGGCTCGAATCGAGTACGCGATGAGTTTTTATTTTTTTGATTTATTTTTCGTTAGTTCATCCCTTTTTCGTTCCACCTTCGTCTCCTCTATCCTTCTACCGTGATTCCCGTGAATTGCACTACTTTCCTAGAAAATTGCAAGCATCTAATCCGTCCGAGTGCAAGGCTTATTCTTAGCGGGGATAACCTCAGTAGGGAAGTAATGGGTGGACGTGAAAGCAGAAAATTCGTCTATCGTGATAGAAAATGTATATTGCCATAAGTACTGTAAGCACTGTAAATTGTCAACGATAGTTATTCACTAAAAATCTGTATCATAATCGATCCATACCGATGCATTGATAACGGGTATCATAAGTAACGTGCCTGGGTCGAACATTTTTTTTGTGAGAAAGTACTAAAGCCAAAGTTTTCAATGATTACTCTTGATACAGCGATTCGATATAAAAATTGATAAGGCAGTCTCGCGTATTTTATGCACTTGTGCTTAAAAATGATATAATTAAAAATGCATTAAGAAATATTGGCTCTGTCAAAATATACTTGCCTCGCAAACGCAACCGCGATGGTAAAATTGGCGGAATCCTTTGCGTTGTCGCGGTGTAACCTCGGACCAACGTGTCGCGAGTCCACAGATCGATATGCTCGGCTTTCCAGAAATAATCCTCGCGCTGATTACATACGTCTCTCCTAAATTCAGATATACGCCGCACATACTGCTTATCGATGATGTCCACAAAATGTTCTGCTTCATGGCCATGTCGGCTTTCGGATTAGTCTGAAATTATATAGCATAAGAAGCATTGATAAAATATATTTGGCAAGGATTCTCATCGATTAAATGGAAACTCGGAAAATTCGACGAAAGTTCATGACATTACACATATAAACTCGCGAAATATTTGCGGAAAGCAAGGTAACACTGGCTAAACAGATTACAAATTTTCGATCTAGTTACATAATCGTCTTACATGTATGCTCTCGTAGGAGCAACGTTCTATGTATTATCAAGTTTCATAGTTATATTGCAAATTCAGAATTACCTCACTTAATTATATTTTAGTAGGAAATATTTCAGTATCTTACACCGTATAGCGATCCAAAATTAAATTAATTTAATTAATTTGATATTCTATGGAATCTACAGGAGACTCCTCAAGATTGAATAGCACAAAAAGATGGACTCTCGAAAAAGATTTTATGCTTCTCAACGGATACACAGGTTCGTTGACTAATAAAATTTTAACGATCAATCCCGATCGAAATGACGTCAACCACATGACGTGTCATTGCCTCTCACGAGATACAATCTATTGGGAATGGATATTCCCTTATCGTGCAATCCGATCGAACATTAAGGCCACTTTGGTAAGTATGTCGCCTGCGCCGTTGCGATAGACTATCGAGCATAGGTGATTCGTATGATAATGAGCTATTGTTCGTAATCGCCATTATAACGATGAACAATCCGTAATAGCAGCATACAGTGCCGATTCGATATATCACTCTATTGATAATACACGTTCATATAAACACGTATGAACACCATAAAACTTCATAAGACAAAACAGCGTCTTGTCATTGGTCAAAAAAGCAATGCCATTTGTTTTACGTTACTTTATTTTTTCAACGTCTTTGTCACTTTTTGGCATTATAAATTACATCTTTCCAATACCAGCCTTATATTAAGGCTAGGCGACTCTGCCGTCTCCCATAAGGGTGTTACGCATTCATTAGGTTCATTCGTATCCATCACGGGGCGATAGGGTAAGTTTCGCCTTCGAGTTTCCTTGTGACAGGAATATGATGGCGACTGACGTGGCTACCAGGGGAGTTATTGATTACGGACAACGAAGTTATAGAAATGGGAAAGGGTCGATCAATTTTCCGTGGTCAGTCGGAAAATCCAAATGACAAATGTCACACCAATATGATTCCATTATGATTCTTAATCGCATTAATTTTTTTTGTACTGCAATAACAAAAATGATGACCGTACTAGGCAATATTTTTTGTTATTTATAAAGTCCATAATTTCTTTTTCTAAATTCTATTACATCGATGATCGATCTGTATATTAAGGTTTAATACCAACCTTGAAAACTCGATTGACTTTCACCCTGTAGGCAACCTCATCCTCGTTAATTGGAAAGAACTTCTTTACCCTCACTACGGCAACTGCAATAAGAGAATAAAATAAATTCACGGTTAAGTCATTATTAATATCAGTCCTGATATTTCCTAGTCGATAATTACGTATCGTGTATTTTCACCATGTAAGATGATAACTACAACCCTTTTCGTTTTAACGCTTGAGATATAATTTCCGTCGAAGTTACCAGCGCGAATGAATCTTCGTATTTCTGCTTGTTCGCATCTCTTCTAACGAGATCATAATTAATGTCGATTATCGTTATTTACGATGGCGTCGAATGTAGGCGAGATCCATGTACTCGCCTTAATAGAAGCATCCTTAATGGAGCATGACGCATTGACATTATCATACGTGTCTTCGATAGGTGCGAAATCATTTGGAGTGTTTCTATTTGGGGATTGGGGACTAGGCCTCTGTTACGTTTTACGTGATAATCGTGAAATTTATTCGCGATATATTAAATTTCCAAGTAGGGTACACTTGTTTGATTTTTTAGACATTTTTTGTCACGGCAAATATTTTTATATAAAAACTCTCTAGACTCTCGATGAAAGCAAGTGCTTATTCTTTTCATAATAAAGGTCGAGAGTATCGTCTTGAGAATCGATTAAAGTCTGTATTTTGACTTCGAGGACTCCATTAAGTATAGTACTTCGAAGGTGTCCGGAAGTTGCGTAATGGACGGCAAGGCACCTACAGAGGATTATCAAGGGGAGTGAGTGGGTATCGGGATTCATTTCTGATGGCTCGAAAGTGCTTAACCTCACAGCATCGCTTGCGGAGCATTATCGCGTTACACCGATTCAATGCTTTTTAAATGGGAAATAAAAACGCTTCACGGCTTAAAAATTTGATAGTACGAAGTAAATTGGAGTGTACAGTCCGGGTAGGCATTCTCTCTCTTTCTTCATCTCACAGATCTGAATAGCTGAGCTTTCGGCAAAATCAATCAAAATCCAAAGGGATCGACTATGCCTTGAAACTTTGGCTGTTGCGTCACACGAGTTAATCTGTCTTCTCAATCCTCGCACTGATCTTATCTACCATCTCGCTCTCTGGCTCAATCTTATATATCCTTCTCTCACGTTCCTCCACGGCAAACTTCATTAACTGCTGTTTTCTGCAAAATATTCGATATTCCCAACTAACGTAACCGAACGATCCTATTCGTATTCGGGATAGATAATTTTCGAAGATCTCAAGAATTCCATTTATAATTCTATCGTCGGTGGCCGGACTCGAATACGATGGTAGAAGTTAGGTTAGGTCTTTTTTTTTTGTCAACGAGTAACATCCGCGAACTCTCTATATTCATACAGTGCGGCAAAATAATTGGCAATCGAAAAATCATGATTTTCATAGAATATAACGAGTTTATGAATTTTGAATTGAGCTTTCGATACGATCGTACAAACACCATCCTAGCGTATATATCTGTATATATATATGTATATACATTTTAATAATCGAATTATCGATGAATTATAGGCGATACTTATCATAGGCTAGAAGTCGTTCAAAATCAAGATATATTGCGTCACTGTTCCTCGCTGCAGCAGCCCACAAGAACAAATGTGTTCGTATACGATGATTTATTGCGTGTAATTACACGTAAAGATTTTCGATGAGACGTCTTTGGTATTTTCATGATATCTCGATAAGCGCCGAACGAGTTAGACGCACGGCGATAACTTTGTACGCAACGCTCATTGGAAAAGAACGAAACTCGTTTACTAATAGGAAAGACGAGGAAAGACGTACATAGACGAGGAAAGCTATGTGGATGAGCACGGGGGCCTTCCGGCGGTCCTTCTGCAAGAAGTCGAAGGTGGTTCTCGGTAATTAATAAAGGCATAAATAATGGGCGGCTATGTGTTCTGGCACCATGGGGGAACACGAGTCATGCCGTGTTTCACGTGTGCTCGAGGGATGGGTTATGTCCATTCGTGCGCACTCACATAAAACAGCCCATAACTAAAGTAACGGCACTCGCTTCTCTCGAGTCTCAACCAGCTCGAGAATTTCTTCGTCGATCGTTTATTTTCGCTTTGCCATTTGTGAAATCATCATACTTTTCATATTATTCTTTTTACACCGATAGTCCTTATCGGCATCGCTCCTGAGTATGAAAAAGTAATATGGCCGATTTTTACTATGTCAAACGAATATACGGGGTCACGTGACAATGTAATTTTTTACTAGAGAATTCGACGTGTTACTGCAGTCAATCATGACTTTCGGCACGATGATAAATGTCAATGGATAATTCACCGAATGTAAGGATATCGTGTTAATCGTTGAGTCTACCGCTCATAACTTTTCGTACTGTTTAGAAAAGTTTTACACGAAACGCTAGCAATTTCGCTTATACTTTCTATAGTGTTACTTGAGTAAAGTATTGTTACGACTAATCGGATCGTGACGTAATTCATGGTGAATTCTTGAAATATCTAAAAAGCTAGATTCAATTAGACCGGAAACCCTGCAGATCCGATTTGCTCCCTTGGCTAACGAGTGAGCTCGTTCATACTTCGCGACCAGAGATCAGCTGATAGAGTTTGCTGCTATGGGTGAACCTCAGTCGATTATCACGTAGTGTGTAATCACGCGCGGACTTATCGTGACGTCAGATGAATTTTCACGCGAAGCAATCTACCCACGCGGTAAAGAAACTGTCGCTAGACCCATTGATCTTGATTGAAATTTTTTCAATCGATCATGAGATTTTACGTTGTACAATTTCTCAGTTAATTTTTCTAAAGCGCAATAAGTATAACGCCAATGCGGATATATATATTGGTTGAAAGTGAAAATGACTCTGCCGGTTAACGCGTTTAAAAAAAAATTTAATTAAAAACTTAAGGAGCGTTTAAGCTTTGTGACGTCACGACATAATTTTCCTTCGTATAATAATACGAGGGCGCCTTTCACCTTAACTACTCGAACAAGAATCTATTATATTTCGTGGTGCCATTTACCAAGTAAATTTATTCAGTACCTTCACTATGGGGGGACTGTGAATGGCGGTAGCGCTAATGCTAATAACCATATTGGTTAATCACCATAATCGTTAAGGAGATTTATCATTATCAGCCTGTAGATTAACAATCTCTCATACTTAATGAACATATATTCCATACTGTTGTTTATTCATATACGTGATATAATAATCGAGATTCCTTACGTCCAATCAAGGTAATTAGCGCATGGTATGGGATTGTAATATTAAAAGATATACATATATATATATATATATAACAGGTGACGTCATTACCGTAATCCGAGTCGCAAAAATGTGTCTGTGGATGAGTTAGAACACAGCTGCATGCCTCTACTTTTATTACTGGCAACGTCGACAGTGCCAATAATGAAAATATGGTCCAGCACGTGAGCGACCGCATCTGAAAGAAAAAAGATATATATATATTTATGAGCAATAGTATCCCAATTGCACAACGCAAAGCACAAAGTTTAAATTAGAGGTATCTCATGCCGATGCTTAGGAAACACACGGTAGCTTAAAACAACCGTTACCTAATGGTATACCGTCGCCTGTGCTTATTACCATATGTAATAATTAATAATTAAACTCGATGAAGAATAACCTGAGATTGACAATTTCTTTAACGCGAACGGCACTCGTCGTTAACGGGACAAAGGACTGTTGCGTAAATGAAATTTAATTATTCTCAGCGTGATGTCCGACGAAGTACCTGACTCTGTGAAATAATAACCGAAATGTCATTTAGTGTCAGACCGTGTATAGCGTTTATGGTGAAACGCAGACGCGCGATGAAACGTTTAATTTAATCAGAAACTTAATTGTCTTTTTCGATTTTACGGTAGGGAGTGAAACTCGAGGCGCGACGCTTTAGCGGCTTCTTACTAAGTAAATCGACTTTCTCTGCAGCTGGCAATACTGTATATTCATACTGTGTGAAAGTATCCTTTAGGCGTTATACGTACGTGCCAATTGCATTGGCACCTCGAAGGTAAAAGGGATACGATAATTTCGATGCAACGAAACGAATCTGGACTAAACAGATAATTTACTCATTGAAGGATCAAAAATTGATTTTATTGTGTTTACTAAATCGTCAAATCTTATGCAGTAAAATAATCTAAATTAAAATGATGCGTCATTAGAATTAAATTAATTTTTTTAATACAGCACTAATTTTTGTAATCGAATATTGTTGGTTTATCAAGTAAAAGGTGTGTGCAGAATGCATCACAAAAGTGCAGGTGCAGCATGAGTTTTAAGATAATGATAATTCTTAGTATTTCTTCATGTATTCCATAAAGATGGTATTTTTTTTTGTATTTGTAAAATTTGCAAATTTAATTTTATTCCTTCGCTCTAAGCTGCGTTCACAATCAGCATGACTGCAATCAGTGCATAATGCACAATCAAGGACTTGCTGGTTTAAGCATTATTTATCATAGCGTTATCCGCTCAACTGCATTCAGTTCAATTAGCTTAGTGAATTAATGCGACCACCAATCTCACCCTGTCTCTTCGTTTCTCTCTGCTGATCGGATGACTTATGCATATTGCCATCGTTATTTTTATTCGCTTCTACTTTTTGTCTTTTAATCTCCCCCTTTATTTTCTTTGCCTGGTCGTTGCGTCGATCAGCGATCGGCGACGTCTGTACATTGTCGAATAAATGAAATCGCTGAAACTGGTCGTTACGACGTCCACGTGATTGCTCATTGTAATTTTGCATAAAGGAAATAAATTGTGCTGAAAAATTGCTAGTTAACTTTTCATTACTTTGCTTTTTTCTAAATTCTCTCGAATTGGCTTTCTTGGAAATCTATGTATATTGCGTGGATAACATGACTTTTGTAAAAATACAGAAATTCCTTACAATTTTTGTTTTTGATATTTCTCCGTGAATCTTTCATTCTTCTCGTTTCATTTTATTTTCTTCTTGTTTCGCTTCCTTTTATCTCTGAGAATAATCACTAGATCCACGCAAGAGAATAGGGGGCGGATGGGGCATTTAATCAAGAAAAGCGATAAACAGATTGTCATCGCGATACACATTCATTGTCCCACGCCTCGTGGGGACATCTTTTCTGTTATTCATCGGGAACCTATGGCGACGACAGTACGAACGAGGATTGTAAATTACTTTGAGTTTGAAAGAATGGGAGCCAGAGTTTTCTTCCACCCTCTTTCGGTAGCGATGCTAAATATAAAGATACAACTGATATTATTTGTCGTTCGAGTTCGAAAGTATGAAAATCATTTCCCACCGAAAAACACCGAGAAAAATGAAAAGGCAGTGTATAAGTTATTATCAACTGAAAATTTGTAAGTTCGTATATTATTACCAATTTAATTTTATTTATTTGTATTTTTAAAAAGTAAAAAATATATATGATTAGTCAATGCTAGAGATTCATACTTAATTGCACAGTTTTTATCAATGGAAATAAATCCTAGTTTTTCGGAAACCAATTGATCATTGCAAATTATTCAGAGTCGTTGTGTATACTCACTGCGCCAATTTGCGTAAGAGAAGAATTTGTGTTTCTGACAAAGTCAAACAAGGGTTTGACAAAAGACAGTAAAGAGATCGGAGTGTGTACTTGACACCTGTCAAAGACAGGCTGTTTCTAAAAATAGCTAAAATTGCGTTCATGATCGATTGACAATGAAACGAATTACAATGGAGTATAGAAAGTTCAGTTCGTGGTAAATTCACGTTCAAATTTGAATGTCCCATCACGTTCGATCCTCTGTAACGCCCACGCAGAGCATCACCTACGAGTCGATCAGTGATAACGAGAATTTATATAACGCTATCAAATCCCATGAGCGAACAATAAATTCCGATCACGTTTCTTTTTCTTCAACGAGGGTAGAGCTGCCTGCTGTGAACTTTGGAGAATTGTGCAGTCGGAAAATGTCCAATTCAGCTATAATATCTGCAGATAAACTCCTGACCTTCTTCGATCATGCTCATAATCCCAAGCTTAAGACACGACAAAAATTTATCCTTAATCGTTAGCAAGAATTATAATGACGTCAATAAGAATTCCAATGCAAATACATAAATTTGGTTTTAATTAGCTTTTCGTAATTTTACATTAAACCTGTCACGACAGGTGTTATCGAACGTTCGGTATGTTACATAGTTTTGACAGCTGTCATTTGAATGAAGATTATCAAAATTCGCGTAGCTATCACTATTTTGGAAATAATATCGGATAATAGCGAATGGAGTTTACTGAATTTTGTATTTCGGTTGTAACTCCAAATATTCCTGACCTAGCTGCGGTTCCATTGGAAAGATTACGTGGGCACAGTGGCGTCTACGTAAAACACGAGAAGCCGTATAATCTCGCGGAAGCGAGTTAATTCGTTCTAGTTTATCGGCGCCAGCTGGATCCGATCTATACATAGAACAACACTCGAATACAGGTTATATACAATGTACCGTGAACACCCAGAAACATCCAATTGATGATGCATTTATTGTTGTTACGTTTAAAACAAACAAGAGAACAAGCGTTCTCGAGCCTGAATCCAAGTCTGGTCGCTATCGCGGGAAAAACATGCTCTGTTAATGTACGACCTATGAATAGACTCAGGGCTTTCGTTTTTCGGTTAATTAGTCAAGGTATATTTACGAAGGGTATTTGAGTGGAGAAAAAGAAAAAAGAAACCCTTTCTTTAAATTTTCTTTAACGTTGGTAATCGTTTCACAAATTAGCGTTACTCAAACAGCCCGTGTCAACGGTAATACCAAACCCCATTTTGACTCTGACAGTCTTAATAAACTACCACGACTCACGGAACAACAATTACAAGTATCTCGATAATATTTTTCTAATCAGCCTCTTTTCCATTACTGTAAAAAATAATTTTTCGTCTTCAAACCTTCAGGTCCAAAGCTCAAATACGTCGATGGTTATATATAGACCGTTTCAAGGTTGAGATGTGACATCGGTTCTTTGACGTGATCTAATAACAATAATGTCGTGTGAACGGCTCATTAATTTTCGACGTTACGCTTCCCAAGAACGCTCCATCAGCGTGTGTCCGTTATCAGTAGTGTTTGACGCTTTTGAAATTCATTCGCACGTTTCTACAACACGGCAGAGCCTGGTACGTGAGAACACCTAATTAAGTCGATCTCGTTACACTAGCACAAAATGAAACATTAGATGCCTCCTTTTATTCGGCATCGCGGTAGCTGATGCATCCTTGAAAAATAGCTACCGTGTGAGGTTACAGTTTGTCGAGTTTAATGTCATGGTTACCTACTCGTGATCGTTAGCACGGTAGCCGCGTGAGATTTTGTAATTAAGTTGGACACGTTATACTTGCTGGTGTTAATGATACGATCCCCACTTTCTGTACGTATAATTGCATACCTCACATTGCGAATCTTACGCGTTCGATGAAATTAAATTATCTCATGAACAGAGGCAAATTGAGAGAAGCTGCTGCTCCTTGAAATACGCTTTGATGGATGATAGGGATACAAAGAAAAATTTTAGTAGACTGTTCTGTTCAGGAAGTATTTGAATCTTTAATAACGTTGCGCTCTGCTATATTTATCGCCAAGTAGCGTTATCTTTGATGTTTGATATAAGTTTAACGACTTTGGTCTAGGATTCGTATCTGTTCGGTATTTTAAATTCGAAATCACGTTTCCTGATATACGAGCGTGGTAAGAGATAAAAGCTAGAGGACCACACTTGGTCCTCAATGCTTTACTGTCTGTGCAGTCCTGTCGTTCGAGTAGTTCGTAAAAAAATCATTTAAGGTAATGCTTACGTAGGCATGATAAAAAGTATAGTAACCAAGGTATTTATATTGTGAAAGAAATACTTGACATTTTCTTCGTTCTTAGAATCCCTATCGCTTCGACTGTTGTGTCGTACAGAAATAAGTGCACAAATATTCGAATTGGGTTTTGTTTTCTTTTTTTTTTTTCTTTCGAATAACACTTAAACATTTAATATCTAGTGAATGATTGTATTTTATATAACACTTGAACTTCAATTACTGTAAACTAATATCTAATCTGACTGGTACATCTGAATTATGCATAAATTTCATATTTTTTTATATCAACAAGCACTTCGATACTTTTGAGTTCGATTTTAAAAACTTACTAAACGACTCGTTTGTATCTGATGTTTCTTTGAAATTTCGCAGATTATATATCATATTCCGTAATCAAGTCCTTTTTTTTAAGAATCACAGTATAAGCCGGTTGAATGTCATAAATTTTCGTGGAATCACGAAGTCGAAGTAACCTGCCTGCTATCATGTGTTATTAAGGAACAAGATGGCGGATCTTTCACTTTCGATAAATCTCACTGCCCTCTGTACTCTGTTGCCTCGCATTGTAGCCGTGACTATACGCACACGGCTTATAATACGTATCCATGCATAGTAATGCATTACGGCAAAGTACCTCAGCGGGTATGTAGGTACACGCGTGGAATTCCCTTAGCGCACCCAGCAATCATCACTGACTATATATTTATACTGAATTTATTCTCGCGTTCAGAGCCGCGCATTATTGGCTATGAAGTTTCGCGGTACGCGGACTGAAAGCTTATTTCGTCGGGAAACTTATTATACCGAACGCACTGTAGGGACACGACGTGATCGTAACGTCAGCGAAACATAAATAATGCATCAGGATAAAGGAAGAAAAGTAAAGCGAAGATAAAAAGATTATAAAATATTATAGCGATCACACAGAATCTATATATAGTACAGGTAAATAAAAAATGAGCGCACCCTTGTGAATTTTCATTACTCCAAGCGTCGCAAGAATCATCGTCTCTCGCTCTTGTACCTGGTCTCGTTGCTCGTTGCGAATTACCTGCGACCTCGTAATTTTTGTTCTGGCATTAATTAAACGATCTTGCGAGTAAGAGGATACGTGTACACTAACGCAATACCGTGTTGTAACGATGTGTACCTATGTGCGACATGGATAACTATCTTTGTAACGTGCTGTATAATCAGCACAGTGGCGACGATGCATCGATACCAATTTCATTATATTATATCTAAAAAAAAAATATTAGTGGATAATTGCTTTACACACCTTGAATATATCTATGGATTTTGGTATTGGACATTCATACGGAAAACCAGCTGCATGATTAATGATGGAGTAAATGAGTACATGATAAATTCTCTAACATATTATTTTATGTTGGAAATTTATTGGTACTGCTTTTTTTTTACAAGAACTTAGTCGTTTTAAAGCTTCTTGTTTGTAACCCACTGAAATTACTTCAGACAATTATTATTGTCTAAATGAAAATTATGAGAGAAGAAAAGGAATCGTGTCTAAACGATTTCCTGATGACTTGTACGAACCGTCGTCGAAACTATCATCATGCGACTAAACGTGAATTATACCTGGTGTCTTAGATACACGTATCGTGGGCGAGAGATACGCCTCGCCGAAACTTCCTATACTTATCCTTTCCACAGGGCAAGGCCCCTCGATCACTACCGATCCTTATCGATCGACGAGCGTGTAATCGATTATTACCAATCAAACGTGTGTAGGTCGATATCCAGCGGCGTCCATCAGTCCGACCTTTGTCCGCGTATGCTGGACCGTCAATTATACCCTTACCTATGCATTCCATTTTGTTATACGTTTCAAAGCGAGTTATCAAAAGCAATATCTATACGGATGGTACAATGGTTACGCGTGACTTACCTCGTTAACAAAATATCCAGGATATTCTCGCTTATTTATTTTTAATAAATCCGTCATATATTGTTTATGGCTGCACGTTTATGGCTGCACGACGTTTGGCACGTAGTTACGCCCACGATTCGAAATCGATGGGTTTTGAATCGAATGACTTTTTAATCCGTACCCGATACTTGAGGAGAGTCGCGTACACGTGTCTTTAGTCTATCGAGTTCCTTGCTAATCCACGTGACAGTGACAGTAGATTAGGTAACAGCGATATGGTATAATAGTAAAGGAGTCATCAGTGCCTAGTCTTGCCAGCAAGGTGCAACCGATTAAAATTCCATCAATATATCGAGGGCAATGACTAGGCTAATTTGTAACGGTCGTTACCTTCAGAATGTAGGGCTGACCATATACGAAGTACCTGAGTTAGTTAGTTAGTCATTTATAAGCTGGATACCTCACGCGGTCGATTCTGGCACGTTACTATATACTATAGATACACGTGTTACGTATGTACCTTTAACGAGTAGATGGGTGTTGCCGAAAGATTGGTCACTTTTAATTAAGATTAATGATGATCCGGTTGGGAAATATTGACTACCCGAATGCTATACGGTAGCTTCAAAGGATTTCTCTGATAGCGATCGGGAACGAAGACGATTTAATAGTAGATTGCGTTACGCAATTACTTCGATTAATATACTCGGTACAGGATAATTATACATTGTTCATGATGTTCTCTGCCGATCGGGTACCTGGTAATTTTCTACGTGAGGCATGGAACGCGCGTTGACAATCTGTATTGACAGTTTCTCACGTGGCGCGATGTATAAAATGATTGAAAAATTTGTTTGTACAGCTACTGCTGTATAGTGCGACACTTCAAAGCGGTGTGAAATTAACAAATCGTGCGTCTGGTTGAAGCGTCTGATAAGTAGACACGCAACGTTTTAAGTGTCACGTTGAGCGCAGTGTATGGAAAATGTGTCGAGTAACAGGGAGAAAGGGAGAGAGAGGAAGCAAAGTGGAGAGTCAATCCGAAAGGATAAAATCATCGCGGATGATGATTGTTCGTTCTGAAAATTTATTATGGCTATGCTCTACTGTGTAGGAGTAATATAACTTGTCGAGTTGTTATTACCGTGGTTAACTACGGCACTGATCCCTACGTCTCAGGGACTTCCGAAGCATATGTATCAATGACACGGTTAATCGACCCGTAGCTCAAGGCGAATGTCATGTTTTATTTTGGCGCTCGTGTTATTACTTAGATGAGCAAATTATTAATGAGGAAATATATTAAAATTACATTTTTTGACGTTTCCCCACCGGGTATACACTCGTTACAAGGGCTTACAGCGTTAACGCAAACAGCCAGAAATAATGTAAAAATTAAAGGGCTGCGACGCTGATAGTAAACTACAAAAAAGATATCAAATTTGTATAAAATTACTTCCTGTTACTTGTAAGAATTACCAAGCTGAGTTGCATATCTTGCTAAGCTGAACAAATCGTCCGTCTGTATACCGGTATAACGGGGTTACAAGTTTACAGAGACGCAAGGGTAGTTATCGTTTAGAATATATTTGCTAGCTTGTAAGTAGAGATAAGAATTGCATTAAAAATATTCGTAGAAGAGCCAAACATAGGAACCGTGTCCATTACTCATTACGAAATGGATAATACCATTACCTTGCAGCGAGCATGAAGAAGCTACATATACCCAAGCATCGAAGACCGGCGACATAAATTTCTTTGCTATTTTACCGACGCAGGTAACCTCAGTAGCGCGCTACCACCGTGCCACCGTAAAGCTAAATTATTGCCGTATTGTTTCCGCTTTGAATTTTTATCACCGACGCAGCGCTAATGCTCGCGAAGTGCGCCGCGTTACGGGCCTTTTGTACCAGGAAGAGAATTACGCACGCTTTGCAGGCTTGTGACAAAGGTAGCCCAGGCCCGCCCTCTGCGCGTACACGTAGGTGCACCATGCTGTACTTTATTGCTCCCCATGAAAACGTCAGTAACGGTCAAAGAGATTGCAGGCACCGTGTCTTATGGGTGAGAGTTGGAAATGAAGGGAAGTGTTATATGGTAGTTTCTATGGTATAGAGCGAGATGGAGAAAGAAATAGAGAGAAGGGAGACAGGGAGGAGAGAGAGTATTCGCGTAATTAATACACGAAGTTGTTCAGGGAGCGAAGTCTAATTTTATACACTTTGGTGTAATTAGTCTAACAAAAACTTTTCTCCAGTGCTATTATAACATGTGGGGACAAGTAAATGTCAGTATGTGGCGTCGAGAGGATCTCTACGCTCGTCGACGAAACTTACTCGTTACCTAAAATACGTCTATTACGTTTTTTCGAGCTACACAGATCCAACTCGGGTTGAACTCGTTTCAATTCAGGACCTGGTGCTTTATTGCGTAATGTTGCTACATTGCTGTAATGGCAGTTTCTATACTTGTAATTGTCTCTCGTGCTTGTGGGCTGTGTACTATGGGTATTGAAATTGAGGAAAGTAGAGTTTTAGGTTTTAGCAAAGTTCGAGAGTGCGCGTAATATTTTATAATTTCGTTAAACTTAAGGAAGTAGTAATTCATATTTATTTAATGGAATTAAAGAAATTCATATTGGATTTAGTATTGTTAAGACGTTCGGATGTCTTTGAAATTCTTAGGGGGATCATAAGACGCGCCCATAAAGATTCTAATGACACAAGCAAATATTTTCGGACGGTATATTCATCCGATGCAGTTCATGCATCATCATGCAAAACGGATTGATCCTGACTGATGTCATAGGGCTCCTCTCTGTTCTCATGATTTTCGATCTGCGAGGCTGTTATGACTTCAGGCAGTGCTAAGGCATGCGTGAAGTGTTCCACACCCCATGACGCACCGTGCGATGACGCTGTGCGTTTATGGCGAAACGAACGAATAGACGCACGTGAAAACGCGTGAATCAGACGCATATGCGTTTCACCGGTTTCCCGAAAGATCGTGATGGAAATGCCAAGTGTTCGAGCCGTGCCAAACTGTGAAGTATCTTTTCAAGGAAATTATCATTTCGTAAGAAAGTGGAAGGACGTCATCGATTTCCGGATGCCAAGTGATCATAAAGTACCCCAAGGGCTTAAGGTTATAGCCACTTATCTACTTACTCCTGACTCTACTTACAGGTTGGGATAAGAATGGAGGAATGAAAAATCGAAATTGGGATGAACGGTATCGTTTTTATACGTAAATATATATATGTGTTTATAATGTTAGATATCGCGAGGGTTAAGCGATGTTCTATTAACATTAATACGCGCGATGAACACATCAAGTCTGCCTACGTGTTTGCCAAATTAGCCATGCAGTAAAGCAGGCGAGGTGCGGCACCAGTCACGCCCTGCACTTTATTCCATACACGGTGCATAAAAGCGTCCACCGAAAATAAGCCAGAAGTGAGAGAAGAGAAGAAAAATAAGAGACCAAAGACGATATCTCGGAGCCAATCCGCGCGCCTTTCGAAACTGGCAAACTGGTTCGGTTTCTCAGTCTTTTTTGTTACCCTCCCGATCCTCTTCATCCGTTCTTTCGTAATTTCGTTATATATATATATTTTTTTTGGAATTCTCATCGAGAAATTCGTACTCGTAACCCTTTCGCAAATGGTTTCAAGTACCTATAACTTTCACAGTAGGACCATACATGTCCCTTCCATTTGTATGCAAATTTGTTAAGAGGTATCTTATTCCGGTTTCTGACAAAAAACGGTTTTCGGTGATTCGGTCAGCAATTTTCCTTGACCGTACACACATATACGGAATATTGCGAAATGTTTGTTTTTTTTTTCTTATTTTACGATACGAAGATAAAGGATATATCTGATATACCGGACAAGGACGACCAAGCGATATAACGGCCACGGAAATGGCGTGCCTTCGACATGGAATCGATATTTCGGGATCGGGAAATTGCGCAATTTATAGAATCGAGGCGGAGCCCATTTGTCGGCAAGTACCAAGAACCGTAGAGTCATTCGAATAAATGAGTTTCGATAATCCGTTGTGAAATTTCGCTAGTTCAGGTTACAGAACATATACAGATATAGGAATGTTGAATGGTGTTCCATTGAAAATAATTAACATATATCTCATATGAATTTATTTCGCGTACCATCGTCTTCCTATGGAGTTAGGAATAAAGGAGGGCACGTATGCACATACACGGCGAGAATAAAGGGGTGAAAAAGGAAGCACGTGAAATACTACTATTCTATAGGAAATAAATGTTTCCATGTGTCATATGGGAACCCAAGACCGGGTGCATCTTTGTTCATTCTTCTCGAGGAAATATTATCATCCGAAGAGAATACCCCGTGGATGATTCATGGGGGTAAACAATGCGGTTGGTTCGGTTCGTGAGAAAGAGAAAAAGGATAATCCGAAGAGCACGGCAAAAAGGGAAGTAGGTATCTGATGCCTCGCGCAAAGACCGCACACCCCGTCACGTTTTGAATGACGCATGTGAGATTGGCTTGCATAAGAAGGACCTTAAGATGTTCGTATGTGGGATGCATAATAAGGAACGCGGATCCGAGAATGAACGAGCTGCTATGGCCAACATATTCTGACCTGGACACCAGGTTCAAGGCTAAGGCATTCAGGTTTCGAATGTACTCGTAGGAATTCGATTTTCTATTCGAAAATTCAAATTCTTATGATTTTCGTTCTGAGCATTGGGAAGCCGGAGGTCGTATTTTATAGTGTTAAATACCCCTTGTACATAATACGCTGAGTTTGGTTTTTCTTTTTGGGAGAAAATCTGACTTAAAAGACAAGCTGTGTCGTTTCAGAGTTTTGTTTGGAATTTGGGATGTTTGTTATTTCATTTTCAGGTAAACTTAGCGATGAGATGCTGCATCGCAAGGACGTATACCAATGCTAACGGAATTATTAGAATTAAATTTAAAATTTTAAGGATGAGGGAATTTGACAAATTTGAGTAGCTCATGGTTATTTATTCACTTCTTTTTTTTTTTATTAAGTGATCAATCAATAACAATAATTAATGATTGACCATTCGGAACACTACGTTATACAATATGTTAACAGAAAATGTTCAATTAACACGATGCGTATTTGAATATAATGGAAGCTTTACATATTGAATTGCTTACACGTGCTGTCGTACGGAGAGTGCGTGCCGCCACGTAATTTATGTAATTCACTTAAAAGCCGCGAGTAACACGTTCGATTATCCGCATTAAGAAACTGTATTTCGAATATAATTACACAAAACATTAAATCCGTCAATTATTTAAATGTTCTCTATAAAAGTACAAACTTTACATCCGCACATAATAATCCTTACGATACGCAATGAAATGAAGGTAAACATTTTTAATCGTTAAGAACACATCGTTTGGCTTGTATGCGACTCATTCTTGTTACCATAAGCATTAATGAAGGAATCTTTTTGATCTAAACACTACTAAAACTTCAAGTTCACGCGTTTCCTAAAAATCAATTATACTGCAGCCATTTCACGCAGAAGCATTTGAAAGTTTGTCTTCCATAAAGGAAAGACGCGCGACCACTTTTAGCCAATTAGCATCGTCAGGCGATGGCTGGTTGCATATTTGTTCACGAGAGCCACTGCACGTTCTTCCCAAAGTCAAACAAGTCGAGCACTACGTCTGGTATACTCTGTCAGTCAACATCCAAGCTACCTTGGTTCAACTGAAACGGACGTCCTTAACCGCATTTAAACAGTAAAGTTGAATCTGCCATTCGCAAGGTAGAATCGCATTGATCAATTGTCCCTCGAGGACAAACAGCATCGATATCCGCTGCCCTCTGTGCACTTTCATTTGAACTTCTGACCGTGAATGTTAAATTGAAAGATCTCGTTTCAAACGGACTATATATACATCTATAGCACGTCCGCGTTAACTTTCTATCCATTATCAATGTACCGTAGACGGAACCGTTTTGTCAATACTATACATTACGAAATGCATATGCAACCATGACCAGCTGGATTTAAGATCCACGTAGTGATGACAACGGTAGCATTATTTGGAGACAGTCAAATTTACGTGTTATCGTGAATTTTTATTTTATGTTATTCATCATTATTGTGATTATTTTTTTTTTCTTGCTGACTTTCTGATAATAATTTCTGTCCGTGCTGACATCGTGTACGTATACGAGGGTCAGCAGTTTTATGTGAGAAAATTCGATGCTTAGGTGACGCTGGCTCAGCAGGAAGGGTAACGGGATAGATGGTTTTATAACGTCCTAAGACTACAATGTAAAGTTTCGTGCTTGCTTTTGCTGACGTGTTATAATTCCTTCGTAGTTTATCTAGTTACTCAAAGGGCGAGAAATTCATATTTTTTTTGGAAGTCGCCAAAAATAAGGGTCTCGTTATAATAGTCGGATCACACGGTTTCTGGAGCTCGATTGAAATTCTAATTTTAGTCTCGATATTGGAGAATGATTTTACTTTGGAAATATTTCATCTTTGAGAGACACTTTTACTATTTTTTTTTTGACTACACATATAGTGATTGTTAAATTCTCATATAGAAGGGGGCATTGAAACCAAGTAAAAACCATTCAACGCGATTCGTTGTTACTTCGCGGTGGGCTATAACCGGAACGAATGGTAATACGTCTGGAAATTGCATTGAGAATTCGCACGTAGACGGAGAACGCATGACATTGAAATGTGCATCTGCTAGATGGAATAACGAGCGTGAAAGAATGGCCACTGCTGAACAAGCATTCGTCGCAGATACGGTGGCTCACTTTGCTGACTCTTTCATTCTTGTATATGTTCTACGAAATCTTTCTTCGATAATCATTATGCCAAGTGTGCTACGACAATAAAATATTTATCCGTTTAGATTCCCATAAACGAGAGTCGGAACAGTATCTGCTTTCAAAAAGGCAAAGAAAAGAAGCAAAAAAAACTAACACGTCTCTGTGTATATGCCACCGAATATATCAAGAAGAAAGATAATTTTTCCATGTAAAAGTAATTTTTCAAAATTATTTAAAAAAATATCGAAGAAGTTGGGACCAATGAAAATTTTTAAGTATATATTGCTGGATGTTAATGAATTCTAGAAACCGTTGTATATTCGTCTCAGAATATTTTTCCACAGTCAACAACTATCAGAATTCACGTAGCGATTGTAGCTATTGATATCTAGAAATGATATTGATGTCACGTTATTGCTGTTCCATGCTCCGCTGTACTATTTTCAATGAGCAAAGCACGTCGACGTAGTCTGCCCGACAAGAAATCTCTTACACGATGAAATAATACACCCTTGTCAATATCAAATTCCACGAAGGATATCGACAACTCTATATTCACTCGGTACGATTGCAACACAATTACGAATTTCTTATCGGCATCAGTTTCAATTGGTACGGTTGCTCGAAACTGGTATAGAAACGGTTAACCGAGTTTGGTCAAAATTGAAAACTTGTCGATAAATCATATATTCTCGATGATACGTGTACCTACAGATATATATCGTATAATATATTCGATATATTACATACACCGTTATATATATAATACACACGTTATAAATTAAACCCGAGCAAGGAGGAAGTGTCATAAAATTATCAGTGTCTAGATCTAAACGTTCCTGGAACATGTTTCTGTTGCGCCTCTACAAAGTTTTTCTTTAATCTAAGCCCATGTTACTTAGATGTAAATATATATTCTGCTTAGAAGTACACGATCTACTCTCAATGTTGAAATTCGTGAAGAGTCACAGGATATGTATTATATATACAGGGTCACAGGATTGATCCTATACCGAAGGATGGTTTGTAGTCGGTTAACCCGAAGTCAACCTTCGATCCTTTTTATACTGCATCGACCGTATAAGCCAATAGCATGCTGCTTTTGAACTGGAGTAATCCGATCAAATGCAAAGTTGTAGGACCGTTAGAACTGGCATAGCTGGAACGGAGCATTGAGCTGGAATGGTTTAGAATGCAAGTAAAACTCGATATCCTTTAAAATAGAAACAGTCGTAATTACATTTGATATCCGATGCGAGGATATTGGCCTGGTTTATGAAAAAGTCAATGATATGAATTCAAGTATAAATATAATGGTGGATACACGTTTCAGGATGGTCCTTGACTGTAGGGTAGTACGGTGCAAAATTATGGCACTGTAATGAAATACAATTTTCATAGGGTCAGTAGGCCTTTATCCACGTCGTGGATACTTTATTCGGACACCATTCTTGCTTAGGATATTTGCATAGTTATTGATTCTACACTCTGGGATTGTACATGAGACTATTCCATGGCCATTTTTTTCTCAATGAATTAACGACTTCGCACCTCGGTCATAGATCGGGCAGCGTTGATTGGCTATTTGATGTTGTGTCAGTTTGATTATTAGCTGCGAGATTAAATGCATTTGCATAGACGCATAAATTAACCTGACCCTGGTTTAGGTTTACATCGTATCGCGTAGACTATCAATGGGTCCTTCTAACTTTTCTTATATTTCGCGAGACAAGATGGAAATTAGAGTACTCGCCTCGCTGAATGCCAATTACGCAATCTCACGGTATTGCTTGCGCGAGTCATTATCAAACCCGTTGCTATTATTTAAAATTGGGACTATTTAAATTTTCAAAATTTTCTACGTCGATTAAAAATAAATGAAATATCACAACAATTATGGAGTAATTTTATGACTTAATGGCTCGATATGAAATCTGTAAGAAAAATTAAAGAATTTACTTAGTGTTGCTTTATGAATAATTTGATAGAATTTTTATAATTTTGCAAAATGATTGATAGTTATCAGAAATAACTGCCAATATAGAAGCACTGTGTTCCTCTTGATTTTTAATCGGGACAAAAATTGCAGGCCACAACGGCGCAGTGTAATCGTGACAAGTCGAAGTGTAATCCGCTTGTGCAGAAAGTGTCGATCCCGTCGAAAAGTAGCGATCGTTAATTAAGCCGATAATGACAACAATGGACGTGAAATATGACGCGAATACGATAGATGGTCGCGCAACGTCACAAGGGGTCATTTTTCGGTTTATTTTTATTCCACGCCTTTTTATCCACCCGACACGAAAGTCAGATATCACGTTCAAGGACGGTAGACGGAAAGTAAAGAAAAGATGCAAGAGAGCTCGAGAACAAGCAACACGCAGGAAACAGCGAACCCACAAAAATATTCGTTGTACAACAGAAAACAAAAACGCGCAAAGTCACACGATGCATAATTCATCGAAAAATTTTCCAATTTCAGATTCCACGCTGTCTCGCGTACACGATCCTCTCACGAGTAATATTCAAGCATTGTTAGGGGATACGACGACTGCCATTCAGTTAATACTTTTTCGTCTCAATTCTCATTCATTCAATGTCCATTATATATTTCTTTCCTTGCCGCCAGACCCCAAGGATTTCATTTATTAACGTTACCTATATACAAGTAACAGCAATGCCATTTATTAATATGGCCCTTGCTGATAATTCCTGTTCGTCGCGATCCAAGCAAGGAAAAAAATGGACAATTGGCCCCTGCGCCTTTATTACCATCACGTGAAATTTCGAAATTCTCACCGGGTTCCGCTAAAGGCGGTTCACGTGCGAGTAACAAGCTTCAGGCAAGACGGATTACGCAATTCAAACTTGGCGCGCTGACCGACAGTATCGACTACGGTTCATTACTAATTATCGCCATGGTTTCGTTCGTAAAGAAAATAGTTGGAAACACAAGAAAAGGACTGAGAGAGAAACAAAGGACCCTACGGTCATAACTTTGCCAGGGAAACAATTGAAAGTAATCTAATAAACGCTTAACGGAAGTTTCTCTGATTAATTCAATCCGCACCACTAATTTATCAAGTTATAGGGATTGATGCTTAGGAGCCATTAGTAAACGCGGAGTTACGCTTTTGTTTCAATTCCATAAGGATTCATAGGATTTTCGTCTATCCAGCCAAATTCTCAGGTGAAATTCTCCCTGAATTCTATGCAAGTCGATTCCATTGAAATTAAAGGCAGGTATTGTCGATAAGCTATGAACAATTGCTTCGTTTTGTATTATAGTCAATTAATACTCGGCGACACTGTGTTTCAACTCTGTGACAATTATTCGGTGATGACAAAGTTAATTTTACATGGTATTGAGAATCTTAGAGTATCCGATGTATTTTGGTAATATAGCAGCTTAGTAGTCTTATATCTTTGTACACGCTTCACTAGTATTTGCTGGTGTTATTCATTATCAGTCAATAGACTAAATAATTATATGGTGGCTCTCAACCTGTCCTATACATCGCTATAGTACCTATACTATATAGTTATCATAAGAAAAGTAATACACACAAGGAAAATAACACTCTCCAGACATTGATCGTTATCATACTTGAATTATCAGTAATTTGAGAGTTGGAGATATGTGCGTATCTCACGTATTTCGTAGGCGTAGTAGGTGATATCTCGGATAACGTAACGCGGGTCAATGGCTTGGATATATATATGTTTAAATCAAGTTAGATATTGAAATATTAGAAAAAATACAGATGGAATGCCTTTATCAGTATGAATAGAATGCCGAATGCGTAGAATAGACACAGCTATGGAATATTAAGGCTGTGAAAATTTAAATGGTTAATTAAATATTTCGTATATAAAATATTAATGAATTTCTATCAGACTCACGAATGGATTGAAAAATCATTTATGTTTCTCGTAAATTGTACCTTGTGTTTGATGATACTTTCAACGGAACTGTTGAAATTATTATTTTACAGTTGATATCGTATGGATCGAAGTATAGAAAACACTTTTCAAATACCGATAGTACTGACGGATACACTTATGTTGTACGTTTGAGACTGACGATTTGAAAATGACGATGACAGCCGGCTGACTGACTTGTATACCGATGAATTGACCTTGCGCGGACAGACTTGTCTGATTTTATCCGAAAGTAAAATTGGATGACTCAAGTCACTGACTAGGGACTAGCGCGATAACTAATGCCAACTTTACCGCAAATCATTGCGAAAGGCACTGTGACATCACGCTACGATAAGAGCACCACATAATCGAAGAGATGAGGCGTCATAGTTTGGCCTCATTAACGAATTTACTCATTGATACTATTAAAGGAGTTGACAGTGATTATAAAATATGCGTATATAATTGTTACGTCGGATTTTTTTCTTATGGATAAAAATATGTTGAGAGTTACGAAAATTCAATAGGATATCATGATATCCAAATTAACATGATAAAGAAAATTTTCAAAATTTAATATCCCTGTGCACGTGCGATACACTTATTCCGGAGAAAATGACTCGCAAGCATAAAGTTTCGTACCTTAGGTGAATTTTTAAAGTACCTAGAAATTGCTACAAGTATTTGGTACGCATACTATCATAAATCAACTTGGATGCTGCTCAAGTTGCGAGAACTTTACTCTGAGGAGAAGTTTCTAATGAAGGAAGATTTTTTAATTATACTGTCCGTGGGAAATTCGAGTATACAGCAATATATATATGTATACAGGCAACTGAAGATCCTTTTGACGCTATTGATAAGAACCATCGATTCGAGACAGTCGTTCTTGGAATTTCCAAGATTCTCGGATTTCACAGAGAGCAACATCCAATTAACTTAAAATCGTGATCTCTTACCCAGATTCCGTATATGTATGAATGAATTACGAATATAGAAATGCGTTTGACAAACTAATAAAGAAAAAGAAAAAGATGAAACGAATAGCATACAGAAAACATTTGACGAGTTTGAATGGCATTTTAAAGATTTTACTGGCTTTCTAGATAAATTCAATAGAAATCACCTTGAGTGACGTAAAGAAAATTTATTGACAATTTCTATTTCCAGATTCGATGCCGAGACATTTTTGGTCGCCTTGCATGCTTTCAAAGAGCTTTTGTCATTGGTTCAGTAAGGTTGCGATCGTTTCTTTAGACCTTTGACATTCACATGGCTTTTCAGGTTGGTATAGAAGTACGGAAAGAAAAAAAAATTCCTCGAAATTCCCAGCGCGGAAAATCGAAAAAGGTAGAACGTTTGAATGTCAACCGGTCCTGTTCCCTTTCGTCTGGCAATACCAGCCCACAATTTCAGAGAGCATTTTAACGGCAGAGGAGAAAAAAAGAAACATGGCAAGAGAGACGATCTCTGTATAGTTATAGGTCCCGTGGGAATCATTACGTAACACCGTAACGTCCCGGTTTTGTGAAAACGACAAATCGCCGAATTTTTCTATCTTATTTTTATCCAGTCTCCCTCCTCTCGTTCCCTTAATTAAATCAGTCATGACAAATCGCATTTTATGGACCATTCCACACATAATCATCCAAGACTCAAGATAACCGCATATCGTATATATTAATATACGTATACGTAGGATTACATTATATCTAAACATATAGCTATACTCTATATACACAATTTAGCTTTTACCTATGTCAACACAAAATATACTCAATACGTATCTATATTAAAAAAATCTTATTCCCAAGTCAATTCTATATTTCCAATCAAATTAATATTTCACTCACGTATTAAGAAATTATTTGCTCGCCCTCCCCCTCCCCCCCTCCTCTCCACCCCTCCAAACTCTGATATGAAAACAGCCCCGAGTCGCTTCCTGCCGGCAGGCTGTTTTTTTTTGTTCTCATGGGAAATTTGTGCTTGGAATTTTTTTCATGGGAAAAAATCATTTCTTTGTTTACTAACCTTCGTACGTAATTCCGTAAGAAGTCCAACTCGTTTCTATTGATCCTCGCACTCAACAATTATGTGGTCGGTTCGCGATTCTTCGCACAACTTTAAGGAAGCCGCAACGACAGGTGAATACGAACTTCTGAGTCGCGAGTCAAAGCAAGACTGCCCCAGTTCCATTGCATTAGCGCTATTATACTGCGGGACCGGCAGTCGAGCACTCAGAGCGCTGAGCTCATACGCTCCTACAGAGGATTCGCATTGGCGCATACGGCTACACGTGCATCACCGATGCATACAGCGGCGACGACGCATCCAAAAAAAGAAAACGAAGCGCTTATAACGACCCTAACGGTACAATTACATGGCTAACTTCGGAAGTGACGTCAGGATGACGATTCGTCGAGTGCGAAGAGGTTATTATTATTCTTTTTTAAAGCTGTTTACGAGGATTTAACTATGATGGATTTTAAGTCACGTACCCACCGCGAACGATATGTAGATTTGTTTTTGTACGTTTGACTTTGAGACCAACTACAAATTGATGTTGATGCCGAAGTCTGCGGTCATCGGGATATATCCAACAGCTGTTGCTCAATCTCTAGTTAGTTTAAGTGGTAACTAAGTTGAAATTCCACTGGAACGATTATTCGGTGCGTTGGTGATAAAGTTCGATGGTACCACTAATTAAAACTGCATACCAAATTTAACTACTCCAGTACGCCCACGCGTTCTTGTTAAGCATCCTGGATTAAGATTACTCTGTCTCAGCTCGTAATTCTCGGTACGTTCCTACGAGATTTATTGATGGTTTGGAAATCTAGATTTGGAAATTGAAAGGGTATCAAATTGACGGTTTCTGTGATGTATCGTAGGGGGAAAGTTTCGTTTTACAAAAATGACAAAAATTTTAATAATCAAGGTATTAACGTATACTCTGAGGTATAATGATCGGATTTGATAACGACCAGGTGATATTAATCTTCCAGCGATAATAGTCTCTAAGATATCAATCACCAGTAATAAATTATACCGTTGTAGTAGAAAAGCGATCGTTAATATTTACCCTTATAAAAATACTCGACCTACGTATTCGAGTTTTAATATATAAAAATAATTCAATGCCAGATACATCATTAATGATAGAAATATATATATGCCGAGGGTTCGCGTACAACGGCAGCAGTTTCCCTTCACAAATTCGCCCGTCTAAGTCTCGTTTCTAATAATATTATAAATTCCATTCCACTACTGGTATATCAAATGGTAGACTGTTATACCACCAACGTTCATTGAACATAAACGCAATAAGTCGAAACGCTCGTTGGACGTTTCTAAAACAGGAATGGCAGCCACCTACTGCTGCTGCTGCGGAATCATGAATCGTTCGAACACGAAATGAAATCATTCGTGTTTCTTGACGACGTGTTTCCTGCCGCGCAGAGGCGTTTCCAAGGAATTCGAAAATCCAGTTTGCCAGCCATTTACGATTCTTCTCCCCATCTTGCTATTATTAAGCATGCGCAATTAACTGACTCAAAACAAACATGTCTCTATTCTCCGAATATATTTATTGCGATTAGAAGTGGCATTTAAAAAAAATAATCAAGGGTCACCAGAGTATGCAAATGGCAGTCAAAATTCTTATCGCTGTCTATTTTTGCCAAATTACGGTTATCAATAGTCAAATTTTTCCAAGGGTACAATTTTTTTATCGAAATGTAGCTGACTCTTGATCATATACTGTATGACTGTGTACGTCACAATTAAATATGTGAGTTTGAGAAACTTTGGGTATGCCACTCGTTACGCCTCATTCGCTCACCGTAAACGAATGCGACCTACGTTGCTTTATACACACAGATATCTCTTGCGAATCTCGTCGCGGCTGAATGAAATTCTTGGCCGTTGAGTCACTCGTAGTGTAGCGGTGCGTAGTAGCTAGACATGTGGGGAGGGTCGACAGCGTCACGCATAAATTGAACGTGTCGCGAGATACGCACAAAGACGAGTACATTTAAAGAGAATTCAACTAAATATTCATTAATTTTCATGCGATATGTTTAAGTAGATTTTCAGCTGTAATAATCAAAAATTAGGTGCAAATTTTTTGATAATAATTAATCAAGATTAATTATGGCTGTTCGTAAAGAATATTTATGGTCGAAATTCAACGTGGCCCCTTGGAAGGATACAGTGGATAATTTTTATCATTTATTACGGCAATCCTCGCAATTGCTAATTGGATGAAAGTTTTGAGTAAATTTACTGGCATTGAAAATTGCGGAGATGAGAATTAGCGAAAAAGTTTGGAAAACTTTTAGGAAGCGTAAATGGGTAACCTTGCTGCGGTAGCTTTCAAAGGTACGTTAAATTTATATAAGGCTTGGCCGTATGCTACCGGTTGGAATTTATATCGCACGAGAGTTTAGCTACTTTTCTGAATTAACGCTGAGGTTTGCGGAATCGTGAAAGTGCCGGAGACTGTGAAATCAATGCCGAGGAACGATCCGAACTTTAAATTGCGTATTTAGCGATAATAGAAAACAGACCTCGAAGCCCGGAAGACAGACCTTTACGAAGGCAAACTTGACGGTATTAAATTTCCCCGACTAAGTTCCACTAAGACCGGTCAGATCGAAACTTCCAGTCCTCGTTAGCATATCGTTAAAAGGAATCTCCCATTATCCGCGTTTAAATTGACTTTACGCTTAACCGTCTTTACTTGCTTCTATTTCTTTTATTTTTATTGCGTACACTATTCCTCTCTTACGGCATCCTGAAAAACTGTACTTGCAGCTCTGTTCATTACTGTTCAATTAACCATCCGACCTTTCACTTTTTATTATAATTTAACAAAATTTTCTGTCATCACTGAATAAAAGATAAGGTGTCTGGCGGCACAAGAGAATTTTTTATACGAAAAACTTTTTTCTCCCCAAAACGGATTAAACGTAATCACAAGCAAACTTTTAATGATCATTGTAATAACCGTATACGGTATGGCATAACTGTCTGTGGGAGTTAAAAAACTTCTGATTTTATTGTACAGTATCCAGGCAAACGTAATACCTAGAATTAATTCGAGTTCATGGAATTTCAAGAAATGTCTGGTAGCTGTAACACGTAATGCTAGTAACATTTCCCTTTTGATCCAGTACGACGGAGTAATAAAACAGAATAAATAACTGGCTCCGCAGACTATCATCAATGAAATCATTCCTTATTCTACATCACGTTTTATAAATGGAATTCTTCTCAGTCAGCGTATGATTAGGAGTGTATAAAAAAGGAAAAAAATTGGATGAACGATGACCTGAGGATGCAAAGCCACATAAACCGCATCGAAAGCGCGTATGTTCGCGTGCTGTTTCGTAAATCAGTTAATTTTCATGAAATTCTGATAACCAAGCGGATGTCGTGACTTTTTGCCATTTTTGTAAACATTTGATAAAAAGCGAATCCGTAATTAGAAATTTCGCGTTTATTGACACGATCAAGAATCACAGGACGTATGCACGATTTTGAAGTCATGCTTGGTAGAGGCACGTAAAATTCAATTTAAACTTCTCGCTAGATTGCCGCTGCGTGCGTATTAACCCGTGGGATGATCAATGAGAAAAGTTTTACCCGTTTCTGGCACACTTACTTTTCCTGTCTCACTGTCTTTCTTCCATCTGATGTCTGAAACCTACATAGAGACTGGAAAATTTATCAAAACTTATTCGCCGTGTAATTATCCTGAGAGCCATTAGTTGATTAAAACTCATCGTTCAACAAGGATTTTTATCGTCCCGACAAGTCAAATATTCCATTTCATAACGAAACTCCAAATTTCATTAAAAACTCTTGTCCAACAATATTGGATAACTTTACGAAATTGTTCGTTGCGATTATAATCGCCATCTTGGATTCCACTTCAATGGCTGAAAACATTGCTACGTCACTTCCTGGTAGATTCTACTAGGTTGACTCCAATACTTTCCCCATTGTTATACTCGTATCTTGGTTAGATTTAAACCACGTAAATTTGAATAATTGATGTAACAACGTAAGAATTTTTTTTCAAGGTAAACGGATGTATCGCTACAGTGTCACAAATAAAAAATTTTTATTCATCGACCGTCACATTTTAATGATACAAAATCATGTTGCACACAACTTGATCTGTTAAGTGCAATCAAAGTTAATATCGATCACTTATCTCAGAAAAATTGGATAATTAAATGAAACGTGACGTAAGTTTAAGTTGTTGATTTTAATATTTTTCTCACGATCACTCAATCCTATCTACTGGAACATTGAACGCTAAGCACTTTTAATACCATCATACTAGTTTGAAAAGTCGTAAAACCAAAAATTTCGTTATCGCTCTAGGATTTTACCCAGATACATAAACCCACAGACTAACGATGAACCAAATGGCTGTTTCTGGTTGATCGAGAGATTTTTTAAAATATCAAAAGCATCATTAGTACAATCATTCAAAATGTCGCGAGGGAGTCCCTCAATAAAATCGTAATACCGAATACCAAAGGATCTTTTAGTCTTATATTAAAATCCAAGGGAAAAAATAATAAATGTGAGACGACCTTTAAAATCTTTGGCATAATTACGATAAACAGTTTAGTACAAATTCTTGGTAGAGAGGATTTTATCTCGTGCGGCACTTTCAACGCGGTAAATCATCAAGGCGGTAAAGTCGTTTTAGCGGAATAATTGCCAAGTAAAGCGTAATATCGAGGTTCATAAGAAGCGTCTGGTGCACTGATTCGACAAGTGCAGAGTAACGATTCCGTCATTCGTTATCATTCACGAAGTCAGAATATCAAGTATCTACATACATAAACTATACGCATCAGAATCATGAAACGCACAACTGGTTCTATCAAAAAGTGGTCCATTCCACACGTTCCGCATCGTGCATTCGCACTCGGCCACGGCATGCACTATATGTATATAAAAATATTTTAATATTCAAAACCTGCGTCAATGCACTTACGATAAAAGTGTCAAGAATTTTTTCCTTAGATCGTGCAAACCTATAATCTTATATCAATGAGCGTTTGTGCACTAGCAACTTTCTTGAAAAAATATAAACAAATGAAGAAAAACATTACAAAGTTCATCGTAATGTTTAACCTCGAGCCCGATATTTATTGCAATAGCAATAATACTTTGGTACGTAACGGGAGTGGCCATATTACCTGGACTGTATATAGATAGCAAATGGTTTATTTATCGGATATATTTTTTTCCAAATGGGAACAGAATAATTCAATGACATTAAATAACATTCCGTTCGCTGCACTGAGAGAAATAGAGATTACTGAATAGGAAAAAAAAATACTGCTCGTTAACATATTTAATATTCAGCATAGGGATAGAGCATATTGTGTTAAGCTTAAATATTTATTTATATCATTAAAAATATATTATCCGATGCAATCTAGCGATACTATTGCTGCTAACAATATCACCTTGTACATATTACAATTTCTGTATAATACAGATAATTCGTCATTTTTAATATCTGTGATACTAAGAACTGTTGAAATCTGAAATTGTTTTTAGAGCACAATGCTTTGTAACGATCCATAGCTATTTATGATTCTCATGACTAATATTCATATAGTAAGCATTAGTAAATATTGTTTAGTATCTTCAAGCTAGCGCAGTAACAAATTTATATTGTAAATATACGATCGTAAGTAGTACCCAGCGATATCTATGTAGTAACTGTTACCATCAATATATTTATTATGATTTATAACAAATATTAAAATTCTTACACTCTATTTCTCTCAGTGTATCTTCCGAATATGCCACTCAAATTTAACAGCCGAGGTTAGCTTCATACACGGGTGTCGGTTACGTCTAAGAAAAATAAATATTTCTAATCATAAACGTTAGCATTTAACTAAAAAACAAAGGACAAGAAAGATAAAATGTACAATATCGCAGTGAAAATTACTCCATAAATTAGTCACACGGAGTAAGTACACGAATTTATTCAATAAATAAGTATTAGTGCGAATTGGTGCAACGAAAATACACTAAGAAAAAACTTTTCTTTAAAATCGTCCAAAAAACATGCAACGCATAACTTTAATGAAAAATTATAATACCTGTAAGAGATACCATTAAGAAAAAAAAGCATGAGCTCGGGTCAAAAGCCCAAGTTCTTTACGAATGAAATAATCTAACTGACGTAACCTATCGTAACCAATTTTGCAATAGAATCTAATAAATTGGTTTCATCGTCGAATTTCGACGATATTTTGAAAAAGGGGAAAGATCGTTTGGAAAACCCAGCTAACCGTAACCATATTCATATTTGCTCAATGATAATCAGTTCCTACTATTGGCACTCGTATACGGTTATCTCAAGCGTTCTACGCCTGTATATGAGATATTTGAAAATTACATATGCCACAGGTTTAATGCGAGAAGATATGAACGCGCAGCGGCCCGACTGGCGCCATACTGCTTCGTATCGAACCGACGCAATGAACATAAACGTAACATTATATGTAGCATTATGGCAATCTGCGTTGTCCGTTCGTACCGCAAGGATGAAAATAATATCTTCCGCCATAATATACCAGGCTCCTCTACGATCGAACTTGCTAATAACGATAACTGGTCTTCGATAAATAATGAAACGTTCCACTTTGGTCTATGCTGACTGAAATATTTCGTATGCATGTACGTGTACAATAATATATTGACGTAAAATATAATACCAATTATACGCAATCGATATAGCTGTACGTTGATATTTTTTTTTTCAAAATGAGGTGCGATAATCGTTACGTCATCATACGGTTAACAAGCGTTACGCAACACGATTAATTGCTATCTTACTCTATCGCGTAACTATAGATCCAAACAAACATGCCCAACCCGAAACCATCGAATAAATCTGTTCGCAAGCCTTTTGTGTATCGGTAAATTCCGTTTCAATTAGCAGAGGGTATAAATCTGCCAGTTATCTATAATCTGACGCGTGCGTGCGATAGGAAATCGCGTCCGTTTACCGAACGTGAATTCACCCTGAATCTCACCGATGGCTGGGGATTGACGAGAGAGAATTGGTAATTGGATTGTTTCCGGTCTGAGTAATATGCTTATACGCATATACAGTACATATACTATAAATATTGGCACATAGGTACCTGTGAGATACGGGGCAAAATTCTCACGCTATATCATCTATAATCTCAAACTCCATTCTTGATATCAAATGATAAGTAAAATCCAAGCGTAACAAACCAATTTGATACTAAATACATGGATTACTTAAAAAAAAAGAGAAAGAAAACTCAAACAAGACTGTCAGAGACGTGGGCGTGTGAAAGTAACAAATATGGAAGATATCGTAATAGAAATGTCATTTCACGGTAAATTATACAGAGTCTAGACGAGTCAATTTACATGTTCAGATTTAAATACCTAAACGCAGAGTTACAGTTCACGCGAATGAGGTGAGGTGATTAAAAAAAAAAAAAAAAAGAGCTGTAAATTTAAATACAATTATTTATAGAGAACAGAAGGTAGAGAGAGTGACATATATGTGCAGCACATAAGGGTCAAATGTATATACAGGTATACTGACTACTTTGTGTATATAAAACTTATGTATATTTATATACGTGTGTACATCTATGGTATATACCTATATGTCTGTAGGTACACGAGACTGGATGCTTTACCGTAAAAGGATGCAGTTTCACTTCACTTCGCCAAGGCATTTCAGCTGTAGGTATATACATAGTGGTACTCGAATGTCTGGTCAGTGACATCTTTATTCGTGTCACTGTGCCCATAATAAAATTCCGTTAGAAACATTGTCTTGGGATTGTAGAGAAACAAGTCACGAAATTCATTGTGAATTTTTAAGATTGACGAAATCTTCCATTTTAGTCTCAGCATCTGTCCTTGGCAAAATGCACGTGCCCTCGAAATTGAGTATCTCACAAGCGTGACCTTAATCGTGAATAAACTAATCGCGTATGCAGCGCATATATGAATATACATATATGTATCATGCAACAGCAGATTGCACTATAGCGGGTGTAGGTAATGGTTATTTTTAACTCGAGAATCTTGATGACGATTCTTCGATAATAAAAAAGTACAAACTGCACTTTTAATTCACTCGGATGAATGATTCATGTATTGCTAGCGACAATCCGAAATGATAATTAAAATGTGGAAATATTCTCGATACGAAATATTCTTTATGAACGAGATTCATAGTTCAAGCTCCGTATACGCGTACCCATATATGATTACGTGAATGATTCGACGTAGTGATTTGTATATATATATCACATGTATCACAGTGCTATAATTTGATTTACGCGATTGACTTTGACTCCTAGGCTAAAAATCATTCTCGGCTCTGTCACCGACTAATTTATTAGTCTGTTTTCCTTTTCTTTTCTTATTGCTTCTCTGCGTTCGACATAAAACACGTATCCCAGTGCTTCTACGATTCGTCGCGCTACGATCCGTGTTTACTATCGTGGAAGGTTTATGCATTGCGTCACGTACGGAAATGCGGACGCTCGAATGTTCCCTGAGCCTATAAGGATGTATAACGTATGTTGGAAATAAATTCGGTCAAGAAATTAAAAATGTGTATGATCATGAGACCAGTTATTTTGTGAGCAGGTGATATAGGTCCATGGAGATGTACACTATGTGCTAATGCGTGAATGATATTTAAGAAAATTATCATGTATGCATATGTATATAGTTATACATGTGTGTACGTAGGTACGTTAAGAATTCTTAAATCAGAACTGATGTAACTGAGAGCATTAAGCAGTGACTGTATAAATTTCCAGAGTCGAAATATGTATACTTATATTTCATATGGGTATGTTTACGCGTGAGAAAAGCTTTACACGAAGATTCAATATATATGGAAATATAAACATTTAGAACACGTGTCTAAGGGTTTTAAGACGTCTTGAGTTTTTGATTTTCCAAGTGATGTTAACGTTTTGTCGAAAAAATGCAAGTGTCAGGCTGTGGCCATTAGCGTCGTCCGTATCGAGCGACCAATATACGTATTTCATTTGCCGTCACGGATACTTGGAAATGTATATAGATATAAACGAAGTTTAACGAGTAATCGTAAATTTATGAGGTCTTGAGATGGCAGAAAAATTATCATTAATGGGTAGTTAATCGAACGTCGACGAAAGAATAGGTATTCTACGGTTACTACAAAAAAATTTTGAAAAAGTTCTATGAATTTGTAGACAGAGTATGGACCTGCGACACTGGAAGTTTCAGGGACTGAACGTTTTACCTAACCGTTCTGTCCAATCCAATCGCGTTTGAGCACCAGGGGCGTAGTTAGAGAGAGTGGGTCTCTTTAGACGAAGTAACGCGCTACAGTAATTTGTAATGTATAGAGGGTGCATCCACGGACAGCCTCCACAGTTTAGCGACGGCACTGTCACCGCTGTCAATTTCAAAGGTTTTCAAACGGTCAGTGCCGGAGGCTGGTCAGTGCCAGTGGTGTCGATGCTGTAGGTCCGACTGTATACGAGTCTATTAATATACGTCGCAATATATTGAAACGTCGTGCCAGTGGTAGGGTGGGTGCCCTGTGTTAGCCGCCATATTTTATTGGAGTAAATAGACTTCCGGTGCATCATGTAGAGTGAAAAATATTCTACATCCGTTCAACGTGTAACGGTGGGCGTTATTTGGATCGATTACCCGTCATTGACCGATCCCATCACTGACCTATACAGCTACTGCTCTATTGGAATTTGATAGAATACATCGATCATTATTTAATATATCTGCATATGTACTAGAGTTTTTTTTTACGTAGTCTGTAACCTGTAAAATACATATATGTATTGTTATCGCCAGCTACGTGATAACGCATATTGTTTTCGATAGCTTCAGAATCAATATCACGTAATATTTTGAATCTGGAAATTTATTAGGGGTACGGGGGTATATATTAATTTCTTTGATGTACCGATCAATTTGTTTATTGTATATTTTTTAGATATTATGTATTATATATAATAATAAAAATACCGTTGGGGAACATAATAAATATTTCATAGACCAGTGAACGTCTAAAGGATTTTACTTAACAAGATTACCTTAGAGGGCGTTAATAAACTTGACATTCACAGCAAGCAAATATTTAAACATCGAATAGCTAAGCGTTTATAAAGCAGATTCATTCAATATTGACGATCCTGTTGCCAGACACGTCAAGTTACGTGATGCACTTGAGAGAAGTGTTCCGATGGTGGTCATATAAGAAAAAAAAGTCACAGCTGTTACTTCCTCAAATACATAGTCATTTTTAAATAGTAATATTTATGTGGATTTCGAAATGGTAACGATTATCGGAGTCAATTTGAAAATTGGGACAAAATTATAATTCGGTTCTGGATATGAGTTATTCTTGAATATATAAGACGAAAAATAGATACTTGTCACGAACGCGTAGGATCATCAATCGATTAGGTTCTAATATTGAACATGAGTCGTCAGTCGATTTAAAGAAGACACCTATGCTCCGAATGTTATCCCACTGTCACTGGCACTCCGATAAAAGTAAAAAAACTGCTCCATCCCTCTGGTATTTTTTAATTCTATTCGAAAACGAGATTTATCTTCTGTCATCATTTTTTTGTTCAAAAAAAAATACCATAGCAAGGTGGCAACTATTTGAACCCAGTAGATTCTGTGTGTATTATTTGTTTCCGAAAGGTTCAACGCGTTCAGCTGAACACAGTCAGTTTCTACGTGCACGAAACTTAAGCCCAGCGTGTTCGAGCATTCATTGGGAATGCAGAAGTGCACGTTTTCCAATGCACCGTTAAACAAAATGTAGGCTGCGGATGTGCGCCAATCTTTATCTCTCGAAGATAAACGATCCTATGAGATACTGTGTTTATGGTAAACTCTGTTCAGAAGACATGATATCCAACGAGAAGAGAAATCGTCAATGGTTATCGTGAAAATCATAAATTAGTATATCGATAGAAATAAGAAATTTTATTTTCTACGAAAAAATTCTCTGTGTGCAATTTTCAGTTATATTACACTTTATAAATATCATATGCGAGGTAGAATCGTATAATACCGAATGCCTTCAATTAAAAGCGGACGTATATCGTTTTCTCTTTTATGGTATGAAAAAAGTCGTGATAAAAATTTCGACCAAATTTTATTTTGCGCACAGTCGGATATATATGCCGGAATGACATTTTACAGAGGAGACTTTGTTGGCTATACTATTTCGTTTTTAGCACGAAGCATGATGTTTGACAAACGCGGCAGAGGCACTCTTGCTATCTAGGTTATATTAAGTTTATTGCTGCGAAAATTTTCATCATGGACCGATGCTGCATTTTTTGACGTACATCAAGCACAAGGCACGTCGTTACAATAAAGATACCTTAATTTCTTTATTGTATAATTTAACGTTAATTCTTTGTATAATGTAACTTCAAACAGGAAATTATTAATTGCATACGTCGTAAACAAGAAATATTTGAAAGAACTGAGTTGAGTTCATATAAATCTCTTGCATGCTTCATGTCAGCGTCGTGACATCCCAAACAGGCTCATGAAGTTTCGCAAGTGTCAGTCGGACGAAAAGCAACGACTCGAGCACATTTGCTGTCATTCATTGTAAATAATAAAATTAATTATATACATATATGTTTCCCATACACACGTGACATACACAATTCATCAAAATGACGATACATAATAGATACCTTTTCTGTGATATAACGAATCGTTCCACACTTTCCTCCAACCCGCTGCTTTCAAAGGTTCACACTCATCTTTTCATTGCACCAAAACAAAAGCAACAGTACACAAACGGCAAGAGAAGGAGATAAAGCAAATATTAAAGAGAGGAGCTGGAAGTAAAAATAAGAAACTTTTTTCTTTTTTCTTAAAATTGATAAATCCGAACGAGAGAAGTGGAGAAAGAGGGAAGTTGCGTTATTCGCAAAATCCCAAGGATTATTACAGGAAGGACGGAAAATGGGAAGCAAAAGTGGAACGTGTTGTACTGCAGCCGTAAGCGCGAGGTTGATAGTGCGCGCGTCGGCTTTTTAATTACTCTCTTCTCGCGCTTTTGAAAAGTCACGGCGCACAAGGAGTCTCGGAAAAGTGCAACGCGGCTTCACGGTCGAGCATGAAAATATTGAAAGATGTCACAAGACGTGTCGAGATAACGCCGAGTACCCGAGTGAGACGACGAGAGCCTCACGTGTTCACGGCTCTACGTTGGCTTCTGAATACAGTACGTGTATATCTATCTATATGTATATAGATATATAGATATAATAGCGGACAAGTTCGAACGAGACGACCGTTCTCGCGCGCGCTTCGAAAAGCAATGCTAGCGCGAACGACAAAGCTTAGTCCCTCGTTCCTTCCTCTGCAGGCTACACGTTCTCCTGAGTATAGCTCGCCTTCTCCCAGAGAGTGCCAACTGCTCTCGCTCTTACTCTTTCTCTCTGTCTCGCTCTCTCTTATACAGTCTTCTGCTCCGTTCACTCGCTCACTCGCACACTCGCCGACCCTCTCCGACGACTCTTACCAAAGGCAGGTCCTCCTGTTGCTGTCTCACTTGCACCCGCAGTCAGACGCACCTTCTCCGTGCCTTGTCTTCTGGTGCCACGCGTCCAGCGGTGCTCACGGGACGAAAGTCTTGAGGCAGCCACGTGTCGCTGACACGAGAACTGCCAGAACTCGTGCCGTACGACTGGGCACTGCTATTGAAATAATCAAAGAGGGCTGACCACCCTGCCTACGCGTCTAGTGTGCATATACATTGGATCAAGTACAGTATGCGTATTAGCGTTTGTACACACCTTGGTATATCTCTTGCGCGATTTGATTAGGCTAATTACTCATACATTAATATTATGATAATTAAGGTTATAAAGATATATTTTGGACGTATGATGAATTTTTTTATCGATCATGTGGATCGTGTTTCATTTTCATGTGCCAGCTCTTTTGTTTTGCCAAGATAGTCTATTCATGGGGTTGGTTCATATTTTTTTAGGGGGAAGTAGGTCGAGTGAGGGCTAACTTTAGCTGCTCCTGTCATTACAGGCGAATCGATGATACCAGGGGCACGAATTAGCCTTTTTACAAAAGGTGGGACGTTCTTAAAGGGGATAGGAATACTGTGTGTTTGCCTTCCTTGCAGCGAGGTTCGTGTTGTGAATTGCGTGAAGACAAAACGAAAAGTAGCTAGAAGTGTTTCGATGTTAGGACGACGTGTAGAGATCGTTCTCGCGGTGCGACTGTTTAGCTGAGCTAAGGTAAATAGGGACTATTGTTGCAGGGATTGCTTAGGCAAATATAGTCATATACCTAGCAGTAGTGTAGACGCCGAGCTCATAAAACCAACTCCATTAACGTGGTCTAGGAAGCTTCCTTAGTCCTGGGAAATACAAGTCAAGTAAAAACGGATGGGTACTAAGAAAAAGAAAAAGGTGAATAAAGGCGTAAAGAATACAGCCGTGAAGAAAGTATCGCTTCATCCTTGGCAATTGCATGTTGAGTGCAGTTATACACCAGTGAATCAAAACATTTTCTTGGAACGTGATGGCAACTGTGAGCATCGCATTAAATTAACCATAAAGTTTACCGTAAGAAATGTATTGAGTTTTAGTAACAATTTTTGAAAATCAATCTATTAACGTCACCCTGATCAGAAAATGATATTCAATATTTTTTAAAGGACAGCTTTGTCCTATATTGATAAGTATGCATCCTAGATCTACATACTTTTTATATTTCAATTTTTTTCGAAAATATTAAGGAACGTACTTTGCATTATGATATATTGATTTTTACCGATAAAACATAGATATAGCCGCGTGACATTTTCTTCCTACCACATGGCACACCTTAATCAACGCCATATCACTATCTGAAACTAAGTGATCGCGATGGATGCCCGATTAAATTCTTGCTTGGCCTCCGTATCGTGGCCGGAGGAGATCACGCTCGTTGCAGCCTCACGATGTCGATTGAGGATGTCACGAAAAACCAGCTCGTATGTAATATACAGTGCATATAATAATTTCAGGTCGAATTATAACTCGTGACTCATTCGGTAAGGAAGACGAAAGACATAGAGGCCAATTAATCAGGCTGCGATACGAGCACTTGAGTAAATCTATCTCGTAGCGTTGGATTTCGTAGCTCTTATATAATCATTCTTTATTCTACTGGTTGGCTCTAAAAATTCCTTCGATTCACACGTGCATTCGAAGCAATAGCTCCTATTTAATATCGTGTGACAAAAAGCGAAAGACCATATGCTTGATAAAAATCCTATGTTTATACGCTCTTTTGCTTTTGTGACGCAATAGGAGCATTAATCAAATTTTCTCGCGAGCCACTCTCATTCCTGTAGCTTGCATTGAATCTCTTTGAAAAACTATATTTCTATACGTGTCACATTGCTTGTACGCGTGAGAACTTATGACACGTAAAAATTCATCTCAGACTTTATTTCTTTTTATTCATGTTCCACTCGCGATTAACCCTGAAATATTCACGTGGGAACCTAGGGTGATGCACCACGACTAATAATTTTTTTCGGTATTTATTAATTGGCATTGAATTTGAATTGTAAAAAAATATTCTCCTAACCGTGTGTGTAAACAACAATAATTTCCTATGCGGAATAATATTTGTACATGGCTCATCGATATATTGAATTAACGAAACGGGGTCTTAATGGACCCTGTCCGAGTAATAGTGTTACGATAATCGACGCGAAAGCTGAAGGGTTAAAGAATATATTTACCAGTGTAATCGGCGTGCCAGGGATTTGCATGCATCAATATTTATGCTCTGAACAATAGAGAGAACTTGAATCTCGGCAGAACGTTGGGTACCGCGTTAAACGCGTTGCGTGGTAATGAAAAGATTGAACTGCATTCGGAATACGAGAGACGCGGGAAATGACGTGATAAATTCAGAATAAATTTTATGTTTTTGCGAATGTCACTGTTTAGATCTATGAGAAATGCATAAATCTGAGAGTAATAAAAAAGAAATCTTGATTAATACTTCAATGCTTCCTTTTACGTAGGATTTATTCTTGAAAAAGATATACCATTATACAGGTTTAATGTTTTTCTACGTATAACGGTTGTGCACTGCAGTTACTGATATGCGCCTTGGCGTTAACGATATTATCGTATTACGCTCGTTAAGCACCAAATACGGAATTTCAAATATACTTTGGTCATAGATATAATATATTATTGCTTGAACGTTATCGCTCTTTTATATTTACTCAAGAACAATATTTCGAATCGGAAATCAATGTCATTGTAATTATCCGATAAAAGAACGGATATTTTGTCTTATTTTTAAAATATCTATCAATTCTGGGTCGTTAGTGTACTCGTACTTTTAGACTCGAAATTGAATGCTGTTTTGATTTGCGGAAGAAAACTTGCATCATCCTATTGAAAGAAATGTAAGTTGACCTTCGAATTACCTTAACACTTGCACTCAGGAAGAAATTCAATAACGGAATCATCTGCCCCTCTTGAAACCCTACAATCTCTGTCTGAAACATATTTTTCTATCTAGCTTCGTTTCCGAAAAAAATCAACCTGATCACTATAAATAGTCCACCTTGTATGTCTTGTCTGATATAAAGATTGTATCTAATTTCGTGAAAGATATCTAAATGCGATTGAAGTAATCATTTTTTTTTCCGTATCGTATTTTTACGGGTAGAAAATTATCATATGTAGATAGTCCATATATGCGTATTAGTGAGTATACACATACTATGCACCAACGCAGTAGGAATTCCGATTACGAAAGTTCTTATTATACTATTCAATACGGAAGATATCGTTGGATCGGATTAATCGCTTCTTGATTACAAGCCTGTTCCTCCAGTACAGATCCAGAGTTAGGTTGGGTTGTTCAAGTGAATTCAACAAACGAAATAGCTTTCACATAACGTCGATAATATTCAACGTCCAGTATCATTCGGTTTAGTCCATCAGAGTCAATCGTACCCATGAACATAATTGTAAGCGGCTTGTAGAAAGCAGTTGAGTATATGCAATTGCATATTTCAATCGAATCACGTATAAGATCGATTAGTCTTATTTCACGAGCCAAGTTCGAGTTGATAATCATTCGAATAAGATAAATAATTAGTATCGTTAATTCGTTAGCATTGACATTGCAAATGAACATGCAAGCAGCATACACAATCTGTACAGTAGCTTCGCGACCGATTATACAGTATTTTCGTTGCATTTTATATTGTATACGCGAAACTGCAGCTTGCATTTCTGGCCTACATTCGTGCAAGATAAACCACCGAAGGTGTAACATGTTTCTGCCATTAGGTAGTAAAAGCGGTCTGTTATGGCCACCAAGAACGATCTTGCGATATTTGTCGGATAACGTTAATACGTTACTGAGTAATTCTCGTGGCATTAATACCACGGCTGCGTGCATAAAAAATAAAACATTAACTATTTTCCTTTGAAGTGACCGACGTTCAGTGCGATAATGGCTTGCAAGGTTATAGTGCTTTCTTTAATTTTTTTTTTTCACGTAGCCGAACGCTATTTATAAAAGAGTTGCGGTGGTCGATATTGTCGCCGTTTTTCATTAATTGAAAGTACTTTGACCTGGTTTTGCATTTTTTTTTACAATAGTACAATTTTTGGTTATATTACATTCTCTCTTTAAAAGACTATGGTGTAGTATATACGGTATTACGCTTTGAGTAATTTTGCAGGGTTTTACGTAGTTGAAGGATTGATTTGGTATGGTCATGCTTCTCCTTAATTAAGTGGAAAAGAACGTTTATTCCAGAAAGAAATTTCAGCACCATTATCCGATAACCGAGATAGTTGTTTCGACGGATTTTTCGTTTGATAACGAAAACCTCAAAGTTTAGTAATACAATCTCAAACTAGTTTACACTAGCACATATGTAAATTGTGGTTATTTTATCCTATGATTGACAACCACAATGTTGAAATTTGCTTTGAGATTATAATGTTAATTTCACAGAAGATAATTCATTATTTTGATTTCGTTTCAAACACTTATTAATTACTGGTTAGTTTCACGAATGGATCTCAGTGGAATTGTATATAGCACATGATTTCTTGGTATCGTAGTGAAAACCGCAGATGGATTCTTTCGATAACGCATATTAGAATATTTTCTCACGGAATTTCATATGAATTGTTATATACTCTGATCAGCGATTATATCGAGATATTTCACATGGTACAGGGGGAAAATTGTATATGTCATATATAAATACAAAATAACGATATCATCGAACAATTGGAATTTCAGCATCGTTAGGGACTTCCCTGTAAAACAATGCGACAGTTTATAATGACAATGCACGCTTTAGCATTAAACATACAGGAAATAATGCGGCGCATGGAATTACGATGAACCACTATAATGCAACCCTAGAACGCTATAGCGCCGTATATGGTACAACATAAGCTCCTTATCCTGCCTAACGGAACGCACGAACATCCAATCTGTCCAATTAAAATCGTATCCTATTAAAATCAATAACAATCCGATCGCCTCTAGATGCCATAACATAAATCATGCATCAATTATGGTCACTGTATTCTCACGACCATACTTACGGTCTCGGAATATTTCCAAGAAATTTGCCAAACGTGTTTCGGCCCTTGCACACGTTATTATCGTGCAGCAGTATATCATATGAGTATAACACATATGTGAATATGAGTATGCGTAGCGCGAAACGCCGATCGATCAAAGGTATTGATCGATCGGTAGGATAAAACGTATCGGTACGGACTGAAGACTGAGATATACGTTGGTAGCTTTTAAAATTCCCGGTCTTACTGTCCGCGCATGCGCAATGTCTCACGGTTCGGAGATCATTATCGTGCTACATAAATTGTATTCGATCGAATTGGATTTAGTGAGAACGATTTGTTTCCCTGAATGCAGATCACACGACTCGACGCGTATAAATTATTGGTTTGAGATTGGGATGCTGATAAGAGCCATCGACCTTTCGTTCTCGTAACGAGTTTAAAAGGTGAACATTGGAACATGCTGCTTGTGCTTTTTCGATGATGTTGTTTAATTAACATGTTTGGAGTGAAAAAAATTTTGTCACGGTCAACACGAAACTCGTGGTATTTTTTTTTTTCTTTTGAGTCCCACCCACGTGCACTGATGTTCTCATAAATTTTGCTCTTTGAAGTATCAGTCGTTCGCCTCCATTTTTGGTCATTTACCAACCCTTTGCCGTAACAGTTATGTCAGCCAGGTAAACCCGTTTACCTTTTTCCCTCTTCTTCCCATTAAGTCCGATCATAAATTTTCGAAAAGTATTTCGAACTTTGAATGTGCATCAGGTTTCACCCTCTTTCGAAAAATTCTTTCAAGGAATCCCAAGACGAACCATTGTCGGTATACATATATCATGGACTTATAGGAATGAATAGTATATACTGTATAGCGTAAGATCGTCGAATAATGAGAAAAGTAAACTTTTTTATGATCATTACTTTCGAACCGCCATAGAAAACGAAGTAAAGTACTGAATCGATATCCTTCTGACGTAAACGACAATGTTTACAGTTCCTGTTATCTCAAACGCTACGATTCATATTACGACGTACATAGGTTTACTAAAAAAAAAAAAAGTTTATATCACAGTTTTACGACGACAGTTCAAATCAGAATTTAGAAGCACGCGATATCCGTGTACTCGTCCTTAATCTAGTAATCTCGACAAAAGCGTATGAAAAAAGTACCAAATGATAAGATTCCGTGTATCGCTCGTATTCCTTTTCATGGGATGGTTAAGATATTAATGGTCCCCATTTACGAGGGCAATATTTCTTACATCATCCTGAGAAATAACGTAAGGCGTCCGAACGTCGAGACCGATCTGCTGGAAAATGTAATTTTACGCATCAATCTTTTTACTATATCCGTATACTAGCAGGCTGTTTGGTTCGAACGCACGAATCAGGTTTGGTTTTGCCATAGGGAATTAAATGAACGGGCAAATAATATATACATCTAGTATATAGAATATAGTATATCACTGATCCTATCTCCAGAGTATCACAGCCATTAACTTCAATTTACTTTTCACACTCTCTCCTACATATACGTATGTTCCGTCATTTGCAAAACCGATACGCCTTCGTTTCAAATGCTCGAATCGGTGTCAGGATCGATCAGGAAGTTTCGATGTTTAAAAATTAGCCATACTATACCGATATGGCTGTACAAGAGACTCGGCACGATTTACGTCAAGCTATCGCGATTTACGGTTACGCTTCTCCTCGTGCCTTGGACTTACGTGAATCCGGTTTTAAATATCAGCAAATCGCGGGAGCAGCAGGCATACGGTTCTCTACGGTTTTGTTACGGTTGTCCAGCATGGGGAATGTCGGCGCCCGGCGCGGCGCCGACCGTGTCTCTTGCGTACCAGAAATCACTCTGAATAGCTGTTGACAACGGTCTGATATATAGCCTCAGTTTCATGGCGCCAAACGATCAACCCTTTTCGAATCATTCTCCCCTATCCTTGAGGACTATCCTTCACTTTTCGTGAGCCTAGACATTTCTTTTCTTCTTGAAATATCAGCACTTTCTTGATTAAAATACGAAATTAGTAAAAATCTTGTTTTTCTTTGACCAATTTATGTTACGATTAACTAATATATTTTTAGTAAACATTTATTCTCCCGTGCACTTTATTGACTCTGCAACTTAATGCAATAATGATATATTCAATTTTATCGTCTGTTTAATCGAGAACTGCAGGTATCAATATTTAATTATAGTGTTTACAATTTAGTTTTCACTGCTGGGACCGAGCATGATACTGATAATATATTGATCCTACATACAGTATGTTTCACGGAAGTCAAGGATTTACATGGAGTCAGTACATACACTCATACACGTGTCTGACGTGTTATGCGCTAGCTTATCGCATTAACAGGGAACATTTTACGATCCACAGAACAGGATACCCGCTGTGACTTCACAATTTGTCACTAGAATATGTTGCCCATTTCTTGCGTCTTATATTTATTAACATTTAATCACAATAGGGAACAATATCGTTTTCGTGAAGAAATTCATACTATTTCTGAAAATTTAGTAACAATCGATTTAATCATGGCGTAAATTATCACGAGGTTACGTAACTACTGTGAACTAAATAATCAAACTTGGAGATACGAGGGTGTTTTTCAAATTGCAATTTAGTAAACTTTAATCTACCTCATATATGGATATAGCACTTACAGGTACGTATATAGTATTTCAGGATTACACGCGTATCGCATATGTCTGACATGTCTAGTGGCAGCTTATCAGGTATCGCTATAATCGTGTTCTACAGGGTTGCAATGGAAGTAAAGTAGCGTACGATGTATGCCAACAGGCGAAGCTGAAAGTTTTTTCATTATACGAGAAATTCCAACAAAACGTCACGACACAATCGAAATGCTTCGTGCTTTATCTTGATTTTCTCTGGCCAGATGAATTTGAACGCTACTCGTGATGATATGGGTTACGTCCAATATTGGGATTGCCGAGTATATTGACCGCAAAATAGGAAAATCGGTGGATTCTGATGCTAGGCACGAACGAGTAGTTTTTGGAGCTTTTCTGATTCACTGAAAAATACGTTTGACGGTTTTTCATTGAAATTCTACGTATAGTGACATACGACTATGGTTTAGTGAATAATTTAAATTGCGTTCTGCAAAATATTTTTCTCATTTGACCAAAATTACATCTATGAACTATGTTATATTTATAAATTCAATTTGATTAATATTTTTTTTATTAATTGTGCTCATAATTATGAAAGTGGTCTAAGTCATATATTTCTTGTTTCGAGATATTTAATGAATTGCATTTGAATAAATTAATAAATATTTTTATGTCATGCAAAATTTTAATTTAGAACTTTATTAGTCTTGATTAATGGAAACTTATTATGAATATGAAATTTTGTATGAATTTCATACGAAAATATTGTTTTTAGAGTTAGAATTAACTTAGACCATTTTCAAAATTATCTGAATGTCCTATAAATGACTTAAAGCAATAAAAACTACGAGTTTCATTAGAAAAAATAATTTTATATTTAAATAATTCATGAACATTTATTAATTATTTTTAAAAAATAATCCGTATAATGAATTCCATATATTGTCTACCTGACCGGAGAAGTATTGTCATTTCTGTTATTGTTTGATTGTCATTTATCGGCTTATTGTCTAGTTAAAAAACGCGCTAAAGAGGGCCACGTACTATTTTAAAGTTATGTTTATATAATTTTTTTAAATTTTTGACTTAGACCATTCATAGACCTTTCATAATTAACACTAAATGAATTCCATATAATGTTGAAATTACAACCACTATCTGATGGTTCATTTTTGAAAATGTCGTAAAAATTACATTGAATTAATTTAGTTTAAAATAATACGGTGTGAAATAACTGATAAAGAAATTTTTTCTAAATTTTGACTTACATAATTATGGGCACAATTATTTTTATTAATTAAATTTTTCTCATTTGATAAAAATTAGATCTATGAACTATGTTATATTGTATTTATAAATTCAATTTGAATAATATTGTGACAATTTTTTAGCAATATCGAGAAAATTCTTTTGACTCCCATCGAACAGTGCATTCAAGTGAGGTTAATTTCCGCCTACATTCACATATCACACTAGAACAGTTGTATTCAGTCACTTACGAGGATCAGCCCATGGAACAAAACTAGCGTCTTACCTCCAGAGGTTCTCAACTATCTCCAACGACCCAAATAGAAGTCTATGAACACCCTTTTACATAACGTGTAAACATGAAAGCCTTTAATGGCCGCAAGTGCATAAATAAAATTTGAACCTAATACACCAACCCCAAATATTTAAAGCAGCACATCCGTAAGATGCTACCGAGCCAAATAAAAGTGCACCATTAGCCCAGACTATATCACGTCTATTTATATAATTAGAATCCCAGCTTATTTACATGATAGATTCAAACCCCACATTCCAACGCGTGCATTCCAAGTTTCGCCCACTGATAATGGATAATCAAAAGCCGAGCGACGAAAAAAAAGGAATTCGATAGAAGATTAGGAATTGTTTTTTCGAGGATATGAAAACAAAAAAAAATGTACATTTTATTACTCCAGCCACAGATTCCGATATCAACGTACCAATTCAGGGATCTATCGGAATGCTACTAGCTGGAGAATAATAGAATACTATTGACATAACGTGTGAATAGGGCCGCGCCCTTCCTGGCTGCCTTCCTCCGGAGGATACACCGAAGTTGGATGTACCTTAGGAAGCAGAGAACATTCTCTATCCGTAGGCGCTTACACGTGACTATATATGCTAGCACGTATGTATCGCGTCCACTGGTTAAACCTCATATGTAAGTATCTCTTGACTAGGTGGGCGCAGCAGTGCCATATTTTCCGGGTGCCGGCAAGGCATGATCGTGTAGGCGCTTCTCGCTAACAAGTACTCGCCATGATAGCTCTCTGATAATGAAACATACTATCGACTTATGGGGACCTAGAATTAACGAGTATCCCTATGGGAAAAGTATGGTGTAACAATGATCCATGGGTAATGAGATCGATTGTTACGAACGTAGTATAAATTAAGGGTCTTTCCTAAATGGGCATTTATTTGCGAATAGAGATGTCATTATGGTGGTTTAAAATAATATTTTCCTAACCAATCATTTAGCGTAGCTTTGTAATTTCTATGGAGTAATTTTTTTGTGATGGAAAAAATTTTTTCATTTATTTATGGTTTTGTACTATCCCAATTGGCTATGACTGTTTCGATTATGGTACGGACTACTCGGTATGTCCTTTCTTGAATTACTATGGGGTCCGTGTCTTCGGTCCTATGGGAGTCTGGACTTATCTATACCAAACGTCTCTCCCCATTTTGTTAGATAATGGGAAAAGCGTTTACGGTCATACTATTATGTATGTTTGGAATAGTAAACCCCATGACGATTTGTAATGTGATCCATTGTAAATGTTCGGGCTTCCCCATAGGTCCTAAGGGCACTATATGTAACTTAAATGCTTTCAAGGAAAGTTTCTTATTCCCTACACGATAAACTTACCGGGATGTCGTTCGAGGGCTTATGTGGATCGTCTATCTGAAAGGTTAGGAATGATAAAAGCCACTGGGATGGTATTGACCAGACTATGCTAGAAGTCCAGGAACGGTATTAATGATTTTAATTTTCCTATGGGGGTTGTGCATTACACGTGCTATAGGCGAAATATTAAAAATCGATAACAAAATTGTTAATCAATCAAGGGTCTTTCCATCGAGTTTCTCTGGTGTCGCAGTCCTCTAATCGAATGAACAAAAAATTAAAAAGCAAGTAAACTGGGCTTTCGAATTGATCGTCATTCGAAATGCAATTTACTATGGCAAGAAAAAAAAAACGACTCCGGTAATTTTAGTATGCGAACCCGCGGCGACGTGTCGCTCCATTTATTTACGGGTTTCCTGCACTAATTAATTTCTCTCGTTTGTAACGAGAACTGCTTTACATAAGTCTCTCCGATGGCTGAAACCTCTCGTGCATGCTAAGTCGCCAAGTCATTTTGCGGATATCTAATTATTACAAGCGTACTGATACGGCGACGAGCGTTATCCAGTGGGATGACTTTGCGCTTGATGAATTTTTTAAGTATGGATACTTATACTGTTTTACTTCTTTATTTTCATCGTGGAGGATGGATCTCGCATGGAAATTGCACGTCGTACACTGCGACGTGAAATGCTCGAGAGAAATTTCGCGCTCGACAATCTCGGTTAGTTTAACCTTTTTCTTTTCGGTTTTTTTTTCAGAATGATAAACTGACGTCTGCATTAAAGGGTTAAAGTCAGAAAATGCAATCGTACTCAGGGAAACGTATGCTGTTTAACGAAATTTTGGCTGTATAACTTTACAATATGATTTTAATACTGGATCTCATCTTGATTTGTTATGACGTGAACATGAGCTTTTTTGATTTCGCTGTGAATTTTATGATAACGCTACTTTTTGTATGCTCGTTACTGTTAACGAAAAGAAGCCACGAAACGCGACTCTTATCAGATCAATATTTCATAGGAAGCTTGACTATAGTAATAAATCGTTAAATCGCGTGCCTATAGTAAAGCATCGTTGTATTTTCTTCTAAGTTGAACATAAGATTATTAGGGTTGACGTGTAACGCGTTGGAACGGAACTAATTATAATTACAAAAAATTTGTCTGATCGTGCCATGGTAAATTTTATGACGTTGTCAATCAAAAAAGATGAAAGTATCACGTGTTCATTTTATTGTACACTTTTATGTTCTTACGAAATGTGCTATTCGTAACGAATATTCATTTTACATTTCAGGTGAGCGCATCGCGTTATCCAGTGGTGGTGAAATTAGGGCATGCTCACAGCGGCGTTGGAAAAGCTCGTGCCGAAACCAATCATGAATTTTTGGATCTTGCTTCGTTAGCTGCCCTGGCGAACACTTATTGCACTGCAGAGCCATACGTGGACACAAAATACGACGTCCACGTTCAGAAGATTGGAAATAATTACAAGGCCTTTATGTGAGTACATCAATTGAACGGGAATGACGTTGATAAATTTGTAATTCAATAATTCCAGATGAGAGGACCGATTCATAAAAATTTTACCAGAGCAATTACGTTCACAGGGTTATGCTTAAATTTCAACCTTTTACGAAGTAGATGCATTCGTATGTAATAAATTAAATTTTACTAACTAATCGAATGACTATGACGCAGCATCGATAGAAAACATTTTCCAGCCAGCTAATAAATAGTTGCTTCGTCCTAAGACCGTGATATAACGTAATGGGCAACGAGTTTTTAAGATCGCCGTGACGTCCTGGAAAAATAATCGTCCGCACTTTCCATTAAGGAAAAAGACGTGGAACGTTTTCACGTACGAAAACGTGAAAAATGATTTCACTAAGAGCAGTAGCGGTGACACCGCGCAAAACAGAAAGTGGTATACCGTTCAATCAGTTTGACAAATGCTCTGTCACTCAGCGAAGGAGAGTGTCAAGTATGTCGTTGTCCTCGTGTCATTTTGTTGATGATATTTTCGTGTCATTGAAGCCAGTTTGATTCGTTAACTTTCGACGTTCAACAAAGATACACCCAAACTACTACCGTATCTGAATAGCGCGAAGTCGTCAAAATGGATGAAAAATGAACTCGATCCAGACACTTCGAATTTCTTACTGTGCTTCGAATGTCGGTGCGTTTGAAGTTTGACAAACTGTGATCTAGGGATCGTGTCAAAGGTTAATGATTGATATAACAAACTTTATCGATGAATATAGATATTGACAAATCGTAGCACGGGTAACAAATTGGACAAAAGATCCGTATATGTATTTGAAAAATGAAACTAATCTTCACCTTCAGAATATTAACTGTATGTATAACTATATCGTGAAATAGTGAAATTTCACTATGGAAATTCTTGTTATTGTTGAGCGTAATGTCGTAATTTTCGATTTAATGGCTCCTTGTTGCTAAAACTTTGAAGCAAGAATACATAGTAGTCTTATTCGTCATAGTTGTAAACAAGTAGAGCGTCAGCACTGTTGCCTGATAATTTCCAGCTATTACTCGAGATGTGTGATTTCAATTGAAATTATGAAAGGGAGCAGTGATTGTTGAACTACAATTTAGTAGTGCTTCACCATGAATTGACAACGAGGTACCGTAGTAGGCAAATTACAGGCACTTCCAATATATGTAGTAGTTATGTCATTTGACGGCTGACTGCTCCACAATACTCGCACCCTTTAATTCCATGACGTTTAGTTCTATGAATTATTATGCATATGAATATTCAAAAAGAATTAACCAGCAATTTCCTCGTGAAAATTACGAATCAAGTGTCGATAATAGGTAAATTTGAAATATGTATCAAGGTATACGTTCACTCTCAAGAGCTCTATATTATTTGAGAATTCATTACCATTCCTATTTCGTGATTTGTTGTGATTTATAAATTTGTCAATACTGGACCAAACGTAGATTAATTTAGCTTGCCTATTACCACAATGGTAATCGATGATGCTCAAGTGGCTTCTACTATGAAAATCAGCACAGTACGAATAGCCGTCATAGGCGCTGACAGAGATACAAAAATATTCGCCGACATTGAGAATACCGGTCATAACGTGGGATGCTGCGCTTTCCGTTTATAGGAACCAAAGCGGAACCAACTAGTCAGCCAGTCAACCAGCTAGCCAGTCACAGCTAGCTTTTACCAGGCCAGCTGCAGGCGGAGCTATTCACATAAATTTTAGGTTACGTCAAGCTCAGAAATTCGGAGCGTGTAAATAATTGGAGCAGAGTTTTAATCTAACGACGAAGGCTTCGTTACCGCGCTTGCAGCGGGAGACTCAAATCACTTGTTGGTGAAACCAAAAGGGTCGGCAGGCAGCTATTAGCCTTACGAAATGGACCAGATGTTGGTTTAATTTTCGGTTGATGTCTAGATCGCTATAATTAAAGAAATTTCATATAATTATGTACGCGTACTGGACCATAACCATGAGTCATGCTCACGTTCAGTTGATACGGATGAACTGTTTTTGTTTCGCGTAGAGAAATTGCGTCACGGAAAGAACTATTAATAAGATACATGACGACATTGTAACAAGAGATATAAGATTTTTCAGTAAAAAAGTGTAGTTGACTGAAGAACTTTTTATGAATAGTACTATAATTTTATATGCGCAGGCGTAAGAGTATCAGCGGAAATTGGAAATCGAACACAGGATCAGCTATGTTGGAACAGCTTGCGGTTACCGAAAGACATCGCTCTTGGGTCGACCAAGTGGCTTTATTATTCGGCGGGTTGGATATCTGCGCCATCGAGCTACTAGTCGGCAAGGATGGTCGAGAGTACATCATAGAAGTGAATGATAGTGCGTTATCATTAATGGGCGATTCTCAGGAGGAAGACCGTCGTCACATTGCTGATTTGGTTACCGCAAAGATGCAGGTAAAAATAAGTACACAAACTGTACGCATATATATATATATATATATACATATATATATCTACAGTATATACAATGTATGGATTCACTGCTGACCATTATACTTCTTCGTCTGTTACTTACCTCAGGATATGCATGATAAATCTCTGAATTTTCAGGCCTGCTGTCGACCACCCAGCGTCTTAACCAAGACAGCCTCAAGAGGATCAATGTCCGGCTCCAGTCAAGCTAGCAGCCCAGTAGAAGATCGTCCACCAGCAGCACCAGCACCATTGGGATCCCATGGTAGCATGGGATCCATGACAAGCATGGGTAGCTTAGGTTCCATGGGCTCGACAACTGCCCTTGCGGGTGACGTCACTTCCTCCGATAGTCATCATCAGTTGCAGCGCCGCGACTCTCAAGGTGCGTCGTTTAGTCCTTTGAGCTCCTTGAGTGAAGACCCGCGTGTTCCTCTAGGCTTGAAGGGTTTAACTATTTAAAGACCTCGTTACTTCCATCCTGATATGTGACACGAAGACTTAACGCCTCTACTTTATCGCGGGCGTTAATGTTCATGGTGTTTTAAGAGGATTTAGATTTGGTACATATAGGGGCTCTGGTAACGTATCAGTACTCTCTGTGTACCCTAGAGTGCGCTAGAGTTTGCGCTTAATCTACGCTTTATGATGACGTAGTGATACTAGTCGGGAACAACGTATCTGGTCTTGGTAGGTACGTCATGGAACTCGCTCATCGCACGGTCTATCTATGTTAATTCCATTCCCAACGGTACAGTTTATCCTTGACATGTTGTGTCCTTATCATTAGTCATGTTAATTAGAGGTTGCCCGGAGACAAAGCTCCGACGGTATATTATATATTCAGGAAAGTTGATATAGTCCATATCGATCATTTACTGTTGTTATCAAGTCATGTACGTCATACGTTCATTTGAATTTATGACTATAGTGTGTCATCAGTATTATATCGATTAGAAGAAAGATGCTCACCGTAAGTGTAACTCGTATCGTTCCGTATTGAGGTAATTTTTAACGGGAACCGAAAGCCCCACGATTTCTTCGAAGTCATCGAAATTCTATGATACGTTGAACGGCTGTGATTGGATGCACTGATAATCGTAGTATGCCATAGACTCGACTGTTAGCTTCGATAATAACGGGTTTTAGCCGAGGGGGCGTCCTGTACTTTGCTGCTGGCTACTTCTCTATGGGGACAAGTTTTCTAAGGTTGGGCGTGTCCGGGATACCTATAATTGCGTAGCTTTCTGCTACTTCTGGGTGGCAAATAGTACGATAAGCTCTTACAAGATGGTCCGACAGGTATGTTGTTTACACAGAGATAGGCGAATGCTGGTATTCTTTTTGCTGAAGTTGCGCACTATGTTAACGTCGTTGTAATTTAATAAGTGCGATATGTATCGGTAAATAGGTGGTCTCGAGAATATAGTCTTTTATGGATTAATCGTTTACGACCGATATACCCGAAGTTGACGTCCATATAATTAATTATTTACCATTGCAGTAATATTCTGAAAAAATCATCGTTCGCAAATCATTATAAATTGGCCTATCGATGATCTTAAAGAATTTTTTAATCTATCACGAATAGATATCTAATTCTACGTATACTTGATTCCTGATGTATTTTTATTATGCGTATTTATGTTTTTAGCTTCACAATCCAGTACCATCAGCAGTGCCACGTCAGTTAGCAGACGTCAGGAAGAACCATCTATTCCAAGAGTTCCATTCCATCGTCAGGGTAGCCAATCGCAGAATCAAGGTGAAGATACCGAAGACACCATGAAGAATCTTCGAAAGACTTTCGCCGGAATTTTCGGTGACATGTAAGATGACAATGAAGGATGGTACCATATTGTCTGCAAGACTTTACGATTGTTCGGACGAACGAACGTCTTGTTGACAATACCTATATTGTTGAAAGACGCGAGGCGGGTCGAGTTACTATTGCGAATTGGTTGGCGATAAAGTATGAAATCTTTTATCATTATTTCTCGAACCGTTTCGCGCAATTGCCTTGATGACGGAAGCAATTAAGACACTTGTAAGTTGGTCCTACGAAAACGCTTAAGCTTCGATGCAACACGCAATCGTGTACATGTATTTGCAGATTATCGGCTGATGCGATTTTATCAGTACTTTTATGAGCGACGATATGTTGGGTGTTTATAGCGATTTGGATGTGAAATCCATTTCAATATACAGACATTGTTTTATAACGGTGTCAGATGTCAGAGCGATTTAATTGTGGAAACATTTATTGGCGACTGTATCTTTGTGATGCGATTAAATGAACAGTACGGAGTGAAAATCACGAAAATAAATATAATAGCAATTGTTTGATATATGTTATCACTTTGCTATCAAAATACGAATACCTGACTTCATAGACGAATATTGTTTGCAGAAAGATAATTTATTAATTTTTAATATATGTTATGCATTAACAGGTTAAATAAGTAATTGAATTATTGTGATTAATGCGTTTGCTATATTCAATTTTATTATAAGAAACGAAGTTAATACAAAGCTAAGAAATGCATTTAACGTTTTTTTATAAATGTATTTGCCATTTAACCTTTGATCTTCTATTTTGACTCTCGTGCGTTTATCTTAATATTCAAAGTTATCGTGGAGCATCATCATGGAATTAATCACAGTTTAGTGCGGATATGAAGTATCCAATTACTCAATGTCTCTCTCTACATTTTCTGGCACTAAAGTTTGTTTCTAGTTTAATACAATTATCGGAACTTTAATCGTAATTAATTACATAGTTGAATATTGTTGAGAATGCAAGAGGTTAATTTTATATATAATCTAATAATATTTCTTGTAATTAAAGAAACACAATAATGCCTTATACTTTGCTTAGCATATCTGCCTGAAAAATGAAATTATGAACATAAATTTCCTCACTGCTGGTTATATCAATGGTAATTTTCTATAATAACTTTTATATGAAAGAAGTATTACGTAAACGCTGAATGATCAAATAATTCAAACACCGATAGCAATCTTGACTGCACACGCAGGATCTCCTAAACAATAATCATTGACAAAACAAAATCAAAGTAGAAGGTAATTTACGGAACTGTTGCAAGAAAGTAAACGCAACTGATAGGACATTCTGCACAGTTGAGCATCTTTATTATCATTATCATAATTTAATACCCAATAGGCGTTCTTAAAAGAAAAGTTGACCTCGTTAATGGAACCGATATATCCGTTGCTGCCAGATGAACGACGCCCGTATTTTAAGCGCACAAGTAGTTTTTAAGATATTACGGAGCGAAAGGTTGAAGATGAACATCTCGGAGTTGATAGGTCACACGATGAACGAATTAAAATATGAGAGTGAGAATTTGTTAATTGTTTAAGCTATAAATACGTATAGATACACATCGGGCAATCAATAGTAAGATCATAAGAGTAAAGTTTCACTCGTGGCAGCATTCGCAACATATATTAGATAATTTATATTATCGTTAATCATTACAATTATATGACATAGAAAATTTCGCATATACCTGAGTTGAATAATTACTTGCAAATTTCACTGACAGCCGGTCATCGAAATTGCTGCACAGGATGACCCGGCTGATCTCGGTACGTGCGAAAACATTGAAAAATACGATTTATTCACCCATACAAATCATACACTTATTCGGGACGATACAATTGCATAAAAAGGACATCCAAATCGTTAATTAATATTGTTAAAGATAAAAGACAAAATAGTGATAAGCTTCGTTCGGTGCATATATTTGATAACAATACTTGGACGTTTATGAAATGTGCGAGAGTCATCACTAGAAGATTAAATACAGAGTTGCATTAGATAAGAACAATTATACGTATACAAACGAAACGAATATCTTTTCAAGGTTAAAAAATGAGATCGATGAGAATGATGATAACGGGTGTGGTTAGGTTTTCGATAATCTGCAAATATATTCACGCGTTAAGTAGGATAACTAACGTAATCCTCATTGTCAGTTTTGTGCTCGTTTATTAAATTATAACGTTATACGAGTGGCATAGTGACATATAAAAAGCGGATATTACTATGATCATCCAATGAAATTTCAAAAAATTAATGTAGAGTTTAAGGGCTTGACGATCGGAAGTTGATGGATGCGGATTGTTGTAAAGTTGGAGATGTATATCGCGATTACAATGGTGATCAAATTAGAGAGATCTTTAAAAAAGAAAAAAGAATCAACAAGAGGACTATCTTAAGTGCAATTTTTCATCTTCAAAATTATCATTCGATTGCGCAAGTACTAAGAATCGAATAACATTTATTAAAGAGCATACTGTACACAATGTCTCTTCGCGTTAAATTAAATATTTTCAATATTGAGATGTAAAGATGTAAAGTTACATTGCACAGCTGAGCAATCTCGTGTATAAGTATTAATGAAATTAGAATGTTAAATAATTCTTGTAGAACGATCGATAGATCATCATATATTATACCACATAACGCATATTGAGATTAATTGAAAGAAGCTATAGCGCCACCGCATAACAAGTGCATATATACCAATGTTACCCGTAAGGACTACTATCCAAAGAACCTTGTTGAATACGTGTAGTCCTTGATAATCATGGAGTACATAAGGTTACGTTGAAGGACTGCTGCTTGGAAACCTTCCTGTACATTGGCAGTCTATGATATTAACACAGTATACACGCATGCGTATAGTTGATGATTATATCTATTGACTTTATCGAGTAAATATCTTTGTTGAATTCAACTAACGTAATAACGAGACTATCGAAGTTGTTAATTAAACAAAAAAATGAATATCGATGAATTTTTTTCGATTTCGTTATTCTGATATTCTCTGGAATGATATTAACACGCGTGCAAAGTGATTGTATTCGAAGATTCACGAAAATCTTTTACTTCCGCGTAAGACGAGTGTCGGATGATATACAGGTTCGATTGAGATATTATTTAAAGATAAAATATAATATATATAAATTTTTGCTTTTTGAGGTGCCTTGAAACTCCCAAGTGTCCTCCGTTATAACTTTTGACTATTTTTTATGCACCCAGTAGCGAGTGAATGATACGTAATAAATTTCGATATTTACCCTCGTGCACAAAGGGGTTTGCTCCAATTTTCATGGGAATGAAGTTTTATGGCTTTGCGCGATTATCTTTGAGTCAGTCCATTAGTAAAAATGTGAGTTTTGAAAAATTTGGAAATTTATATGTCTGCTTTTAGTAGACGACAACCGTCCAAAATTGATACAACAAGAATTCGTGAAATAGAAAAATGCAAGAGAGTCTTTTGTATTCGCGTAACTAATTAATTGAATGTATTATACTTTTCCCATCAGTATTAATTCACAACTAATCAACGTAAATTTGCGTATAAACATGACACTTGTAAACATATTCACGTGCAATCTTTTTCATCTACGCATTATATATATGCATATATACACATGAAAAATACATTTTGTCCTTGAGCCAGCGATTAACAATATAATACTACTATATACAATTAAAACGTTCAAGTTGTATACCTTAGACACTTGAGATGTTCTAGTAAATCGTGATCGAATCAGACTCAATAAAAATAAAGTAAGATAAGTGTTGTGCATTGAGCGTTATATGCTTCAAATCGAACAGTATTATTAAAAATTTGGCGAACAATCGATCAATCGGGTATCCAAGAAAATTGAACATTACAATCGCATTGATACTTATCCATATTTACTAAAAAATCAAACGCGAATGATAAGGTGTTAGCAAAAAAAATAGAAACTTGTCAACTTGTCCTCTGAATTCAGACTATTGCGAATTCTGCATCAACAAAAAATTGCGCATCTCTTATCGCGGTTACCTTGTATAAATATCCACGTTATATTCGTTTAAGATAATTCTTAATATGGTGACAAAACAATATTTGCAAGATTTACAAGCAACAACAATATCTCTTAAGTTTATCTGACGTTGTTATCGCGATATACGAATTCAAGAGAGAAAAACAGAAATTACAGAAGACCTATGGCACGGAGCCAGAATGCGTGAACAATAATGAGCGAACACGCGAGTGCGGTTAATGTTAAGAAAAATCTCAGGGGTGCTTCTTGGGGCACTAGGTAAGATAGGAAATAGAAACAAACGGTTCGCGCGAGTAAATAGATGGTTCGAAGGGCCAAAAAAATACAGAAACTCTGGACGAATCGATGACAGAGACTTCGACTGGTTAGAGCGACTAGCTTTAGGATGCACTTTCAAAGCCGTAATGAAAGCAACGCGACTCTTCGGGGTCGCTCGCATAAGCATTGACACGAAACAAAAAATGGACAGAAAGCTGTGTCGCGCGATCCTTTGAAACTTCGTGGTTCCTCGGCGACATTCGGGCACTCTCGGTCAATGACCATCAATCATGAGCAAGAGCATTGCGGGGCGCGTATCATTCTGCACTATCATGTCGAGTCTTCCTATTGCACTGACTACCGTCGGAAGGGTTTTTACGTGTTATCGCCTTGCTGAAAAATCTTAACTTGTCTGTTAAACCTAAAAATTCCACAAACATAAATAAGAAAGAGAGCTAAGCTAAAGATAGGGTCAGAAAATGTTATGTATACTATGCGTATGAGTCTAAAGAAAGAGGATACAGTGCTCCCGTGTATTGGTCGTATGCGAAGTTATGCAGATACACAGAGGAACATAATGATCTGGGATCTTCAATCGAATAGGTCAACCGTATCCGATAAATATTTTTTATATTATTTAAATTAAAAGGTGCACCTTCGAGCACAAGCACTTTTTGTATGGGCTGGTTTTCCTCTTGGTATAAGATTTTATTTGTCTCACGCGACATCGACATTAGTCTACGATAGGAAGATAAGACAAACAAAATCGAAAATGATAGTCGCAGAAGAGGAAGGCGGCTCGCTTCGAGCTTTTCTCTTATCTTTCGAGTAAAAAAAAAAGTTATAAACGAAATCAAAAGGATCGCGCGATATTGCGCAATGACGAGAAACCACAATGCTGCTAGACGTTTTGTTGCTTAATCGTACTTGTTGACACGTAAAGGTTAATGTTATGTTTTTAAGATTCGTGTGATGGTGTAAGCCACTGTTGTTACTTCCCCCTTTTCTTGTTTATGGCGTAATATTAAGTCCCAATTCCTTGTCTGAAATTCCCGGTTAAACATATAGTATAATAGTTTAGCAATATTGAATACAGTCGCGTTCCGGATACCGTGTAAATTATTCACTAATGCTTTTTCTACTCGTCGCGGCGCTGTCGTCGTTAATCGCGCGAATATATGAAACAACATTGACACTGTGTTCTTCTTCTTCGCGCTATCATCGAAGACAACTGGTCGATGATTCCCTGATCGCACGTACTACCTTATACATGTATAACGTTACCATTAGTTCCATATTCATCTTACGTAAATAAGGCATTAGCTGAAACGATAATCTGACATTACGGGATAATGTACGGCGGTAAATGTTTTTCATTTTAATCCGAATGCCGCGACACGATTTCAATGAGCTTTGCTTCTAAGTTCTATTTAGCATTGCAGCTGTTAAAAAGAAAATATTCAAAAACACAAAAGGTATGTCAAACACTCACACGAGTATTTCGTACTCGTGCTCGACACTTTTCTTTACAATACTTACCCGCTTAGAATGTTTCATTCGATAAGCTTACGATCGTGTTACGGTCGCAGGCGAGTCACACGTTATTACTTACGCATTCGATGCATAATAGAGTAAGAAATAAATGTGAACTGTTGTAATATTCTCACCTCTATTCGTGCTTTGGGGCATCGTCTTACGTACGCCGCGATTCAATTACTGCCGAGCTTTACCGATCGACTCGTATTTCGTCCATAAGTACGAATATATTATTTGACCGTGATAGAAATTTATTCCAATCGCAATCCCTCTTTTTACTCCCAAAGCATGTTCTATTATTTGCATCGATTTTACATTTAATCAACATGGAACGTCGGTACAACGTCTAGCTCAAAAAAAGTGATTTAAATAAGGTGACAAATTTAATGTAGATCATTTGCGAATTTCGGTATCGTAATTTCGATCATTCAAACAAAAAAAAAAATTATCAACTGCTATACTCGTTACTTGTAAATCGTCAAAATGACTCCTGAAACAAGTTCGAATGATTGAATGAAACTAAAAGATTTTTGACAAGGGTGAAGAAAAATATTTAAAAAAAGACATGGATGTCCCACTACGAGTCTTATAACACCAGCAGTTTAAATTCAATGGTAGATCCTATATAAGTGAAATATTGAACGTGTAACTCGACCCCGTACGTAATCGATTGCTCCATCATAAATACTCTCTGTATGTGTCTCTAAATAAATACTCTAAATAAATGCTAAATAAAAAAATAAAAAACATAGTAACAGTAGGCGTGTAGACGCGTGAATCGCGTCGAGTACCGTACGTTACCTCCTTGATTTCAATGCGTGCTAGCCACATATATGATACCCAACATAAATGATAAAGATAAATTATGCGATACTATGCGTACTATTATCACGATATGTGTCGATGTTATTACCTATTTACCTACATTTACTCAGCCTATCGCGCCGATGGAAAGAAAAAAAAAAAAAATGAAAAAGAACAAAACTTAAATAACTAATGGGAGTTTATGGTCTAAGTGAAATCTAGACGTAAGGTAATTACGTAGTCATTAGTTGCGGTGCATAATAGCTGATCATACAATTTGCCGAGATAGATTCAATTTCGTCCCTGACAAGGGGACGGGATAACTGATGAAAAATATAAAAATCTTTGAGGTTAAGTTTAATCTTAAGTCAAAACTCTACCCAATAAGCTACCTAGAGATAGATACCTTAGTTGCTCTGTCGTATTTTTTATTTTAGCGTTTCGGGCGATTGACATAATTATTAAGTGTGATTACATCGATATGAATTTAATAAGAGCCGTGTATACGTTAATAATGTTCTTAACGAAAGTAAAGAGATCGCGAACGAGCGAGAACAAAAGAAAAAAAAAATTTACCAACAAAGATATCAGAAAATTTCGAAATAAATTTTTGTCACATTTTTCGAAAAAAAAAAAAAAAAAATACGAAGATAATCGCAACGAGTGCGAAAATACCAACGTCACGTCCTGACGTATGTATGTTCGCGCTATTTGCCTCTACGTAACGATTACAAGTCGTCGTAATTTAATTGTATGACAATATAGCATTAAAATTTGTGAGACGGAGACCAGAAGCCAGAGTGAAGAAAAAGAAAGGAGAAAAAATCGTTAAATCGAAAATGATAACGCGTGAATTCGTTTTTCCCCGGTAAATCACGCGAATAGAGTTATCGTTCCAGGCGTCGGAAGATCGCCGATACTTTATAAACGTAACCAATCGCGAGACGTGACTCGTTACGAGAACAAATCGAACAGCATGCGTAACTCCAGCGTAACGAGTCGCGTCTTGCCGTTGGATACCATTAGGTGAACGCTATTGAAACCAGATCAGTTTTCCCTTATAGCTGATGAATAAGAGTAAAGGGAGTTCGGTTTCACCTCAAAACCGATCCCTTACGGCGAGCCTAATAAATACTCATTCTTAGCTTAAGCGTTGAGCAGCTAGACATGCTAACCGGATGACTTTAAAACTATGGAATAAATAAATTAGACGTGTTTAAGAATACTTTAAGTATATCGTAGTAGCGTTTGAGATAACAACGAATCCACGGCGCGGGTACTGCGCGTAGCTGAGAATTGGATTAGAGAAAGATAAAAAGAATATATATAAGAAATTAGGTAAAAGCTCGGAATGAGATACACGTGTGCAATGTGTATTCATATGCAGCGCCCGTGTCGCGGTCGTGCTTAGTACTAGTTTGCACAAAGAATGCGATTATTTATCTCATAAGTGTATACCACACCAAAGCAAACAACCAACCAATGAAGATTAAATCATACATAAAATGCGAGTTCTATCTGTCATCGTTATTATTAAGAATTATCCGAGTTTGGAAAAACTCTAAAATTAGGATTTAAGCGTGTAAAAGACAAGTAGTGGAACGTGAGTGGGCGTAGTACAATGATAGATCCGTTATACTGTTATTCGATGTGCGCATGCGCGCGCGTCAACTTCATGTATCCTTGAGACGTGCGCGCGCATGTCGGAATATCAGTACGGAAAAAAACAAGGGGTTTCTTGGGTAACGAGGACGTAACGTTCGATCGCACCTAAAGGCAGAGTTCAAATTGGCCAGGGCTTGCTACCCTAAACATTTCTAGATAACCAGTACCGGAATCCATTGTCTCGTGATTCTTACTTCCTAGCGCGAAGCGAAAACGACGCTAAGAGCCGGAAGTAACGATGGGCAAAAATGTTTGGCCAAATTCGAGCGCTTGGAACTCTGCGACTGTTTGTCCGAGAAGACAAGGGACGAGTAAGGACAATGGGGATAGATCGGAAGGGTTAACCACACGGTAGGGAGCAGCCATCTTTCTGAAGTAAATCACAGGTGCCCGAGTCGTCGCGATGACTGCGCAAAGAATGCGAGATGTCATTTGAATATTCTTTAAACGGATGATTCATATCAGATTCTCCATTCTGGTCTTCCGACATTGAAGTATCTCATGATGCGCTCCGGCCCTTATTTTAACTTTGGCTTGACAAGCTTACCTTTCCTTGAGGTGTACATTCCTTTTTATCCTGACGAGTCCTTTGCTCGTCTCGCTATAAATATATGAAATATTTGTCCAACTATTCGATCGACGAACGTTGCTTCAATCCCACGACTCTTCGGTATCGGTGTGACGATGAAGGAAAGTCATTTGCTAATCAGTTGTTATTCATTACGATCGCCATAATGGATTACAAAACATTTTCAATGTTTCCTAGTCATTGTGGTAGTTATAAGCTCTATTAATAATATAGGTGTGTTAAGTTAATTGAATACGATTATGGATACTATGATTAGGGTGTTGTAACCGCAAGGTATTATATGATATTCAACGATAAACACTACGATAATGTTACGATAATATGGTAATCTCTATGCATAATGTTTTCTGATCTATCTGTAGGCGAGGAAGCACGTACATCAGTGTCGTGTGGAAAACTTAAACGAAAAAAAAAAACATTGAAACAACGTAAAGACGTTACCTGTCAGTAACTACTGTAACAATGATGAAAAAAACCCTTCTACCCGCGTTTTAGAAATAGGGCACGGTGTACTTGAAGTGCCCTTTAGATAATCTGTTAAAATATGGTTAACTTATTATTATTATATAAAATAATCTGTAATAATAAATATTCGAGTAAGCGTAACTCGGTCCATTTTACTTATCCTTCGATATCCAACTGTTGAACTACTTTTTTGGTAGGTCCTTGATCCTTGTGTCGAATTTATGCTATTTGGAATATCAATGGTAGGTTGTTTTCAATCTGCGGGATTTTTATTCTTTATTGTGATATTTATGGTTACAGTGTTATGAGTCTTTATGCCATAATCAGTAATTATGGTTAGAAATAGGATTTATCCAACTCCGTATTAAGGGAACAGTTACGGTACATTCCTGCTCGTGCTAGATCGTTGCTGAAGGTTGTGTTACGAGGATAAAAGGTTGTAGGTACCGTATGAATCGATGGTGCGAACCAGCCGTAATCCATGGAGGTGCTACGGTAGCATGGATGCGGAAGCTGGTTATCGTCTTGTCGATAACCTCTGAATACTCCTGAAAGTATAGGCAGAAATATTTGAAAGATTGTCATATCGATATTTTATGAACGCAGCATACTGTGCGAGAGAAAATTTTTTATTTTCAATATTTTTTTATTATGATCAAGAATTTGATACGATCAACGAAAAATTTGTAGATACATTGAACGATTTTAATGTGTTATATATGAACCAGAAAAAAAAATATGGAAGGAGGCGAAAGTTCGTATCCTGAATCTGGCCCTATTTTTGAGACTTTTTAGTAGAGTCGATTGACACCAAGTGCAGCGTAAGTGTGGTAAAGTAAATACGGAATACCTTAATTCTATATATCATTATTAATTTCTGAATTAATTTTGGTTGTTCATGTTTTTCTTAGTATTTCTTGGTTGATTGATACTTGATTCCAGTATTACATCTAATTGATGTCGCAACGATTGCACAGCGGATTTAATAAGTGAAATCAGTTTATAATGAGAATCATTTGGATAAGATAAGAAGTATTGAACATCGGATATAACTTTTAGTAATTCTACAATGTATATATACAAATGAGATAACGTGTTTTGAAAACTCATGAATATTTTAATTTCTTTAGCTGCTTCTTTCGATCGGTGTTACAATATTGTAAACTTTATTCAAACATAGAGTTCACTATACTATAAGAATATGATTAGTATGCCGCAAGTAACATACTTTAAAATTGTTAAGAATATATTTTTCACAATAAATATAGTACAGATTCATGCATAATATAAACTTTCCACTATTACATCATTAGCAGTTAGAAAAAAATTTGATATAATTTTCTTATACATTTTGTGATGTGATTTTCCGATTCACAGTCACAAGGCGATTCAAGCTACCGATTCAGATAACGTTTTCGCCTTCTCGTTCTCTTCGGATCGCCACTCTTCGTATACGGTGTATATTTCGAAGATCCAGTGCTGCGCTATAGGGCAGTGAGTGACCCCAAGATGCAGTTCTCGGCCTTCACGGATTGCTGGACCAGCTCTGGTGAGTACTCCCAATTAATTAGTTGGTGAAGGGATTTCGATTTTCTAGCTCCAATTCGCTCTGCTACGTTCTCGATCAACCGCTCTCTGTTTCCGGCACTGTTTACCTGAGGCTTACTTCGACCCACTCTATCTCAACCTAGCAGCCTGAGCGACTATGCATTTCCGTAACTGTTCGCTCTCGGTTGTGTATTCAGTTGCGTTTGCTGATTTTACGCGACTCCAAAGATCAGCACCTACGATTGTGTTTTTTGATTTTACGCGTTCCTAAAAATCGACATAATCCGTTAAGCTATCGTCTTTTCTGATAATTTCCGTTAGAGCTCCCGTTTTGGCGCGACTGTTTCACCTCAACTCTCAGGCATACCGGTTCGTCAATTTTCGTTATCGGTGTCGGATGAAGAAATTACGTTACGATTTAAAAGGTTGTAAATAATTTCTCTAAAATGGCACAAGTATCTATTGAATATTTATACACACCATTATATATCAGTATATCATTTGAGTATATGAAATTTTCAATATGTTTCAGAAAATATTCTAGATTCATGAATATACAGTAACGCTATAGGAATGTCGATAAACTATTCAAATGATGTACATAACACACTTTTAGTATTTTATCTAGCTGGTACCAGTGACTATAAGACTCGTATGATTGGTACACTCGTCTAACGGCTCGTGTACCAAACTTCATACTCGTATCTTATACTCACTCGTACTAGCTAGATACAACTGTTTTTATAACAAATGCTGAAAGGAAAGGCCGTCTGGCCATTCTTTCACGAGATTTGGCACTGTTAACTTGACTGAAAAAATATTTTTTAACATGTTTTCCCTTCTTTAAAAATATTTTAGATACATATAACGTCACTATCTTAAATTTTTAGATAATTTTATAATCATTTGTCCAAAAAACATAATATTTTAAGACGCCCTCTGGCGGCACATTACGGGGTATTCTTTACAAAAAAAAATTGTGTCACCATTCTTTCACTCAAATTTACTTATAGTATATTGCAATGCATCCAATATGTACTCTGAACTTTAACGGCAATTAAAATTCACAGACGTCAAAAGCATACTTATTTAAATTAAAGTATAATCGCCTTCAATATCTCGCATGCTTTCCTGATACGTGACGTATAATGTAGCATGGACTGTTGTGGATTCCTTTTGATAAATCGTGCCGAAGAACGTTAAATATATCAGCATGATAATGATTGGTCACAGGAGTATAAAAGCGTATGCACGTCCACGCAAGTGTCGCAGTTGCAACGACATATGCAGAGTGGAACAATGTATAAAAATTATAAAGTCATAGTTTACGCCGTGTTTCTAATCTCAATATTGTGCAGTTCAACACTCTATTGTGCCATTGATAAAAATGATGCTCATATATATTTTAATGGAAAAAATTTGACTAAGGTCACCGCTGATGATGACATCCTCGACCTGAGTGCCATGAACATCACGGGGATAGCACCAGGAGCGTTTGCTGATAACGATGTCGTCAAGATTCTTCGACTGAATGAAAATTTATTGGTGACTTTATCAAGTGCCACGTTTCGTGGATTAAACCATGTCAAGCATATTAACCTTATGGGAAACTTGATTGAGCAATTGGACGACAATGCTTTCTCGTTTCTGCCGGATTTGGAGGAATTGGATCTGAGTGATAATTCACTGACTACGCTATCCCCTGGGATACCGAAGAGTCTACCGAAATTACGCCAACTTCATCTGAATGCGAATAAGCTTTTTCTAATGGAGAACAGTTTCGTGGGTTTTCGTGACTTGGAGTTGCTGGAATTGACATCCAATAATATGTTCGATTTGTATGACGGTGTTTTTAATGGTCTTGACAATCTTAAGCATTTGGATCTTTATGGAAACAGAATAAGCGAGCTTCGAAAAGATATTTTTCAAAATTTGGAAAAGCTGCAAGAACTTGACCTCTCGGAAAATGTCATTTGGTTGATTCATGAAGGTGCATTTCGGGGTTTGAAATCATTAGAATATCTGTGGCTAAATGGAAATCAAATATCAACTATGGAAGACGCCACGATTTTTCAAGGACTTAGTGAACTGAAGACACTTTATCTGCATCATAATCCAATTTCTGTTTTGGACTTTAATAGTTTTCGAAATTTGCGTAGCGTTACTATCGAACCAGGCTTCAAGATAAACAATGAGATAATTATAAATCCACGTGATTTTATTACGACTTCAATATCGAAATATACATGTGCATTCGAAAATTATAATGAGCCATATAATTGTCATATAAACATTACATTGAGTGATGCCGATAAGCACAAAATTAGAGAATTCAAAATTTCAGAGCTTTAATCATTATATTTATTTGTAATATGAATATTGAGGTTCTCTGGGAAATAATATAAAGTGTTTACAATGTGTAATGAAATTTCATCTTTGCAAAATGACACACGCTGAAAATTTCATGGCTTCTTCAGTTTTACAGTCAAACTTCGTGATTTTTAAATCTCTTAGCATTATAGTTACGTAGTTGTCGTTTGTTTGAAAATGATAATCAGTGAACCGGGTTTTAACATACTTGGACACGTGACTAATTTAATGGTGCGCTACTATTAATACGGAAGTGCAAGAATTCGCGTAATATTAGTTGCACTTCGCACACATGTCTCACGTTAAATTTAGCTTACAAGGGTGTCACAGAAGCTAATGAGATCGCAAACGCGGAAGTGTTACATGCGTCCAAATTATTTATAACTTACATACTGAAAGTCATATATTTTTGGAACTGTCAATGACGATCAAGCTGAAACTAGCAGCTGATAACACCGAGCCGATAATTATAAAACTTTTTTGTTGTATCAATATTATATATCACACTTAAATAACTTCATTATTAATGAACATTACGATCAAGTTAAATTTTAAAAATAAAAGGTTTACGATTAACACGAGTACGTAAGATTGTCTGCAATTGTTTTTGAAATATTTCAAGATAAGCCGCCTGTTTAAGCTCAATTGAATAATATAATAATATTAACGACTCCGTACATGTATGATTAATAATTACTTGATTATAATCAATATATGCATGAAAACGCAAGGTGCAATAAATGGTGCAATACAGGGTATAATAAACAGCATGTGTTATAAAATTATACTATTTATTATACTTTGAAACCTTCGGTAAAATTACAGATTACAATAAATTTTTTAAAATTAATTTCGTTATTACAAATTCAACATGTCACTCACAACAGTATGCTTTCCTTGATTGGTAAATTCAGTCTAAAAGAATGAAAAGAAAAATATTTATGATTCACATATGTATAAGGTAAACCGGAATCGCGCGTGTAACAATAATCAATAATTTGTATGTATCTCTACCGATTCGTCGCGCGTGAACATTATTTAGTGACCTTTTCGCACTCATACGGTTCTTGATATCCGGAACTCGTGCAACGATACCGTCCACGTATCTTTCCAAAATGACTGACTAGTGAGCCATCGATCTTAAATCCAGGTTCGATAGTGACGTTTCTCATATTAGCAAAAGCTGACATCTTAACGGAAGTAAAGTCATTGCTATTTAAAAATAGACTCGATAGACCCTCTAATCCCTCGAATACGTCATCTTCTAACGTAGCGATGAAGTTCCCATTGAGCCATAGTGACTCGAGTGTCTTCATGTGACGAAACACACCACTGGACACGCTGACAATGCAATTCCTTCCAAGATCCAATTCGTTGACTTCGCGAAGCCCGCGAAAAACTTCCGGATTCAAACGTGATATCAGGTTCCTCGACAAGTATAGTAAATCGATATGAGGAATTCCATTAAAAGTGCCGAACGGTATTTCCGAAATGCCATTGGAATCGAGTGCTAGTGTCTCCAGATGATTGAGTCCCTTGAACATATTTTTCTTCAAAACAAGAGTGTTATTCGTTGCGTAGAGTTCGTGAAGATACGTCAAACCCTTCCAGGTACCAAGACGAAATTTCGAGAGCACGTTGTTGTCCAGCAACAATGTTTCCAGACTGACAAGACGTACGAAGGATTCATCCTCGATATCGCTGATGCTGTTGTTGTTCAGATCCAAATATGTCAGCTGATCGAGTGTACGAAAATAATGACGGAATATCTTAGACATCCTGTTGTCCCTTAAATAGAGTGCCGAGGCATTTCTCACGTCGTTAAATGCATTCTCCTTTATGTGAGTGATGCCAAGATTCTCAAGATGCAACTCGATGTCCTCGATCGTCTGGACGGCGTGCATGTCCTCGAAGGCGACGCTTTGGAGCGTCTCGCCCTCGAGACACACGTAAAGGTTGTTGTACACGCGACAATCGGCTTCCTCCGCGGAAATACTTTCGCCAATATATAACAGTAGGAAGTAGAGCGATAGTAGTGCCGACATGATGCGCACTGCTAGAGACAGCGTGGATGCACTGAACTCGCGTGCATCCAGTACTCTCCACATATAGTCAACTGACGTCTTCTACAACGTATGCTTCAGGAGATAGTCGCAGCCTCCGCCGTGTGTAAACATAATGCCTATGCTGTGTTCGATGTAACACGGAACAAAATTACATGCGATTTCAATGGGATGGATGTATTTGAAACAATGAAAAATACTCGAATTTGAAGCCTCGTTAATTACAATTATTGTCATTACCAATGATTCGTGAAAATTAAGAACATTCGTCGAATTCAATTTTTACATAGAATCAGAGCGAAGGGACTGTAGGTATATCAGGGTTCCGTAGCTCTAAAAATAAGTGATTTATAACGGGTTGGCTTACTATAATTAGATTGGAAAAATGCACACGTCCGATTAGTCGACGTCGGGTGCATTGATCGTTGCGCTCGTTTGTTATTGACGAAATGTAGTTATTGACGATTGTTGAATGTAGAAATATTCTGAGACTGCATTACGTATGGGGATATCGACAGGGAGAGTTTTAATGATTTTATATTTTGTGTATTGGACAAAAAATTAATGTCTATGATAGTTTAATGAACTTTGAATAGTGTCGATCATTTTGATGCAATGTGCGAGTGCCAACACTTCATACTTGGTAGTGACGATATACAGGTCGTAAATTCGTATGTTCTCCTTGAACGAACAAGTACATACATCATCTACGGATGGTATGTGGTCTCAGAATTATATTTTACGATGACCACCCGGTAAGGCTGAAAGGTCAGTATAGAATTCTCGCGTGCAACGACAAAGGTAAAAATTTCTTTTGCAAAAAAAATTAATAAGACATTTAAATTTGTATAGAATTTTGTACCATAATCATATCTTGTGCGAAGGTTATTTTGATGTTAGGGGATCATTCTTTTTTAACCTATACGTATACAATTGTGGAACTTACTTGGATACATGAAGCGTGCAGGGAGATTACACGTTCGATAAACCTCGTCTGTACGTTCAGCCGATGCCTGAGATGCTTCTTGAAGAGAACTTGGAAATTTGGACGCACTACAGGGACATGGAATTTCTGGTGTTTCTTGAATCTTACTCATATTCCACAATCAGCATTGAATTGTAATCGATTCCACGGAAATATGAGACTAGTAGAAAAGTAGGTTTTAAAGTTAGCAAGGAATTCTTACAGGGAACTGCATCTTGTTTGTTGCTATGGCAACGATGCTTGGCAACGTAAACGATTAATTCAATAATGACTTATCGATCAAAGGTTAACCCATTGAAAATAAAATAGAGTATCGCGTAGAGCAACATAACTTTGTCAAAGTACGTAATAGTTTATATTTGAAAAATCTTCAGATATTAAAACCACGGTACTTCGTAGAAGGCGATAATACAATCGAATTTAAGTAAGGTGCAGAAGATATGGTATCTTAATAATATAAAATAAAGTAATTAGGAATTATAAATATATGGTTTAGTTTAACGTGAAGTCGATTGGTACTGTTGTTAATGAATAATTGTTTACATGCATAATTATCGAATCACACGCAACACTTTTTGCTATAGGTTATCAAGTAAAACTACAGGATATGAATATAAAGTTTTCCACAAACGTTTCATACAATAATTTATTTTGCTTCGATCCTTAACACTATTATGCTACATTTCCATGGGCTTGTATTCAGTGGACCGAGTACAGTGGGCTGAATCTTATTTGTATTTAGTATTTTGGAATGAGGAATTTAAAATTTCAAGATCAGAAATTGTACTATGTTTGCATAGCAATTAAATACATTCGAATATATAACATATAACGATATAAATAAAATAGTTTTACTCTTTTATAGTAGATAGTTTTACTATTTTAAGAAATATATTGTTAATTATACTTGAAATGTCAAAGATTAATAAATTGATGCATTACAGCGAATGCAAGATGACATAGTAAAATTTCTGTCATGAATTTCCGATCCCTCAACCGTTCACCAACTTAAATAATAGATATTTCCAATCATAAGAGATAAGTACTGCCTTTTAATATCCCGCAATGGATCCTTCTTTTTTATATCTATTTATGGGGCTTCGTTCAACAACGTTAAATGTACTGTCGGAATATGGATACAGAGAATAAATATTTCTCAGGCACTACAGTAATTTCAGAATCAGTCTGCGCCTCGCATATAGTGTAACTTTTGTGTCGGCATTTCTTTTCTCAACGCTTTCTCTGATTTGTCTATATAATATGCTTAATTAAATTTTATTAAATCGACGGACGAAATTAATGATACGCTATGCCTTACATAAAATTTTATTACATTTTCATAATAAGAAGATAACATCCGAATTATATTATGATGAACAACTGACTCACGAGATATTCGACGATTCTGGATTACCTTTATCACACGCTTATTACCGGAATTTTCTTTATATATAAAAAACATAAAATTAAATGGATTAATACTGTTTCAATTCATTTGTAGACATTCAGAATAGAACAATTTTGACACGATTTGCATGATTCATTTAAAACCAAAAATGCACATCTTATTTCAGCTATTTCGTATCGTAGTATTTTATAAATTTTATAAATCAATATAATATCAAGTTATCATTTGATTAATTTACCATAATACATGATATGGCAGTCTTAAAAATCAAACATTACTTAAAAAATACACTAGGTATTTTACTAATAAATTTATGTAGAAAATAAGGTTAATTAATGCAATTGTCATTCATACGTTTTCATCCTTTTTTTGCTTTTCATATTACAGCAGACATTTGCATAATAAAGGTAATCTGGAACTATTGTATATCTTGTATATTCAAGAACTGTAAATTATAATAATATAAGAACCCAACACTAATTATATAATGTCTATATTTATATATAATTGCAGTCCGCTTCTGTTTGCAACCATTCCATTTGACATAACAACCCATGCCACGCTGTTCAAGCTTCTATAAAATGCTCGTATTCCAATAAACAGTTTCAGATCTTCCACAGAGTCCGACACAATGGAGCAGATTTTTTACTAGGATTTAACGTTCACGATTTTGTATAAAAAAGTGGGACTACATAAAAGAGAAATAGAGAGTTATTCAGGCGCAGACTGTACGATTTAACACACTAGTACATGATACTTTGCTGATATACGATAGACACTTGGCATAAGATAACAATTCTCTCGTAATTACGACTGATTATGGCGATATTCATGCGTGTTTCTAAGAAGAGGACCAAGATAATTAATCAATTTCATGATACAAATTTTCTTTACTATTGTTCCCCCCTTGCGGATATGCGGATCAACGAATACAATATGCTCGTGCAGTGTTCATAAAATTATAGTCATCGACCATAACGAAACTTTACGAGTCAATTAATTTAATATTTTTTAAAATATGTTCAGAGTCATTAACCAATTACACAAATATTTCGAAAAACTTAGTGACTATGATTTTATTACAATAAAATAGTACAGTCCAAATTTAATACCTCTTTAAGGATCAATGTTAATAGTTGCCAATCAGTCCTATTCTTAAAGCATACATTGTGTTGGGCTTTCGCGAATGATGGAGATATGCATTTATGAGGGACACACTCGCCAATATTAGCTCGTAACGCGCATGTGTATACGTATACATACGAATCATTATTACGCATATTTATGCGTGTAATACGTACATATAGAGTGTCCAGAAAATGGCGCAAAGGGTATAGCGCTACTCCTAGTCAAAAACTGAGTCTAAAAGTCTTTTATTATTTTTCTCGCGCCTAAAGGCGCGAGTGAGTCTTTACTAACGCGCCAAATAAGTTGTTCTTGTTGTTGGTTCAATTTAATTGAAATATAATTCCTGAATTACACATTGAACAAAGAAACGTTGAAGGACTTTTCGACTTCGTTTGCGAGGAAGAACAATTTTATGCTAATCTGAGGCGTAGTTTACGAACACCCTCTATATGCATATACGCATACGCATATATACGTATACAGATACGCATATAACTAGGTCAATTCAGCTACTTGAGCTTTCGTCTAACAAAAAACTATCTCGATCTAATGAAAACTAGATAACTCGGCTTGTCAGCTTTTAATTTATTCATGTTTAATTTGCTATACAACGATCAGACTATGCCATCGCAAGGTACGTTTTCATTGTATGACAATGACTTCACGCTCTGAAAAGAATGATGCACAATTTCTTTTGCCTTTCCTTTAATTTTGTTTCGCTTAATTGTGCGTTGCGCGTCTCAAAAGAATATTCGATCGGTTTGCACGCTGATAGAATAGGATAAGAGTGAAAAGAACTGACTCGCAATTGGGAATCTATCATGAGACACGGAGTTAAGCATTTACTTTTAAATATTTTTCTCTTTCTGAGTCAAATTCTGCTTATTACAGTAATGTTCCACGCAAGTACCCATGACTTCAATTTCCTTCTCGATTCCTGCCACGTTTAATGCAGAATCCACGTTCGCTCTTATGCGATTAATCAGAATTAAGTAAAATTGAAAGTGACGACATATAAAAATACTTTTATGGAAGGAGAGCATTAAGGTGATTATCTCTTCAGAGCATAAAGATTTATTCGAGGTTCCGCGTAGAAGTTTTTTTTTTATTCATCGTTTCTCCATGTTCATTTTTTGTTTTTCATCTCTCTTTTTTTCCTACAAACTTGTAGACACAATCAGGCTACAAACGATCCTACTGTATCCGCAGCTTGATTATGTGTCTTCTGTGTATCTGTGTGCGTATGTGTGTAAGAGATCGTGTTTGTGTATATACTATTATAGAATCCTTGCTTCTTCTCCCTTTTTAAACTTATACACGTTATATTTCGGAAACAGACATTAGCTACGTATCTCACTAGATTTTTCATTGCGCAGCAAAAATATCGCAATTCGAATCAACCGCGTGCTTTCGTCGCCGTAATTACATACATATAGTATACTACTCTTTTGTATGATGAAAACTTCAAAATAAGATTTCTGAGAAGCTAATCAGCTAATCGCTGTTTTGAAACTGACTCGATTCACGTGTCGTCTACCGTACATACTTCCGTCGTGGCGACCTTTTCCACATGACTGACGCGACCAGCATAGGATACAAGTTGATCGTGTCGCCATTGGAGAGCAAAAATATTTTCATACAGTTACGCGTACAGTTATACATCTTTATTGTATATTTATCCTTTGCTTGCTGCAATAGTAACGTCGCATCCGCGTAAAAATATCAGCGCTAAAATTATTAGATTCTGCTCAGTAGTTTCACACGCTTTGTGGCGTAATATAATTGATTGCTCAAAACGAAAACTACGCAAGTAGACTGAAAAGCACTGACGGATCATTAGCCTGCACTTTCCATTGGGCAAAATACGCGTAGTCAGTAGTCACATACTCTTTTTCTTAACTGTACTGTGTCCTGAGTAGGTACGTAGTATATGTTAATTGTACAGATTTGTCGCTGACGAGAGGAACGCGCGCAGCATCCTCCTCTGTTCGTCACTTCCGCCCTCGAAATTTTCAAATGAACGTATTTTCGTCCTGCGCAATGGATGAAAGCGCAACAACTTTGGTTAACATCGAACATTTCTTACGGTTTTTAACGATACAAATTAATGATACCTATAACGAGTTATATTTTTTTCCCGTGTTTCTACTAGATACTTAAGCAGTGTACAGCCCAGTTTCTTCAACAAACGTTAAAATTACAATAAATCAATGCAAACGATTAACTCATAATCACAATGTCTCAACTTTCGAAGGATTATCTTTGAAATTAATACGTGTAACACGGTTACTGATAGACTTCTCAACAATTTCGTTACAGCGTGACTGATCCTGATGTTATTTCAAATTTCGCGCCATTCACCGGAACCATACATGAATCTATAGTACTTCCTTCACTTTCCGTGAATATAATGATTTTTACGCGCGTTCAATAAACCGGGCAATATTCTGTATAATATGTGTATATACAGGCTACGACATACAAATATTATTTAATCCTTTGTGCTACGCAATATTTCTGCAATATATACCTATTTATATATATATATATTCATATATATATTAATAAATTCATACATATATACGCGTGTATATATTATTATATATATGTATGTAAATGTATGTATATATACATATATATATAACCATTTACTTATAATATAGTTGGATTTTATACTGTAAACTAATTACTTTAATTTAAGTACTAAACGCTACTGTATATCTTTTCCTCGTGTATACTTTAGCAATATAGTACACAATAGGAGATTCTGCTGCAGTTACGTAAGGAGACTTCAATAACGTTTCCGATACAAGTACATAACGCAATTATCAAAATGTCTATACAGTATATCAATGTAACGATATAAGAATACACGAAAGGAAGGGACATATTTTTTTGTCCTGGGTTCTCGCAGAAATATGTGGAAACATAGGGGAAAAAAATAAAGGGAAAAATCTAGTGACTCGATGATTCGCGATCGCGAGCAGCTATGTTTAGAATTTTAAAAGACCGTGAGATCCAAAAAAATAGCGAAACTTGGTAGTTACTTAATTCAAAGTCCCGTTTACTACTGTATAATGAATTTCGAAATGACTGTCGTAAGACAGTGAATGTCATCTGATAACGCCACGCGAATTCGCATGTGAATTCGTACGGGGGGGTAAACGTAGCTTATTGTTAACAACAGCAGATTACCAAGTACAATATTAATAATATTGTTAGTGTATTTAATAAGGTACACCGATCACAATTTATTGTTTGAAATTCCCCAAAAAATGTCTCGTTTCTCAATACAAAAGTTCCGTCAAAAATATCTTTCCTTTGTCGATTGCTATTAATAGTCAAGTGTTATGTGCCAGTGATTCGTTCGAATCAGTTCAGCGTCGAAATCCCGATCGTCCGCTAATCTTAAAAACACGTAGCTGACATAGAAGAACATATTCTCATCGTATATCCTTACGGTTTTCGTCGAACGCGATAACACTGGCCAATAATCAATCGATAGCTTGATATTTGGCCGTCATGGGCAAAAATCGATCGTTACGCTCGTTCTCTTCGTCCCTTTGGAACGTTCCGTCTCGTTCGATAGAAATAACAAAAAATATTGGCAACAGTAGCAATCATCGCTGGCTGATCAGGGAGCCCGTGATCAATGACCGCAATCAATCGGCCGAATTGACGATAGATTAGGCTAATACTCAAACGAAGGATATCTGCCAGTTGGGAAACTCGCAACGAGAAACTTTCTGATTCTAGGCTCCCACTTGCAACAATTTACGTAACGGGTGACCCGAATGCGTTTTTGAATCTTCAAAGGAAAATTTCGTTACGTAACACTCGGTGCACGCGGTTAATGAAAAGTTTATCATGTTTTCCACTGAATTCATTGTATCTATGAGATTAGACATTTCTTTGTTTTCTTGTTTGTTTTCTTTTTCTTTTTTTTCTGGAAGAAAGTTCATCCACTCGTGGCTCCACGAGTGAGAACGGTATTCGCGCGAAGTACTATTGTATTTTCGATGTTTGATTTTCCCAAAAATTTGTAACTCGTCTTTTCGTGAATTTTTCTTTCCGTTTGTGGGCATGGTAACGCGAGACACTGAGAATTCGTCATTCGTACTTGTCGACAATATTTGAAAGTCGGTTGTCATTGGTATCCTTGGAAGTTGGAAGATTGTTCGAGCGGAAAGAGGTAGAGTGGGGTTAAAAGCTCTTATCGATCTAATGCCACTCACACTGGAATGGTTTAATAAAATAAATAAAACACTAATGATGTGTATGAGTTTCAAATGTGCATTTTGTCTAAGCGCACGCGCGACTGTTCTAAGCATACACTGACGCAATATGCAACAAGTATTGCAACGCTGTAACTCAAATTGCATTTCGCGATACAGCAGTATCTCAACTGCAATGCCGTTGGTATTTCTAATATTGAAATACGCACCATGTCTTACATAAATATAATTCTAAGCAAATTTTCAATGTGTAATATGTAATTATTTTACAATAACCGTTACTCGCAGTATTATTGACATTATATTTATATCCGTGCAAATAAATATATGGTAATTAAAATAAGTTATTAATTTTGCTTAAAAATTAGCCATGAATAAATGACATATTTTCGCATTGATTAATGTCGTACGTTGATAAGGCTAGACGCAGAAGTTGTGTGTGCTTAGGATATTTGGGAGAATCTTCCTCATTGCTATTGTGCTTCTGATAAATGAGATCTAGACTGAAAATGAAATAAGACTGACTGCAGTGGTAAGAAATGAGTTTTGGAAGGAACGAGCTTCCTTTGAATACTCTTACATTCTCGGTATTTTTATTCAGGACTACCAATGAGCAATGCTCGTATTATTTACGTCTCGCTGAATACCCAAAATTCGTTAGAAAGTCACGGGCGAAAGCGATTCAGATTTTTGAATTGAAAAAACAAGAATAATGAAATTTTTGGGGAAGAACGCTGCTGGATATTTCTGTTTACTCAGGCTTGAGACGATGCCACTGAACGATGGTTTGCCTCGGTTTTGTGATCATATCTTGCCAATGTTTCGTTTCGCTCGCGCCACTGCCGTTTTTACCTGAAATAACAGAAAGAAAAGGTATTAGCAATCGAATGACTGTGGTTGGAAAATCATGTGGATTCAAAGTGGTAAAAGTTCGAATAAACTTGCCTACAAGGATAAGACGACCCCACAGTTTCTAAGATTATAAAGCCAGGAAACTTTTGTAACATTCTGTGGGCTTACTTGTTCTTAGCTACTATCGTATTAGCCGTACAATTAATATAATTAACAAAGTATGCCATAGATGATCGATTCTTTTGATAATTAAAACACGGTAGTGGGTATTCAATTTTATTAAACATAATATAAATACGTAAGTATTTCCAAATAAATGAAAGCATACCAGCAAGCTGAATCCGTCCGATAAGTTCATTTCGACCAATGTTGTCAAAGTCCATAACCATGACGTCAAGGGAACACTCCCTGATTTTCTCCCAAGGTACATTGAAAGAAAATCCTTCGTTGAAAATGGGATTAAGCGTGCACTTGAAAATCGGCGTCTTGCGTTTCTCTATTCGTTTGTCACCAAATTGCAGCCACACCTTCACGTACGGATCTGTCGAGATAAATAAAAGTTGTCGCAAGCATGAACAAAAAAATCACAAAATGAATCACTCAGAATAAGAACAGCAGAACAAAGATTTTTACATCCATTTATTCCACTTCCTTTCGCGACAATATCAAGGCATAAGAACGTTCTGATTCACTCACCGGATTTCCCATTGATATCCTTGGCTTTGAGATTCCTGGCCTTCAGCAATGTCAACGTCAGAGTCGAATTGCTGGGATGATAACACAGCGAGCACAAAAGTTCGCCACATTTATCTTTAGCTGGTGGCTTTAATGCCTTCCAGAACGACGGTTTCTCTGAGAGGTCGACCTGTGAAAAAAAATAATATTTTTTCAATTTAATGCATATCACCTGTCTTTCTTTTCCTCATTTTCCCTCTTTCTCTTTCACATTGTATCCCTTTACATTTCGCTGTTCGTTTCTATGTGACTTGGGCCCACGTAGAGTGTGAATGCGTCAAAGAGAGGACCAACGTACGTCAAGTTACTTTTGGCTCACAATATCACGATAGTATAATATATCATGCACCTTCTGCGAAAACGAGGAGAATATAAAGGAAAGGGATGAAAACGCAAAAAATTATGGTCCAGATGGATGTTCCCATCTGTTGTAGCTACACTGGCTGATTCGTGAAGGTCGTTTAATCTCTAGGGGCGTGTTGCCTATGCTCTTGTGTAATCATATTAATGTGCCTATGTTTACATTATTAGCAGCGGAGTCTATGAATGCAATTCGTCCCTTGCGGAGTAAAACGCTCTCTACGCCTGGGCAATAAGTGTTTACACTTCCATAGAGTTTGCCTGGCGGATTACTATATAGTTACGCATATTGATTACAGTATAGTCATGGGCGAAAAGAAATATATACGTATAATTTATCTCGCAGCTTTCGTACGTTTGTATTATCTATATTTAGAAATTATTTCGAAATTAATAATCTCTTCGGAATTATCGAAAAACCATCTTTCTAATTTCTTTAAAAAAATACTACTAGCATTTTGTTTTTGTATTTTTATGACGTATATGTATGTACATATAGTGATAATGGTCATGTGTAGTCGGCTGCTCATTTGGTACGGTAGAATTTTGATGTCTAATAAAATTAGAGGTAATGACGACATACGAACTAAATTACTACCTTTAGACCTTAACTAAAATCGCTAATATTCCTGGAAGTAAACAGTACTATAGTAACTACAGTCTCTACGTGATCGGAGAATCAGAGGAAATTACCTGGCAAAGCGGTAAGAACATTTCCCCTATGGAGTCGTCTCTTGAAAATCGATCGTAGTCAAAGACGTGAAGGTGGAGGACTCTGCTCTGCAGCTTTTGAATTGGAAAACCTGCGGACATTTTTCAAGAGATTCAAGTAATTGTTAGTCACGCGAAAAACTTTGAGTATCCACGAGTGTCGAAATGCGCTTGGAATAATAAATCGAAAACTTTTCCACGTGGTCCCTTTGCGACGAGTTACGTGGATACAATTTCGAATAGATATACCTTTCGGCCGATTTCTTTGAATTTGACCTTTCGCGCGGAAATGCGCTACCTGACAAGTAAGATAAAAAGAAAAGGAACAGTAAAATCTTATAAGTGCGAAATATACTTGTATCTAATTCACATGAAAATGAATGTGAACAAATCCCATTTGGTTCTCAAGATAAAATATTCACGCTGCTGCGAGCAGATTTCGTGATCCTATACTGTTGATACTATAAAAGGATGATCCTCTTCTGTTCTTTCCCGCAGGCTCCCTCGCTCGCCAAGAAGCTGTTACTTTAGAAAAATAAATATTTACTCTTCCCTATGCCACGTGACGTTATTCGTGTTTACGTGACGAGAGCATCTTACAGGATACGTAAGATCTCAAGATGCTATAGTGGCTACGTACTAGGGCTATAGCACAAGCTGTACGAAGAAAAACGGAGTAGCAGAAGATGAGAATTTTGCATTGGAAATGTTCCAAAAATTAAACGATGCCAGTAACAAAGATATCCGAAGCGACAGAAATTTATACGCATACAAGGATAGGTTGCGAAGCTCCAAAGTCAAGTACGATATGATGTCGTAATATTCCGTTACCTTCGAAGTAAAAGGTTTCGTTCCATCTTGGATTCAAGGTTCGTCTTTTGATCTTCGTTTCAAGGCGATGCTTCTTGTCAGGAAGTAAAGTCACTCTTACGTAGGGATCGGAAGTGCCTGACAGATCCTTCGCTGGTAGATCCTTTCCCTGTAAACATATTCACAAAGTCAGACTTGATTCGAGTCTCTGAATACTGTATAAAATGATTTTATAAAACATATTTAAAATGTATGGTATAATTGAAAAGAAATATTTTGGAAATTTGAATCTTACGCGGGTAATTCAAAACACTTAAATTGTTAGACAGTTGTATAGCCACGGATAACAATTGTGAAGTGAGTGAAGCGCGACATTTTTACACTGTACTTGTAAGAGGATTTATGTGTTTGTTTACAGCTACGAAAGCGCTACGGTTATATTTCTTCCCTTATTTTTCACTGACGAACAACATCCCTCTTACGAACTCTAAAATGTTTCTTTGAATACATATGTATTACTTCACGACGTTCTTGTTTTCAAGCTTGTACATTTTACTTGTGTCAGCGCGCACTTGTGTACGAAAAGTTTAGGTACGTGTGTTGTTGTAACTTGGAATAAAAGGTGGAAAGTTTTGAGAAAATCAAATCAGTGAGTGTCCGCATTGAAAATACATGTGAAGAATTATGAAAGAAATGGAACAAGTTTAACGCATAGAATTGAAGTAAACATCGCAAATCCCATCTAACAAAAAATCTATTTTGTAATAGGGTGGTTCCTGTGGCTTTTTTAAGGGATGTAAATAAAATAAATAATAATAACAAAATCCATACAATAAAATCGAAAATCAATTCGTTATTTATATTTAAAGTTTAACTAGATTCAATGAAATAGCTATCCCACTTATGTGTTATATAGGGTGGCCACTGAAAGATTGAAGGGGTCTTTGTTTTATATCATTAAGTCCTTCAGTGATCACCCTGTATAATATAATAAAGGGATGATCGGGCAACCGTGAAATATTGTGTCTAATTAATATTTCAAACGATTATCGTTACAGCAGCGACCAACTTTTAATGACATTTCACACCAGTTTTTATCTCCTACCAACTCAGGCAATGAGCCCCTAACTGAAATACCGCCGGTATCACCATAAAAAGATAATCTTTCTTTACGAGTCACCATAAAGCTAAACGATACTGCGTTTGACGTCTTATATTATATAAAGCCTATAACGATACAGAACCCAATGCAGAGTTATTAATTTCACAAGTTCATACTTATCAATATGTATCACCTTCTAACCTAGGCCAAGAAACGAAGTATACCAACAAATATATTTTCTGGACATACAAATTGCTATTGTTGACAATCTAAAAAATGATTTGCAAAAGCAATCGGCCTTGGACGAGATACGATCAAAATCAATAATTACACTAAATATTGGATTTACACTTTATAGATTTTTTATGTATAAGACCCTTTTTCAACTAGCTCATAATACAATAAACTTGTCTAATATCTTGATTGCGTTACAGTTACACAGTCTTGTACAAATAGAACTGTTCTTCTTGACTTGCACGTTTGTTAGTAGATATTGTTGTAGAGATACAACACGCGCTGTGCTGTGGTGTTTGCATGGTAGCCTAACGTCAGGCGTCTAGCAAATGGCTAAAAGGCTGCCGAACACACAACTGTGTTGTACCTAACGTGGATCATGATTACGAATCGTGGAATATTAAGACCCGGGTAACCTGCTTAAATCTACTTGTAGTATATAAGTTAATTATAATTAAAGTCGGTATAACAACGTTACTCAGCCTAGTAACTTTTTCTATATATTCTCTTTGCGAATGACGAGCACGCAAGATATAATGTTTAGAAAGCAACCGCCAACTAAACTTTTCGGTCCCTGTTCTTTACTGACTCTACACGTGTACTACCAGGACTTTGAAGAAAATGCAATTAGACACTGAGGTCCTGGGTAGCATTTACTAGTAAGGAGAAAAGTTATAGAGAGTAGCATGAAAAATATAGGATGAATGTCGCAACCTGAATATGCAGAGAAAAATAGAGTCCTTAAAAATGTATACTTTGTATTTGATAATTTCATTTTTTTTTTTTGTAAATTGATAACGTTAGAAAAGCTTAGTTGGCTGTATCAGACAGGTAATTAATAAAATTCATCACGATTTGTAAATTTATACGATCAACAAGCGAAATCTGTCGTGAAGACAGATAATGTTATTCAATCGATTTCAATAAATTCGCCGGATTTTCGGGAAACGTAAATGGTTCATCCTGACTTATATAGTAAGTTTTCTTTTTCCTATTATACAGCTACCATAGAGAGTCGTGACGTACAACATTTGTCTTTTCCTCAAAGATCATTAATTTAATGCAACAGGTAGAGCCAGAAACACGAGCCAAGAAAAAGCAGCTAAATGAAACTCTAGAATAACACCTTAATTTCCGCCGTGTCACAGTTCATTCATGTTCGTTATTAAAGAAAACATCAGGCTCTTACGCTACTCCATAGTCGTGCTTAAGACAATGGTTAATTATAATTTGATCGTGGCGTCACTATTATTCTCCAAAGGGGTGGATGTCACTGTTGTTTCATTATTTTTTAAAAATTTCTTTTCTTATTCAGTGTTGATATTACTATGGTATAAGGGTAATTCGGTGGAAGTTAAATTCAACACCCCCTAAATTATATAAATAAGCCTTTAGAAACGCACATAGATAAATAAATCTCATTTAAGAAATTACAAATGAGGGTATTTCCAGATTTTACTTTGAACTTATCAAAATGCGTAGCTTTCAATTAGGAGTCTATTGGAAGTTCAAGACACGTAATTTTCATTTAAATTATCAATCTGTATGACAATTATATACCGTGCGTACGTTTGAAAACTTTCCAGCTAAATAACTCTAAAACAATGCATTGTCGAGAAAGAAGTTTAAACAAAAGTTCTTCGATTTGACGTAACGTCTGCTGCCGTCTACGCACCCAGTTGCGCTTTTAGATTTTATGCGACTCCTAAAAATCAACGCTTTCTATTGCGTTACTCCATTTCACGCTACATCAAAAACTGAAAGGATCCGTTTTGCTCCGTTTTAATAGGCTCCGTCGGAATTCTCGTTTTGGCGGACTCGAGGCTGTTGCACCTAAACTCTCAGGACATACCGGCTCGTCGGTTCTCAGTGAAAAAAGAATTGGCTGACGCCCGCCTGGCATGCGGATGCATAGACAAAGGGTGAACGGCCGAAGGTGGCGCAGGTCAGCTCCCGGATTCGTGTTGTCGGTGTCGAGTTAAGTAAATACGTCACAATATATCTATTTTTTTTCTCATCGAACACAAATTTTTAATTCTCTTTCCGAATTCGTACCTTTCATTAACCGAAACGTAAATACTATGATTTATGTATGATATCGTATACCAGGTAAAGTAGTAGTTAGGTGGTTCAGCTGAAAAACTTCAGGAAGAAAAGGTGAATCAAACGAAAAGGAAAATTGCACACGAGAAATAATTTTAATACACCCCTTGTTACTTATTTGAAAATAATTATAATCATACCTTAGCGCTATAATACTGTCAAAGAGAATAATGATATAAAGGAGTAGCTTAAGAAAAAAAAAAAACATATATTTAGTGCAAATGACACATGTCAAAGGCTACATAGAACTGTATATTTTGCTGATACAGAGAACTTGCGAAAATTTTAATGAGAGATCAAGATAGTGGAGGAATGTAAAATATAATGTGCACATTTTCGCTAGAGGATAGATAAGATTGCAAATTTCATAATGAAGGATGCGATTATTATTAGAATATAAGAAATCGAAACTTTTGCTACCTCAAAGAGTTGACTTCAATAAATTTACACTTCTCGATGAAAATGTTGATGGTGTCATTAGATACGATATTGGAAAATGACGTTTCTATCTATGCATTGATTATTTCATTAAAAAAATTTCAAAATTATCATACATTGTTTTATATATTTGATAGTAACTTCTGATACGCACTTTAAAAATATTACAAGATACATAATAGCTGTTTAAAAAAAATATATACTACTAGGAGACTGACGTTTTTATATTAAAAAAAAAATTCAAGTGATATTTTAAGTATATCAAGTAGGTACAAAATATTCAGCTTAAAATCTTTATTACTTAAGTGAAAAGAAAAACTTTCATGAAAATTGACGCAAGAAATAGAGTTAAGTAACAATATAAAGCAGCTATCAGTCATTAGTCATACCAATATATTTACTGCATAATATGCTAATTCGTCATAGGAATTAATTTCGCATGAGTGAAAACGCTTTATTCGCCTAATGTAGCAGATTGAAGCCATTACTTTATTATACTGGAAAGTTTGAGTGGGCCTAGCATCATCTGACTGGAGATTTTGCGATCATTCTTCAATGAGTCGTCCCAAATCCCAGAAAATAGAACAAGGACTCAGTTAGTATGTGAACCCTTGGCTTTGAGAAGCATTAATAATTGTCAAAAAGAGGACGGATTGGGTCATATGTAAGTAGAGTCACCCTCTTAATGATTTACATCTAATAGAAATGGGAAAAACAATCTGTCAAAAACTATCAGTATAAATCTTAAAAACGTCAATTAGAAAATCCATTGTGAATTTTCAAGTTTAAACGAGGGTCAGTTGGGACGCTGTTAACGTGGGAAGATTAATGTTGTATCTTTTGCTGGATGTACCCATCCAGCAGTGTAAAAAATTGGCAAAATTTATTGGTAGCCATGTGTAGATTTAGTCGAAAGACAAATGTTCACCATAGTTTGTTTTACTGATTCTACTGTGACGTTTTTTTTTTTGTGATTCTGGCAAAACGAAAATTGGCAGATCGACATATTTAGCAAAGAAATGAGACGCGTCCTGTCAAGCACTTTGCATATCGTTTATCGATAATGGCAATACTTCTTATATGGATTTCCATATGGTGAATATTTTTTCAAGCTTCCGTTGTGATTGCACAATTATGGTAACACCTGTTACTTAAGGCAGGTATCGTTTAGGAAAACGCTTTACTTGGATATTTGTAGATATTCGATCATATAATACCTATAGGCTATATGTATATGGATATAAGACGGATTCGATTTATTTGATTGTTTCGGAAAGGCTGAAAGTTTTCAAATTGTTCACTTCTGAGGCATAATCCACGAGGAATAGGAATCTGCTACGTGATTTTACTGTGCAACGATACCGTAAAACATGGAATTCCGCTGATCTTTCCCGTCCGATCGTGACGAGTTTCCTTCGGTATATAATTTTTTTCTCTCGTGATTTTGGGACAGATACAAAAATGTTTTACACGTGTACGATATCGAAGTGCATTTATTGTCAAAATATGTTTGCATCACTTCCATATTTACTGTTTACGGTATTGAACACATACATGCAATTCGGGATGACACGTTTCCAATATTGATACGTATTACAATGAAATTCGACAATTTTACCGTTTCGTTAGAAATTTTGATAAATATTTTCGAGCAATCAAGTGCATTTCTAATACATGAACGAGTGCATTTCCTTGATATCATTATATACTTGATGATAAATATTTGTATAATTTCACGCTTGACTTCATATCGAATAAACCAATAACTGAAAAATCGTATCGATATACATATATTGATAAGTCACATGGAACATATACACGTCGTTTAATATTTCCGGGACGTCGGAAGTTAGAAACGTCATTCGTCATTCGAACTGCGGTGTTACGCTGTTCCGAAATGTTACAAAAAGCTCTCAAGCTGGGCAACCATACTGTACGTGGCATTTGACAATAAAGCGCCATCCTGTGAAATAAATTGCCTACGGGAGGAAAAATACTAGTGGAGGAAGAAATAGTAGAGATGTACAGCGCTAAAAATGTATATCAATTCGATTTACGTATAAAAGAATAATTTTGTCATGGAAAAAAAATTCAAAAAAAAATAAAATACATGCATCAAAACAACTCACCTGTAGTATGCGTAGAATGAGTGTGGTATTTTGAAAATCGTATTCCAAACTGAAATGAATTTGTCCGACATTTTCACTGGGTTCCGTATTGTCGATGTACATGTCGACCAACGAGATGGATCTGCTCTGCAAGAATGCTTTCTGCAAATAAACGAATAAAACTGTATTATTAGTGATAATAAAGAAAAGTACAATAAATACCATTTCCAAATTGTCCATGGATAATTTGACGTAACAAAACTTGACAGACGTTCAGTAATAAAATCTCAGATTAAGTTGGCATAATATTTCATTCGGTTAAAGTCCAAAACAAACGAAGTCCAATGGAGCCACTTTCTGCCGAATTATGGACGAGTTCTAATTAGTAATTAAACAAATCATGGGAAGGAATCCTATCGTCTAAGATACGACGAAGTATAAAACGGTAATAGCGAGGTAGCAGTTATGTTAATTACCTCTCGTAAAACAGCCAAAACTCACGAGGCTGTTCCGAATGAACGTGAATTCTGATTCATGACCCCCGTAAAATTTACCTTTTGATATTTTGCCAGCGACAGACAGAATCGAGGAATATCTTTCTTACGCGACGAGTAAAAAAATAATGAATTCAATAATAAATTCATTCGCAGTCAAGGGATCGTGTCGTTGTCGCAAGATTGGAAGGAATAATAAAATCATCCCACGTCGTTAAGTTACTTATCCTCTAACAACTGAAATGATTCTGGTATAACATATTGAAAAGAATACCATAGTATCAATACAATAGATGCAGACTCTAGGCTACACATTTCATTTGATTATATAATATCGACCTCATTTCCTACATGGTAAAGATGAATATATCATAAGAGAGGGCGAAAAAAAGCAGATAGAACAGAAATGGAATCTAAAATCGACGTTCAATTCGTACGATATTTCTTAGGGATTTTGAAGGATTTCATAGAATACGTTAGAATATTGAAAATCGTTTAGTTATAAGGCAGACTATGGTAATGCAAAAGAAGAAATATTATCATTAATGTATATTCAGTGATATTAGAGCTTTTCGTCGACTTTCTTCGAATACATTGTTTCGAATACAATCCTGATATGATTGTCACTTGCCTTGGCACAAGAATTTTTTCATTCTACACCGAGTCATGGGTATCTCGAAGTGAGGATCGTCATTTCGACTACCTACTGGAAATTTCCGCTCCAAGATATTCATGATGGTCAGCGTACTACATCATACTCTGTATATGTATACAGTACTCGTTAAATACTTAAACGCGAATGCAGGACGTCTTGATAAATACCATAAAACGAATTCCTCCAACACGAATGCATAAAGTGAACAGAAATAAACTTACTGAGGGATGATCACCCTTAACATTTTGAAGTTGCTTGTTCTGTGGACCTGCTGTAGGCGTGCGAGGTTCTCCGGCACCGCCGCCACCGCCGCCGCCACCTCCGCCGCCCCCAGGACCACCGCTACCACCTGCTGGTGATTTGCTGCCAGGACTGCCTGTCGTTCTGCAGATGATAACATCGTATTCCATCAATCATTCAGTTCGACTTAACAATTTCGATCGTAGATGTGTTTTTCTATAGAGTCAGCTTTTTATTGATGTCAATTTAAGATTGCGTTTTGTGCATATTGCACATAAATTAATTTTTATAAAAGCTACGCTCCCCGTCAACGATGCCTTTGTTACAGCTTAATATTATTTTTCCCATCTATGTGAATTTGCTAGTTTCAAATCGATAGCCGAGCGGAGCACAAGCCGGTTTATGTATTGAGTATAGCAACATTATATCGCTATATTCAAGTGATAGAATCAAGTCGAGCAAGATCATTTAAGATTTGAATGTAGCGCTGGACGTTTCATTTCGTTTGACTTTTATTAGCGGAATAACCGCAGTTATAGAAGCGTTGCGACAAGAAAAATACCCTAATGTATATATGTATACAATTGTAATTATTACTAAATAACTGTGTGAGAGCACTCCGTATAATAATTACTAAAGAATATAAATGTGCATGATATAAGGATCAATCTAATATGTAATAATTAATAAATAATATTCAAATGGCAGCTATAAATAATAAGGCCTACTGTAAATACTACTGAGTTCCGAACATTGACGATGATTTCCGAAGGCAGCGTTCGTCAGTCAGTACCTATACGTAGGGGTGGGGGAAATGCCTGGTATACAGGAAATGTATTGGCTCCAAACCCCTTACCTCTCTTTTTTTTTTCTTTGTGTTACCTACGCTTCTAATGCCTGCCGCTGGGCTATTGCTTATTCGTGATATCACTTTGGTATAACTGTCAACTCCGTAGCCAACACGCCAAGACGCTTTGAGCGGTGGGGTGTCGTAGGTTGACGATGGCATCGTTTAATGCACTCTCTAGGGGAGCAGTCACGTTCGTCTGCGTTCGCATGTGCTACTCCACTCGACGTATCGGGTGCCCCTAAAGTCACCTGGTATCTTCTAATCACTTCTGCTGGGAACGCTGTGCGCGCTGATCGACGAGTAAGGGAGTTTGTTACTGATGACTAAAGTGGTTTTTTACGTCAAACCTGCCCCGAGTTTCGGCAAGTGAGCGAGACCCGATGGTGGTTGTAAGCGTAATTTTTAATCTCTTAATCTGTTATAAGACCGGCTTTTTTTCTTTTAACTTTTAACTTTTTTAATTTTAGGTTCAGGATTTACCGACTTCGCTCGGTCGCTGCTCCCACGCGATTCGTTGCGGTCGACTTGGTTGGAGGCGATCGCGTTTTCAGATTGTTTCCGATATTCTGCGTCTGCCACCAAGTCATCCGAAAGTGCTTAGTCCCAGGCATTTACGAAAATTCCTTCTTATAGCTTGCTCCAAACTTTATTCGTGTATCGTTATATCTGCGTCGTTGTGTTCTACGTTTGTGGCAAAAGTTGTTCACAGTTCGGAATCCCTTTCAAAAGTCCTATATAGTCCCGGACCCCCGCTGTCCCTGGAGGCTGGGCTCAGATTATGTGTTTTTGATCTGCAGACGGCTTCGCCCAATCTTTTGCACATAACTTTTGTAGTTTATAGTAATCGTTGTCCAACTGTATCCTTATCCTTATCCTTTACTGGGGTTCTCCTTGGGTCTCGCGACTCAGGGGCTCACCCCAACAATGGTCCGCAGTTGGATCGCGGAGGGGCAGTAGGTCTTTTACGGACAGGCAATGCCTCACGGAAATGGGCTGGGAGGGAGCCTCTTTCACAAGATTCTTTATTTTTATCTTCCACTTTTCTCTACATACTTCATTCTGTTTCCATCATTTTTTTCTCTTCTACGTATTTCTTCGGACCTCTTCTTAACGCGACTTGCTTTGCATTTGCCCTTTGTCACATAAAGAATAAACTTCTTGCTCGACTTTAGTAACATAGAGAGAGATTAATACTTGAATGACTATTGTTATAGCTATGGCACGGCTAAAGAAAAAGGAACAACAGTAAAATTGATAAATCGGTTACTATTAATTGCAATTGGTAATTGATAAATAAGGAGTTTTCAAGGCGCATGGGATTACCAATTGCAGATCGTTTTCCCATTCGACGTCAGGAATTTCCATGCATCCCAGAAATGATTGCAATTGACCTAGCAGTAAGTGAACAAAAAGAATAAAAATACCAAATCGAAATTTGTATAGCTGCCTGTTCTATGCCTTCCGGCCGATTAAGTTTATGGTGTTCATGCATTCTTACGACTATTTATATCGACCTCCAGACTGGCCGAATACATTTTCCTAACTTTTTTTTTGAAAGTGAAATATATAATATATAATTCAATTATATTCTAATGAAAAAAATATTTAAATTATTATACAGTTAAAAATTATATCTCTACGGATCACAATCAATGCGTAATTCTCACACTCATTTGGTTTAAAAAATATCAAATGAAATTAAACGTTTAGCGGTACATTCAGATACGAAATGAATTTTTTCGACTTGATTACGACACTTATGGTTATTATTATGTGTGCAAGTGCAACAATCGTCACTTATTTAGCGAAAAAAGAAATGTTAACTAAAATTTTACACCGTCGAAACTTATGGCATCGTAACGCTGACGACGTCCGCATCCCTAATAACCAATTCAGCGTCATAACCGCAGTTATATAACTATTAGAGCAAATCAGCCGAGAAACCAATAGCTTGCTCGATCATCAAGATTAATTGGTTGTTATGGGCTAATATCATTTTAGGTTATGGATCGGATGACAAATTATCGTCGTTTATCATCCATAGGCGGTATGGATGATTTAATTTACCATTTAATATCAATACCGTCAAACAGATAAATTAGTATATTATTGGAACACACAGTAGCATAAATAACATAGACACAAGTACCGATTATTTTGAGGATACAGTAAATCGAGCGAATATAAATATATTTAAAATATAAATCAACATAATGAACTTCTAATTTTATTATTCATTTCCCGTTGCTAAATTTAATTAAAAGTATCGATAAACAGAGACGGTAAGGCATCATGTACATTAGAATAATTTATTCGTCCTGCAGTAGTCTAAAGAAGATAATAGTAATTTTGTTTATCAAGGTTGCCGTAATATATTTAACGCGTTGACAGTTGATACCCAGTTGCGTGAATGACATTTTCTTGTACAGGCTTTAACCCTCGTCAACGCATTGCCAGGATCTGCTACAGAATTTCACATACTCCTAGGCCTTCCTCGTCAGCAGTTTCGATCTTCCGCGTGGCCTTCGAGCTATGTATACATCGTCCTGGGATTTTCAACAGGCAGGAATTATCCGTTCCTATAATACATTATTGACTTAACTAAGGAAGACGATTTAACGCCCCGTTTCTTGGTCAATTGTAACGAAAAAAATTGTTCTAGTTTATTTTTTTCTTCCTTAATAATAACAAAAGCACCGTACTTTGGTACATGAATGACCAACGAATGAATATTTCAAAGAGTACCCTCGAGAGATTTCATCTTCTTCTTTTTTACAGTATAATAAATAGGAATTTTATATTCGGAAATGGCGACAGTCGTTGATAATGCAAATGTTTCGTATTGAGGTATGGTCTAGTAGAGGATCGACGACGATTGTGGATTTTTTAATAAAAGCGGATCTTCAAATGGTAGCAAGTTTTTTTTTGAACCTTGGTGAATTATTCATTAATTTTGAATCAATCGTCGAGGGGGTTAGCTATCGAAGATATGCTTTCTTCGGGTGAGAAAAGCTTTATGGAAGGAAAACAGGGCGTAGAGAACAGCGATTCTTGAAATTGCTCAAACTCAGCTATATCTTATATCTACTAACTGGCATTTTTTTTAATGAAATTTACAAATTCACGATGTTGTATGCATTCTTTATACTATGTACAACGACAATAACTTGTTATTCTCAAAGAGCAAGGTAGATAAAAATGCAGTGCACTGTATATTGCTCGAACAATTCGCGTCATTTAAATTGGTTTGTGATTCCACAACGCAATGGCAACTATGCAAGAGCGGTATGTTCAATTATCACGAAGGACAAAGTTCGTCGAAGAAAAATCTCCGAAGGCGAATCGGGGATAAAATCAGAATTGGATGACCTGGTACGCAGACCTATTCAAGGGTGGAGAACAATGCCGTTAAAACGAGTCTCATTATTCATTATTAGAATCCAAGTCTCTTGACATCTCAATTCTGTCAATATACAGGGTGTATCGCAGCTATCTGATGAAAAGTATACAGTGTGATAGAGGACATCATGCTGAGCCAAATGGTTGGGTGCAAAAGGTTGTACGACAAAATTCAGCGGTTAGCGATCAAAGTTGATCAATCACAGACGAGCAATAGCTGCATAGAATTATACATAGTGATAATCTGACGGAAATAAAAATCAAGCGTTTGCGGTAAGAGCTAGGGGCTATGCACGCATGCTGTCGTTACACGGACGTAAAACAATTGATAGCGAAGAGCCTGGTCAATTGCTAAGCTCAGGCAGCTCACGCAAAACGAATTATCACTGCTGGACTGTAATAGACTACATGAGGAACCTTAGGACTATTTTCCACAGTATCTAGTATCGATGTCTATCTTGTAACCTGCACACTGAAAGCTGCGAAATCTGCAATTTATTGTGGGTATCCGAAGGACCAAAAAAGGCGATACGTGTCGTAGCATTTCTTTTTTTTTTTTAAACATTTTTCAGTATTACATATATCCAGATATTGATAAATATGCCGTAACTTGTACGCTGTAAGTCGAGAAAAAGTGTAGCAAAAGTGAAGGAAAAGTTATACGATTACCAGCTTCCAACCATCCAAATCGGACAATACATCAGTTCTTCTACTTGGTAGATAATAGTACAACCTATTCTAGTATACTAATATTTCTTTCCTGATACTGTTTTGCCTTATGCGGAATGCAATCACGTAGGGACACGAAATACTATCTGTTATTGCGACAAACAGTTATGTTCTCAATATATTGGCACACAGAATTTACTGCGATAGCGTCATTTATGCTGTCGTAACAAAGTTTTTCTCTCTATGCAACTGCAGACAGTTTAATCATGCCAAAAATACAGTGTTCACACCGCAAAAGTTTTACTTTGTGCATAATGTATTTTGTACGGTGCACTTCGGGAGAATTTCTAATAAACTTGCGTAAACTTCATCGTCATTCGATAAAATTGTAAAAATCACCAGATTTTCTGATGTTTATAACTAAAGTTTATTCCTGAAGCTTATTTATCTGCGTGCTACTATCAGTACTGTGCTGGTTTCGTATCAAAAGTTATCAAACTTTATAAACAAAAATTCAAAGACGCAATTTAACGCAATACCCAGAATCATTCTCACAATCGTTTGTCGACTGAAAAGAAATATCTGGTGTATCTAGGTCTTTAACACATTGTTGAAAAATTGAAATTTAGCAACCGGTCTGTCCATCATCCGCTGTAATTAATTTTGCATTGTAGATTATTGTGAAGGAACGCTGCTGCGACGGGAAGTCGCTTTAGAGCAACAAGAACTACGTAAAGAATAAAACAGCAAAAGTATGTGAAGGCTTCTGCGAAGATCGCGTCTGGGGCTTTTTGAAAATTCAACTCTGTTAATTCTACTCATCTTAGTCGAAGCGTAGATCGTAGTCGACATCGGGATTTAACATATCATCACAGTAATAATTTGAAGAGGTTGCAGCGCAATCGGTGATTTGTCTAAATGACGGCAAGTATCGAGAATTCTTATGATAGGTGGAATCGAAGCGAGTAGTGTCGAAGTTACACAATCACCTAGTGGATCCGGAAATCGTTTAATCAATACATAAGTTATGCATCGTCATTAGGCTCTTTCCAAATAACTATTTTCATCCTTTATCATAAATTCGCAAATAGTTATTTGTAATAACTATTGAGAAGAAAAAACCTGCAGGCCAAAAGCCTCGCAGACACGAAGTCATCAAGACATTGATAAGAAATAATTTTATTTTTTAAAAAGCTCGAAAAAATGCATTAGAGTTACCAGCTGTGATAATTCGTTTTGCGTGAGCTGCCTGAGCTTAGCAATTGACCAGACTCTTCGCTATCAATTGTTTTACGTCCGTGTAACGACAGCATGCGTGCATAGCCCCTAGCTCTTACCGCAAACGCTTGATTTTTATTTCCGTCAGATTATCACTATGTATAATTCTATGCAGCTATTGCTCGTCTGTGATTGGTCAACTTTGATCGCTAATAGCTTGATTAATTTTTGTCGTACAACCTTTTGCATCCAACCATTTTGCTCAGATACACCCTGTATAACGTGGCATCGTGTATTACTTGACAAATAATTGATTCTACACGAGATACATCATGCTCCGTAGAATAAATGTTCATGGGTAAGATGGAAGATGACAGTGAGTTTAAAAATTTTGAGAATAAACAGCCCTCCAAATACATAAATACTCGTTCTAATTATGTTATGCAATATGTTGAGCATGGTTTCGCTAAATCATTCGTAAATATCGTTTTTAAGTAATATAAATAATAAAAAACGTCCGTTCAATATTGTCCATCATTTTCCAAATGTCAACCACGTGTTTAATGACACTAATCAAAGTATGATACATCGTAATGCGAAAGAGAATTGAACGCGGTAACATTTGAACGAATGAAATTGACGATGTTGTTTATAAAATGTATCATTAATCAAGTAACGAATTTGGAATATAGAAATTACCTTAAAAAAATTTTTTTTATCATGAGTCAATACTTTTTCTTCTCCAAAGTGCTATATTGGTGATTTTTCATATACATTTTTTCAGACTTCTCCGTCATCTCACTTGACAACCTGATATTCCGCTCACGTTCCCTCTTATTCAGCGCAGCTGAGTCCCTAAGTCCCCTTCGACAGGAATCGATACATTCCATATACGTACGAGGTATATCGAGTAGAGGCTGAATGAGCGCCACAAGTGAGGTACATGAAATTTGGTAAGTCATCGCTGGATAATTTTGGGAAATTGTATTACACTCGACAATCAATATGCTCATGTATTAGTACAAGTACATACTCTAAAAATGATATAAAGCTGATCTTACACACTAAACAAAATTTATTTTAATACTCGCAATCGCTGTAGTATAAACTCAAGAATTTTCAATAAAAATTTAAGATTTTTTATGCAACAATACAAATTTAACGTCAACAAGTTACAGGTTATATTTATTTGAACATATTTAACAATAAATATTGCTCGTAAGAAACAAACCCTTATGCGTTATCACATTCCCTGTAGGGTCCCTTGGCTCGTTACCGGGTAATGGTAATAAAACCTCGTTTCATCGAACAAGTATCTCAAGGAGCTTTTCTGAAAGTTTTTTCAACAACGTGATAACCTTATCCTACGACAATGAAGTTCAATCCATTTCTCATAAAAGTACAGATATGAGAATGGATAGAAGTCAATTCACAGGTCACTGAACAACTATGGAGAACGAAAGCATTCATTCTCGAATGATATGATTCCTTACGAAACCTAATCAATTCTACTCCTGGCATTGGCTGGGGCAGAGAAATCACATAGACGTTATATGACTGAAATATGTATCATCCATACGTCATAATAATCAATAAATCTACAAGAATTTATTTCTGCGCCTAAAAGTCTTCTATTATACAAAGCTTATAGTCTATCTCAGATACGAGTATACCAATTACTATGAAGTCATCGTTTAATTCAAAGTAACGAAGCTTTAAAGTTTTCTCACGTCAATCAAGCCGAATAAGCTCGAACATGCGTATATGTTATAATTATGTGCAGCATCATAGCAACAAAGACTAAGATCAATCAAAAGTAATACTTACTCCAACTGCGCTCTGCGGTCATCAAAATTAAAGTTTCAGCAACACATGAAACAGAAAAGGTTATCTTCATTAGTCAGCTGACAATTACGGACATGATGTACGAAAACTGATAATAATAATTTAACACTACATTAGCAGCAATATTATCATTCACTTCAATGCAGCAAAAGTATCAGCCAAAATTCAATGTAATTATTAGACGATGTTATTGTATAGTAATTTTATGAAGAAGCAAAATAATATTTCTGTATGATATATCATTAATACTAATACCCATTATCCATATCTTCAATTGTATTTATGTATATCACTAACTTCACCACAGGATTCGTTATAGCACGATATTATGGTAGGAATAATGCGAAATATCGTGTGTAATATATCCTATTTACCACACAGATATGTGTGTTAATAAAACATAACGGTTTTCCATTAAATAATTCCATAGGTATACGATCAGACAGAAATTGGATCAGGTAATCAGAAATTAATTCCCGCGCTCTCTCGTTTTAGACTAAGCTTGTGTAATAAAGCGTTAGTACTATACTGTGTCTTACGTTACGAGCATCTTACTGGGTCATCGAAAGCTCACAAGGCTCGAAAGCATCGAGAACCTAGAGATGAAAGTGCACGAAAGCACAAAGAAAGTTGAACGTGCGAGGGTGCAGTTATAAACGCAGAGTAACATTAAAGTTGTTTGACTTTGATCGCAATGCATCAGTTCCTTTTATGTCTCACGATATTTGAACCTACGTTAAGTTTGAATGGAGCTTTGATAAAGTGCATGGAATGTACCGTGTGTGCAAAAATCTTCAATAGTTCTCGTGCAACAATTGATTGTTGAATATAAAAAAAGTAAAATGTTTTTATGGAACAAAAATGTACTATTTGGGACACTGAATATTGTCTATGAATTTGTTGTAATTTGCATAGATTTATTATACGTGTGTAATATATGTATAGGAATACTTCGCCGCAAAATAATGTATCTTGATAGGTGTATATATATATATATATTTCTATATCTTATATTTCTATATATATACGAGTATGGTAAAACAAACTATGCATGTTAAAATTTGGAATTTAAATCATTTGAAATTCCATATTTATATCGGTTTTTTACAGACTTATTGAAAAAGGGATTTTGAGATTTTTTTTCGAGGGTGGAATATTATTTTGGTTAAAAGTAGATTCAGTTACCTTGGTACATATATGTGTTGTATTTGAATATCGAAAAGAATACAGCGGAATACTTTACGTAAGATAATTTAACAGGATCGGGTATATCTCATCGAGTAGATCTACTTCATGATTGCCTTTGGGTTTTCAATAATTTTGGTCACGTTAGTCGACGACAGATATTCAAATTAGTTTTTCATCATCTTTGTTCTTCACTTTATTCTTCATACCAACGGTACCACCTTGAATTCCATCTTGGTTTTCTTTGCTATTTGTAACTTTCTTCTTGGCTTCCCTTGGTAGAATATATTTAGTAAATTATTCTAATTAAATACAATATCTCTTACTGTTCTATAACTATACAACTGTACTGGAATATTCAAAGTACGAAGATACTTAGAATGTATGAGATACCAAAAGATGATACCAAGGACACAAATATGCATAAACATAACATTGAATTGTATATACCCAGTGCGTTGACATTTCTTGTGATTAATCAAATGAAAATATATAGGTATCATATTAAGTATTAACATTAAAATATAAGAGGTGGCGAAAACGTTGACTGCACTCGTTGCCCGCAGCTTAGGGAAATAAGATATTCCTGAAAATGCAAATAACTTGCGTGGCCAGAAAAGTTTAATAATCTAATTTGTCGATGGCGAAGTATCAAGAGATGATTTCATCATGTATTTCAGTTTAAACTTTTTTATCATGGCGAAAATTTCGTTTGTCGACAGATCCAAAAGGGATGTCGACGAATACCGTCACTATGTATAATTTTATTTTCTACCATAAGATCGAACGAGTATTAAGAGGAAATTCGTAATGGAACAACAATATTCGAGAACGGCGCGATCGATATCATGAAATTATATAAAACTTTTAGTAACTTACCGTACCGTAAGCTTTATTTCTTATTTGCAAATATATTTTAGGTTAACAGAAACTGCAAACAGCGAGCAAAGTATAATATCTTCTGGGAATAACAGTTTACCTATATATCATTCCTCTAGTAAATAAATTAATATTAACTTTTAATTAACTTTTTGTGTTTTAAGATCCATTGACTTCAACATTGTTTTCTACGTTTTCGTCGCAAATTCTGTGTATCGGTTGCGCAGACCTTTTTCACGTTAATATATTGTATTTCTGTGATTGTGTTAAAATATTGTTAAAGAAACTTTGTACAATAGAAAAATTTTCGAAAGTAGATTCGCGATTCAATTTCGAGCTATACAAATATTATTTTCAATAAAACTTAGCTGATGATTTCGATGTACCAGCCGGTATGACGATACTAACCGAACGAATACTGGTATATCTATGTTTAAAGTTCGATATCCAATATCCACGTCTGACTTGCCATGAAACTGTAATGGGGAAATCATATATGTATATATACATATTGTGTCTGTACAGAATGGGACAATATGTGGCGAGATAGATACGTGTCAAGGAAGTGTGCGTCACAAAGTCTAACTAAGGTATGTTGACTACAAAGCATAACTTGTTGAGTTAAAACATCATACTCCGTGTTGATAACTAGCAACGCTTTTCCAAAACTTCTCAGACACGAAATACCCTCTGGAAGTTATCGAAGTATCTGAAGAGTTGTCACATTCGATGAGGAACAACCGTTTCGCCACGATGGATGTGCTCAAGGTAACAGACGATATAGTAAATTCTGATCGTGCGCAAGATTGTTCCAGATATTCAGCACATTGATCGGTCACAGGGAAGTTATTGGGTAAAAACAAGTCATTAAATTCGTTTAAGCAATTTCGTTTATCCTCATTTTCACCGACGGTTCGTATTATTTATGAATTATTAATATCTGTCCGTAACGTCGTTTAAAATTTTTACGACAATTTCATTAAGTTAGACTCATTGTGACAAATTTTGGAAATTTTTTAAAAGCATATTGGATTTCCTCACTAATGGTTTGTCAGAATTTTATAACACTGTACCGTATTAGTACGTTATTGGTGAATGAGATACAGGATATTAATTTTTTTACAGTTGTCGTGCAAGCTGTGCTTTGCAATTAATGAAAAAAAAAAATGAGTTCGAGCTTGTCTGGTTTTTATGCCAATAACAGAATATTTTAATTTCAAGGGAAATAAGATTTTTTGCCGTTTTTTTTATATTTCATCTTATACAGTATATTGGGTTGCCAGTGGTTTCGGAAGTGAGCGCTTTATTCGTTCAATCGATTTTTATAGACTAATAAAGTCTCCGGAGACACCGTGCACGTGTATTCGAAACTTACTGAAAGATCACTCCAATTTGGATCGCTCACTTTCTGTTCAGAGTCTAATATTTAAAAATGATTAATTGTATCGCGGAATGATCCTATATAGTTTACTGATTATTAACAGGCACGTACACTGATAAATGAAAAAAAATATTATGTATATTAATATGCATATTTCGTTATTCTACGAAGAACTAAACTTTAGCTTAAATTTAATCGATCGAATCATCCTTTTGTTAAAATATAGTACATTATGATACAAGTATCATATACTATTCTTTGCAACACTGTACGGTAACTTCGCAGTCTGTACACCAAAAAATAAAAACAAGCTGCGAACTTTTCGTATGGTGTTGCAAAGATATATGAACCGTATGATTTTATATTTATAGTTGACAAAGACGTATATTTTATACATATACACATGAATAGTGAAAATGACGTATTCATAGGTTTTTTATTTGTATGCAATACCTTACGGAAAAATACTATGAGATTCAAAAAATAATTACATTCAAATAGTTTTTAATAGTCGCCAATAGTCATTACACGAAACTAATAGTATTTTTCGTAAGGGCCATAAGGAGATAGGTACTCTAATAATTATATTTGGTGCCTTACCTGGCAGTGTAGTACTCAAAGAAGGCTACCAGTATTTCCAAAGATCTTGATACCGCGGCCCACATAGTTCATACTTTTCGAAAAGATTCACAGTATCAGTACCAGCTTGTTTCACAAATTATCCATTTATCGAAATCGCGATCGACGTTTTAATTTGAACACTGCGTCGCACGTAAAATGTTGCATTTCCTCGATCAGAACTCTAGATAGCGGGACAGTCGATTAACGTCGACGTAGTTTGAAAGCTTTATGCTCTCATTATGAAACTCAATATTATAAACTTTGCCAGTAACTGTACGAACGAACATTGTGAACATTACCTACTATGTAAAGCGAATATCAAATTTATTTTCGAAAATTTGATGCCCATCAAACTATAATACGTCAAACGCATATCGATTTCGGAAACTGTCGAAACCTGAATATCAAAATGCACTGATTCTATAGGTTACGCAACTCAATAAATCCCAGCTAAAGATCACACTTACGTATTAAATTACGTGTATAGATATTGTTGCTTCTAGATTAATACTGAGCAATCGAAAAATATTTTTAATGAATTTAGCAATTAATTAATAGTATCGTAATCTCACGAAACTTTTATGTAAAGTTTCAATATTATTTCAATATTCTCGAACTAATATTAATCCTTTGCGGACAGGAGACTCTGACGCGCGAGTGTCTGCCTGGCCGTGGGGGGATCTTGGAAGTATTTTGTGGGAAAGTAGTATACACATGAAGATTCATTTGTAACGCTTAGAAATTTTGTACTACATAAAAAAACGTTTCTTAAACGATTTACAAGATTCTTATTAGTGAATGCTTGGACTGCTGTCCGCAGACAGCCGTCCGCAAAGGGTTAACTTTAATGATTTTCGTCGACATTAGTGTAGACCTCAGTAATCAATAGGATTTATATCGCGAGATTTATAGTCGGGTAGATTTCAACCACAGCATCTAAAGAGTATTTCAAAGTAACTACGGAGAATTGCTTGGAAAAATCCATACCACAACGTGATTTGGACCAATGGTGAACAAAAATTCAATACGACCAATACCGGACCAATTACCAGTAACCACATCGGTGTTACGGAAGTGCCAACTCTGTTATTCGAAATGACTTTTGTAGTTCCGCTAACTAGTTACACAAACGAACTGTTACAGAGGACCATAATTGATTCACAGAATACCAGTATCCAATGACTATACGATGGTGATATTCAATCTCTGCGAATCAAAACACAATCCAGTATGATCTATTAATATGATACTATAGAAATTTCAGTAGAAGCATTATTGATCTTTAAGGGACGTTTCTAATTCTTACAAAAAATATCTAACTTTATGACGAATGTGTCAAATAACTCAATTAATTGCGATCAAATCTAAATATACTGATTAATATAAAATTCTACAATATTTTTAAACTATGTATATTTTAGATGTGTATCATCCCTGAATTACTTGGAATACATATATACATATGATAATATTATTTTTCATTTATCTATTATACAGCGGTTAACCACTGAATATACAATATAATACAGTGTACGGATTAATGGCCTTTAGTAATTATTAATCGTGATTTATTTTCTCCTAAATTTCACATGGTTACTCATTTAGCAGAGGCAGATAATATGTTTGATAATACATAAGTATTGAGATAAAGAGTATTAAGGAGTTTACTCATTTTCCGGAACAATCTTATTACCCTTCGTAGAAATTCGAGGGTTGCTCATATCTGAGAGAAATTCCGCACGCTTTACTTTCCATCGTCCGTTAGCGTTCCCCTTACCCATTACGTCGTAACCACGGTACCTCTTTCTCTCTCGCTCTCGTTTACTCTCCTTCGCACCGTTACTTTCTCTGTCAATCAGGGTTAGGAAACCTTGGTAAAGATGGCGCCGGGAATCTCAAAGCACAGCCTTTGTCAAACATTATTACGCTCACACATCGAGGAACGCAGTTGTTGCTCGACTGGTAGGGATGGAGTTCTCGAATACGTTTCTCTCTTTTTTTTATTTCACTCCTTTATTTTTTTATTTATTCTTTTTCCGTCACCCTTTATTCTCTTTATTTAACTCGATTGCCGTTTATTTCAGCCACGCTCCACAAGGAAAGTCAGAAATTTGTTGGTGACGTGATATGATGAAAACGACCATTGTGCGAACGAAGTTTCTCGTTTCAAAGTGAGAAATGTCCCTGTCATTCCATCGATCCAATGAGTACTTCCCTTTGGCGACAATTTCCAAAAAGAATCGCATTACTACACAGCAATTTGCTTATGTCGTTATAAAAGTTAACTAGAGAATACAGAGCTTGAAATTTTGTAAATTTGAGGCACAAGCAGCCCAATCTTATTCAACGTTTAGAGTTACGTCAAATGTTTGAATCAAACTTGAATATTTAATTGTAACGCACGTAGCATTAAATACGTGATGTAATGAAATCGTATCGCGCAAATAAATAAAAATACCAAAATGATAATAACGAGATTTTTAAATAAATTTTTGAAATAAATATTTTTTTCCTGAATTACTAATTTCATGAAAAAGCATCCCATTCAAACCCATGCATTCTCGCTGTAATTATAACTACCGCCAAATATTTCCTCATGATTTCCCAAAGTTTCAAAATAAATTTGGTCACGTATGTGTCGCACGATGATGTTCTTTGACAAAAAGTTATCGAGTATCAGAGCTACGTTTAGGTCTTAGGCCAGCCGTGCGGAATGTGTAGCCGTACAACAGGGAAGAGTAGAGAACACCCCTCTCGACTTGGTAGCTCCCTGTTCACATTGGGTCTGGGAACGGAGGGGGGTTGGTCGGGGGTCAGGGGTTGGATCGATCCTAGCCACCACGAGCAACGCTGTCCGGGTCGGTACTGGTGGTCTCCAACACTGTAGTAACGCGATCGTGTGAATGCATGTGGGTGTTGGATGTGATAGGAAACGTTACATGCATAAAAATCTAGCGCTGGGCTATTTTGGAGACTATTTCATTGACGTATTGGCTGTTTTAAGGACTGTCCTCACGAAGTCCTCGTAAAACGGTGTGTCACAACAAAGTTGTTAAAATTTTTTAAATGCTAGGCACCCAAAGCTGTCATGGGTTTGAAAGCCATTACGTTAGGTTAGGATAGGGTAGAATCCCAATGCTGTGATATCTCCAGATTTCGTTTTTTTTCTTTTTTTTCTTTTTTAATAAAAACACACCAGATCGCTATAGCAAACGTCGGCTTTAAGGTACCCTGTCCTCGAACTATACAAACGGCACGTTTATATATATAAATTTAATCACACACGTACATACATATGTGAACAAGGTGACCGTTACCACACATCGAATTATATTACGAACCTTTTTCTTCTTCATCATTACATTTCCGATTTACGAGCACATGCGTAAAGTATTCCCTTGTATAGTGCACTTCTCTATTTCAATACTAAACTATATTTGTTACATGGAAATGCTATTGCTATTCGGTTAATTACGTAGAAGTACACAGCACCGGGGTAATGTACTAACTAGAATTTCAGGTATAGGTATACCGTGTTATTATCAAAGTTAATAAGTAACATGATATAGCAGCAAACACTACTTTGCCAAAGTGCACGTGGGAGTATACCGTAGCGAATATTCCCAAATAGTAGACCGCATCTTCGTAGTTCTCTAGGTTGAGAATCAATCATTGAAAAGTAGAACGTGAGTCGTCGTCTAGTCTGATAGGTTCGTACTCTTATAATCGAAGCTGCCATCCGCTCGTGGTGCAAAGGAATTCAATTTCTGCGTCTACCTCCGCAAGGTAGGTATCTACTAGCTCTCTCCTACCCCTCTATCTTTCTGCTCGTCTCTCTATTTATTTTCTTCTTTTCCACTCTCTTTTACTCACTCTGACCTCCTTCACTCTCTCTAGTAGCATTCTCTCAATTTTCTCAGGCTTTCTTTACGTACGCTATTTTTTTCCTCGCCTCTCTCTCTCTCTCTCTCTCTCTCTCTCTCTCTCTCTCTCTCTCTCTCTCTCTCTTGTCTCGCTTCTTCTTAGCTCTTTTATTTCTTCCGGTTTTGAATTGTCATTACGCCATAACCCCACGAGATGCATAACAATATGGATATCATTGGTATTTAATGACGTCATTATAAAGCGAACGCTGTACCTCAATAGAAAATATAGTTCAAGATTGTGTTCTACGTTCATCAAAATTAAAGATACCCGTAGCACATTTTCTTATTGGCAATGTTTTTTTTTAAGCTAACGCGTGATCAATCAATGTCAATCAATGGAAAACCATTCGTTACATTTGGCAACTCAGCATTGACAATGGCAAATTTTGCAACGGGTAGGCAAGCAACAGGTTACCAAGCTATTTGCACTCAAGCTACGACCACACGTTAAACCTCGAGCTATTCTATACTCGATTCCTCCCCGCACATTTGACCATTGAATTATTCCATAGAGTCATTCTTTTCGTGGATTACACATTGTCGCTAATATTTATTATATTTCTTGTTAGCTCACTTTCTGCTTGCTCTAGTTCTTTCGCCTTTTTTATCGTGCAGCTGGTTGCCGCTTATAGCTCGAACGTACAACCCACGAGGGATCGACGGGACGCGAAATTGAATTCGCCGACGTGGCGCCACGCCGGATTCCTCTTATACAGCTTCGGAAATTTCACGATCTTCCTTCTCGTGTGAGCTTCCGGCCAAAGGGAAGGAAAGAGGTACAGTTGGTCACAATTGGTGCGGTTGCGGGAACGAAGATATTAATTATATAGGATGAGCACAGCCTTCGAAAAATTCCAGATGTCCTTACTTGAGAAAGTTTGATTCCACTTTCAATATCTATGACATTAGAGAATATGGCACTTCTGCGTGTTCCAAATGGTCATTCCTGAACAGCGTATAAAATATAACGAATTTCCGTTTTTCCATATTTATTATGATTAAATATAAGTGTCTATTAGAAGGTCGTTAATCATTATTATCGTTTGTACTAGCTTTGTGTGGTACCATGTGGTGCTGCACGGTGTCGTGTGTGTGCATAATATTTTTTCATGATTCAGTATCTTTCGACGACTTTTTAAAGTCATATTCCACATCAGACTTGAGTTAATTGATTCATTTGATTTTTAGATAAAACTCAACTTTGTTTCATGCAAGTCTTGAATAACCCTTAAAGTTCAGTCATGCGTCACATATACGCTAAAACTTATTTCAATTCATTGTATTTCAGAATATCGTCAATTTTACGAAGGATTTTCACTCTGCGAAAGCTACATTCTTACACGTAAAATAAAAAGTTTTAAATTAGACAGGGAAGAAAGTTTATCGAAAATTTACCAGGGGATGAAAATGGAGACCAGTTACACAACGTTCATTCCCGCTGTTCCACTTGCGTAATGTATATTTACGAGTTCATCCCGTTCTCTCAGTCGTGAGCGTCTTTTTAAGTTATCAAGGATTTTTCCAGGAGTCCAGAGTGCATTGGACACGTGGACGTGGTTTACGTCCGCAGAATAAAACAGTTAGTTGATCGGGGGGAAAGTTCAGCTGGCTAAAATATAGGTACATACGTGTATCTACTTCTCGTGAAAAATAGGTTGGATTAACGAGCTTCAAGAGTTTCGTGCTTTGGAGAATACTGATAACTTTTAAGTCTCAATATCGAAGGTCTTATCACAGAGACACAAACACATACGAAAACACAGTGTACTTGAATATTGAATTCTACAGGTATCTATACAGGGTGACCGTTTTGTCTATATACAAAACTCGAAGACTATTATCTCTATTCTCTCCTATTCTATCCCTGGAAGATATTTATCTCGACATTTATCCGTAATACAGATAATACAGAAGGTAGTTATAAAGATTGCCAGCACTTGTAACTTTTTGTTCAAAACAATCGTGAAATGATTTAACAGCGCCGGAGGAAAGGCTAACTTACGGTTCCTTTGGACGTGCAGCGGTTCATAGGATTTTTTTTCACAGATATAGAAAATTTAATTTTAGAGCAAGTACCAAAACTTTTTGTTTTACGTTTCATAAAGAAGTAGTGAGATTTTTGAAATATTCTTGACTATTCTTTACAATTTACAGTGAATGCAACGGACGAGGGAGACTAGTGAAGATGCAAGAGATTCTACTTCAATTTAACTTTCCATGATATTTCATATAAATTATTTAATACCAGAAATATTTTTGAAAAGGATTTCAGTATCCAAGATCCTTTCTTTAGAAATCTTAAAATTCTTCTCCCATTTTTTTACGCGGCGTGAAATGCACTTCGTAAATTTTGACCGTCCCAAGTAGAGAGCGCCGAGTAAATATAAAAGTGCAGAGGCGTTTTTACACGGATAGGGAATAATTACTCCAGCGTGAAAGCACTACGGCAAAGAAAATAAATCAGAACATTAATGGAAAACGTGAGATACAGCACGCGCGGGATTCATATTTCATATGACGTTAGGCTGTTATCTACCCTCCAAAATATAATACCGCAGTTCCAACGCAGTATAACCACTCAGTGCGTTACCCAAGTATCGCGCAGCCTTTTGCGGCGGTATTTGTAAACGCGGTAAATCATTTAGCAGCGAAAAACTGACAAACCGTATCTTCAAAACCAATATGTACTTTAGGCCAATGCTATTTTTTTTTACAAACCCACCCATCGCGACTTTTCCATCAGACTTTATTCTCTATGGCTTTAGAGCACTTGGACTCGACGCCCTTTCGACTTAATTCATCGGGCAAAGTGGACGACTGCATAAAGTTTCATGGGTTTCGCTGGCGTTCTCGTCGTTTTCACTACTCTCGAGAACCTAATCCAGAATCCAGCATCCTAGATTCCTTGATCTCCTGGATTTCGAGCATTTGTTTACTTTACTTCTGTTTACTTTGCAGTGTAAACTTCAGACCGGAGCCTTATAACGGTAGGGGATGAAAGGACGAAAAAAAAGCAACCTAACAATTTTTCTGGCATGCCGCAGCGTTACGTTACTTTTACTTTCGAGATGGTCTGAATCTCTGCCACCCTGCTTCTAGATGAGGTCGTTACTCGGATACATTGGCCATATAATATCCCGATCATAACTCTGACTCCTATGCGATATGATATTCCAGAACCCAGCCAGCAGCCTGTCTTTAAGTGTTCTCAATTTTCTGCCGATAGACATCACAGTTTTGGTGGAAAATAGACGGAGTACTGTATAAGTTGTTGTACGTACTATAATCGTAATACATGATACGTAAGGATACATTTCGAAAGTGCTTGTGAAACGATTTTCATGAAAGTCTCTATTGTCTCGAAATAACGTAAATTAAAGTAAGTTTGCGTATTAGGGGAATTATTTTCAGATGAAAAGCGTTAGTTTATTTTCGGAGGGTAAACTAACCCGGGCGAAATGTTCCGTAAGTAATGGACTATCTCGTCGGGGGCTTAGAATATAATTTTGGACACTTCACGAGGTCCTAGAATTTAAAGGTTTTGACTTTGCAGCAGGAATATGGGTTTACCGTGCAATGAGAAATCATATAAGATATACAAGCGCTCTGAGGGACAGCATCTTCGGACAAATGCAGTTCGCGTCTACTCAGCGTAAATGTCTTACTGTGCTTACTGTGCAGAATTCTCAGGACTGAGGAATATTAACGATCTTGGAGAGTGAAAGATCGTTTGAAATTTCAGGGCACGTAAGCATTTACGTCATTGATATTATTGCGGGTTGGCGATGTGAATAAAAATACAATATTTTTTATAGTGCCTATTCCGATGCACAGTTACGTATAACTACTAGCCATGCTGAGGATCGTGGCGGTAGAATTTATTTCAACGTTACACAGTATAGGTAAAATGTGACATAAAGATACAGGCGAGATAACATGAGAACCTTTACTACACTGAAATATTATATCTGACAAATGAACGATCAATCCGTGACAAAATATTTTTTTTTAAATCAATGAAATATATACTATAGCAAAAATATATTTCAATGCAAGATTATATACATGCCAACTTTATAATAAAAATTTTAGGAAAAACCCTGTGTGGCTTGCTTAGACCACCGTTGGTTTAGATGTGTCAAAAATGAAACAACGTTTTGTTATCACAAAAGATAACGCGTATGAAAAACAAATATGAAACATCTTAGACATATTTACTATAAATGTTTCTATGATTAATATGTTCATTGCAATTGTTACAGTTAAACGGACCGTGTACACTTTAAACCTTATTGACTCTCAGAGGATTGCGTCAGCCGAAGAAACGACCTGCACTCCAATAACGTCACTAGCTTTGTCCAATGAACAGCTGACAAAGTTTCGTACGTATCTGCTGAAGCGAAACTTTTATTCTCGCCGATATACAACAACCCAGGGAGAACATTTTACGTGGTAATTTCGAATGAGGTGTTAGAGTATATTTATAATGTTCGTCAATAAAATGGGTTTCTTTGATTTCTGGTTTGAAAGGAACCGTGAAGAATCAAGCTAAAGAATATTGTTGCGATTGATGGGAGGAAAGGAGAGACTAAAAATAATGGTGGGGTGATACATGAGCTGACGTGAAGAATTACAGTCGGTACTGTAGAACGGAGCAGTGTAAAATATTTCGTCTGTTACCACAACCCTTGGAATTGTCTCGCGTGCTCTGCCGAAATCGGGTGAAATATTTTCCCCTAGTAGGTATAGAGGGATATTTGTCTCGTGTACACGCAGCAAAAGGTTTTTGTATTCGGGAGCTTCCGAACATACGAATACACTGGAAGCGACCCTCGAAAAGTGGCTTTTGAAATGAGTGAGGCAACATAAGCGTAGTACCGATAAGAAATTCTCACGTAAATTTTTAGATTTTTACTTAATTTAGGATTCGAGTTAAGAGTTAAAAAGGAGATTTAAATTAGAATCGTGAAGAAATTATGATATTACGCTACCAAACATCCCAGCCACCCCTTCTTAACTTCATCTGCAGGTAAAAGTTGCCGTCCAAGGTAAGATCGACGAGTTTCAAATGATATAAATGGCAACTCGGGAGATATTTTTACACAGAGTATAACCGTAAATTTGTTCCACCGATATATATGCGCATGATCATTTTGCTTCAAAATTTTGTAATCGGTCAATATACTGATAAAAATAACTATACATTGATTCATTTTTTTCTTGCACGTAATATCCAATAGAATTATAAATAAAGACTGTAAATATATTTGAAATTTGTAACGTAAAATCTTTTTCATACATATAAAATTTTCAAAGATTTCTGAGCATTATATAAATAATTTTACGAGTTTGCAAATACAGTATAATGTCCCATAAAAATAATAGGAATTTACTTGGACCTTTATCGCTATAAAATCTGCCATAGCGATTGCATTTAATTGACCAATATCGACGGTGCTTGGGTAAGAAAACTGCGTGATAAGTGGAGAACTGTGTCAACTTCTCTTGAATATCTAATATCCGCCGTGAACCAACCCTGACTAAAAAATAACGTGGGATATGTCTATGTATAATAAATTTGAAAATAAACCAGGCCAATATATTTTAATTATTCCGTTGAAACATCACGAATTATCATTAATGCGTACCATGCATATTTTTACAGTGGTTGATGAGTTACAAGAACCAGACTGTTTCCAATTTCCTCATATTAATCCATAGTCACATATCCCTGAAATGTAAAGTATATGAAATATATCAGACCTAAGCATTATATTAAGACTCCTGCGTGAGCTATAAATATAATACGTTTCAGATTACCATATTTCATATCATATCGTTCTAGCTCCACATGGTCCGTCCATGAATAAAATACATTTTGTATGGGTCATCTTCCTATGAGTTTCAATGTAAAATAGTCCCCCAGACATAACCCTTACAGACCTTTGGCCGTAAGTCTGTCCCCTGTGGGTAGCAGAATAAAGGGACAAATTTCACCTAAAGTTCTGTAAGGGTTATCGTGACTCGTGGATTGATCGCGCACTGTTTTAATTCAATTCTTTTCCTATATAAATCCTCATACTCATGCTTGCTATGTAAGTACATTATCGCTGGTATAAATAGACGAAAAATTGTAAGAAGGTTTTATCGCGGCACGTTGATGGAATTCTTTGAAAAAGTGAAAAGAGTCTCTCCATTGTAATACGTATCTATACTACCTACTCAACGGCATTCTATTGTAATTTGTATTTCAGTCTATTGAACTTTTTTCATGCGAATCAACATCCATCAGACTCTCATATTATTGCGGGTAGCTACGTTCAGCTGCAAAAAGGTTGATTCTTTGCTGGAGTCGTATGACAAACCGTATGAGTGCAGAGTAGGTCATTCCATTCTTACATTCTCAGGTATAAATACATCCATATACGTACGAGTGTAAAAGAGTACGCATATTGTATATACCAAGGTCCTTTCCCGATACAGTCTCGATAAAACGCATTGAAAAGTTTACTCGTCATTGCAGGAAGATGGATGCTCACAATTATTTTCAATTTAATTCCACGATACGATCGCAACAGTAGAAATCGAGTAAAAAACATTGGAGAGCAGCAGACAATATCGTTCGACAAAATGACATCTATATATCGTAAAATAACACAACATGATACCGTAAAATCAATAATTATATAAAGTAGATTCGTAGTGGCAACGTGATCAATTAAAGAAAAGAATGTCCTCGGATTAAATAATTTTATGATAATGAGACTCGTTATATTATACGGTAAAAGAATTGTGAAAAAAAAGAATAGGCTGATGATAATGTTACTTCACGTAATATGTGCAATGTTGATATTGTACGTTGTTCCTTGACCGTAGTGACGTGTATTACAAAATTTTTACAAATAAGTAAAAACTTAAATAATATGACAGCTTTTAAAAAATTGAAATTTTAGTATTCAAGAATTTTACTCGTTATGATATAGTACTGACAATATAAAATTCTCGAATGTCAATTATACCGACTATTTGCTAGTTACACGCTTTTATTAGATTTTTAAACTTTCATTATGCATGAATATTCATAGGGATATTGGCCAGCGCTAGAGAATCGAAAGCATTGACTGCCATCCAAAAGATGTAAAAAAAAAGTTTCGTTCTACGAGAGCTTTGATAGTCACGTAGCAGGCTATGGAAATAAATGATATAACGGTGCAAGTTTTTTTTTTCACTATCAAACACGATAGACGTGGATGTCATTTGACTGTAAAATAATGGATAAATGGATAAATTAGTCAAGTATCAAACATGAGTTCAGACGTACGTAAGTCAGAGCGATGTCTTATCCGAGTAAGAGATGCCAACTGCACTTGTGATAATTCACCATAATGATATCAGAGGTCCTCTTTAGGATGCTCAGAGTCGCGAAAAGTTTTTCGATTTATCGTGAAGCTACATAGGCGATAATATCTCTGCAAGATGTTGGCAGCCGTGACTAAACGCTAGAAAATATATACAATACATATGCATGCATGCGCGTATCCCTGGCAAAAGATTCGAGTGCGGGGCGTATCCATTGCACAGGAGACTTTAAAGGCCTGCAAACCACTGTGGATTTTTATACTTCATAGGTAGTTGCGAACAATTATACCAGAACCTGTTGACGCAAATATAATGCGCTATTTGAATAACCGAGGTCTGCATTTGTTCAACAGTATACGCGACGGTCGGTGCATTTCGTTGTATGTATATATGTATATATACAAAGGCGAAAGTGGAAGAACGAATGATGTGGCCTGTTGCTCTTCGTTCTTTTATTCAGTACCCATTTCTGCCCGTGAAAGGGGTAACGCTCGTGTTATATACCGGGTGTTAAATTAATCCATTGTACACGTCGCTTTACGTATATCTATAAAGATTGATGACCGTGTCTATGCAATTTTGTATTTGTTAAAATTAAAAATTATGATATCGTTTTGTTACTTAAATGATCGTACTGTCTTTTTATTGGAATATCCAGGCATTAAGCTAAGGAGAGACTTTTTTATAGCTATGAAAAATATATTTTATTTATGACTGTCTTTATCTTCTTAAGAAAAGCTTTGATATCTTTTACTCGTTATAAATGTGAAGTTTCTTTTGTATAGAAAATTGCTCGATCGTCATAAACTGCCGCGAGAAAACATTCTGCCATTGATTTTCCCCCAGGACTCAAAACACCCTACTGTGATCTTATCCGTATTGTTAATCGAGACGTTTCGTAGCGACTGTTCTATAGGGGCGAATTTTCGAGACACGTATCAAATTAAAATGTCTGTTTGTAATCAGTTTAAGTATTGAACCATCATTCTTGATCGATCCGGAGAACAGTAGTACTATAACTGTATGACGATATACAGTATAATCAATCCGTGGATAGATAATGACCATTCTTCCAGAGAAGGTCAAAAGATTACACTGGAAATTCGACTTTTGCGTGTATAAAATTCACCCACCCACCATCAACTGTGTCCATCATCATTCCCATAGGAAATGCATACTGACTGGATTTCAATACTTGGCCTTTGTTTCTAATAAGTAAAAAATCAATAATTCTTCCACTAACAAAATCGATCTATAATCCCAATACAAAAAATAGAAGAAGGTAAAAAATTGATTTCGATTTGTTGGTCCGTTTCAAGTAATATGTATACTTATAAAAAAAACTACACTATAAATTGGATATAATATTAGATAATTTGTCGCCTTGGGACACAATCCACTTGATAAGAAAATATAGTGCGTTTATGAGTGTTTCGTAAGCAAGTACCCCAAAAAAACTGTGTAGTCAGAAGTTTTATATTTATATGACACATTTTGTAACGTGAGTCGATTTTATCATGAGCCAATTTTTAGTACGCAGTCTTCGAGCAAGAGTAAATTGTTATACTTTCGAAAGAAATTCATCGTTTTACTGATAACTTCGAATCCTTATACAAAATCTCGTTACATTTTAATCTCTTTGTAATTTCGAATTTTTACATATTTTCAGGAGCGTCTTTGGGTGTATTGATTTTAAACGAAAAATTATATTCTCAACGTGAAAGAATTCCTACAAGAATTACTATAATATGGAAAAAATGGTAAATATCTCTATCTCGTACTCGTATTAAAATACATAATATGTTATATTATGTCTAAAATTCAGTTAATTCTAATATGTTTTTTATTTCATAAACGCTGGATCCACTCTCGTCAAATTTATACAAGCAAACTTTTCACTTTCAAAGCATAACACTATCGCGCCGTGTTAATATTTATCAACTCATGTGACGTATGTCGCGATGTACTATATTCTCCTCGGCAGGATGATATATCGCATATGGTATTTTAAAAGTTTAACGAGCAGTCAGAGCCGCGGGATTTTCTCTGTCTAAATATCGCAATGAATGATCATAACTTCCAAACCTGAAGCACTTCGAATTCAACTTAAGGATTATATTGAATTTATTTGTTCGTACTTAAAAAGTATACTGAGTGTATAATCCGAGAAATTTGAATGTCGCGAAAGAAGAAAAAAAGGAGGGAGAGGAGTGGAGAGAAAGAGAGAGGAACATGGAAAAGTGAATTTGAAGTAAAAAATACAAGGAAAGAGTGAAAAAATAAAAAGATAAAGAAAATAAAAGAAGAAAGAAAATCAAAGAGAAAAGAAAAGGCAGATGAAAAGAAAAAAGAAAATCGAGAGTGAAAGGGATGTTGTCTTTACACTGAGACGAATTTACATGGGAGATTCGTAAAACACTCATATATTTGACAGCACATGCGAAATTAAATCACCTATGGTTGTTTTCCGTAAAACTCGAAAGATTCCACATTTCTTCAATTTAGCTGAAGAACAGTCGTTATCTAAGTTTTATCAATATTCAATGCCGATCTATCGAAGTGCACAATTTTCAACGTTCACCAAACGCTTACTCCGTAGCATTGAATCTCTCGTTATATTGAGTCATAGAACGATCCAATAATTCAGCTGGATTTATGTTTATGCTTCATGCTGAATTCTGATCGATTATCTAGAATATTTATTAGTACCGTCATACTACGATCTACAATTGTGCATTGTTTGGGGTCAATTACAAGCGAAGTCCATTACGTAAAAATTAAATAGATCATCGGCCATTTTGCTAGCACTTGATAATACAATTTTTGTTTATGAGATTAGCCCGACGACACTTTCGTATACCGAAGGGTCGTCAGGGTTAGTAAAAAAAAAAAATATATTAATCATATCGATGAATTGAGAGTCAATTTTCTTTGATGTTTAAATTAAATGTGTCATTCTATAATAATAATAACATTGTGCTTGGGCATAATTGCAGAAACAAAATTCTCGTTAATTCCCAAAAAATTGGTATCCCAACTATTTCGGGACTATTTCGATAACTTTTAATTAGTTTATACCGCACATTAACGCATGATACGAAATGTGGTAATACATATAGACGAACTACGTACGTACACCGCACTAAATAAGAAATCTAGAGAAATTCGTTGGTTTGGGAAATAGGAAACTGCTTGTAGACGCCGTATTAGAGAAGCTTACGTCAAGAAAAGCGGATCGCAATGAAATACAGAGAAGAGTGCTTCGATAAGCCGAAACTATTACCGAAGCCTTAATGCACAATAATTTTCCGTCTAGAAGAACAGCCCAATATTACCGAATATTAAAATTTCACAAATAACAATGTTCGAAAATCATTAGACACAAAACCGTAAAAGCTGCATTACGTCACATCTAATCATAAAATTCATGTACATTGTCGATATCATGAAAATACATTACGGATGAAGGTTATGTGAAAACTAATAATAATAATTCGTGAAATACCTATAAAAACTTTTGATAGCGTTCATAGTTTGCAGTAGCAATAAAATATTTCCAGTAATCCGTGGCTGGCAAAAAATTTCGTCTTCGTTAAGAAAAAGATAAACTAAAATAAATAAAACGAGGATATGGATATAATGGATCCTTCCGCAAAAGTCCACGTAATCCCTTATCAATCATGTGGATACGTACCAACCAGGAGGTAGGGTTGTTTCGTCTAATTAAACCTACAGAAGCAGGTGCTTTTAGTGCAATACATTAACTCCGGACGTACCCAAAGGCTATCCCTAACTCTTACGATGAGCTTGCGGTACGTATTTTACGCCACTTCGGATGATTCAAAGCGTTTAGTCTCTACCGAAGGATCAACCACATCTACGGGGTTTACCGCTCTTATAAAATCAGCAGTCTATTTAATGACGCGAATGAAATACAAACCAATGACTAATGCTTGAAACAAGAATTACAGCAATTAATAATTTTGAATAAAAAACAGTAGAGTACACATCAGGAAAAATTAATAATAATTACTGCGTCAATATATCGATATTTGATATCGAAGTAATAATCGGAAATGCATTTTTATCATAACAATTATATAATATATCTATTCGATACACCTAATATATGCAGAATCGTAATTGTTAACTAGAATTTTTTAATCTAATTCATTCGATATATCATATGATTCATGAACCAGTATATCGAACTATCTACCATATGATACAGGTATACCGAGTAGTTGGTGAAAATAATTAATATCAGACGGTTATATTGTGGTTGAGTTAAGTCGATAAAAAGCTTAACGGACACAACCTAAAACTTCAATATAAATTCCCGAAAATTCGAAGCACCTCAAAACTTCAGCCTACGTCATTTCACCCACTGGGTAGGTGGATTTAAATAAATGCATATACGAAAATCCTATTATTTGATATAAAGATTATTATAATTTTTCACAATGGAGATTTCCGTGGTTATACGCCGTGCCCGGAATACTACGAGACTTCAAAGCGTAAAGCCTTTTGATAAAATAACCTCAAAGTCGATTAGCCGTCCTCGACCAGAATGCTTATTTTGATGCACCTTACCCCGTAATAATCTAAATGAGTAATCACGTATTTTCTCATAAATATGCTGCAACTCGAGATTCATCTATGAGTTTAAAAAGTAACACATATTCGTCGGTTCTATTGTGTATCGTTTTTTAATGACCATGTTAAACTGATAATGATTTCTTTTTAATTTATATATATATATATATAGATATTGATATATCACAGTAAGGATTATCACTTTCGTATATTCGAGCACTACGTCCTGTTGCGCATACTATAAACCGTCGAGCATTGGTCCGACCCAAACGGAGTCGTTCCACTGACTGAAGCTTTTAAGCAACGCGCGCGTCTATAATGGAGCTTCCGAGCTTTCGACACGTTTGCGCCATCTTTGAACGATCCCATAGAACTTCTGGCTACACCATGGAATTAAAATGAGATTCCATAAGCTGAAATGTATCGGTCAACTTTTTCTATGCTACGTAAGTTCTTTATGTCGCAGCTCGTATTGTTCGATTGGTAATAAGATGCGAGTTTTTCTATGTCACGTATAATTTAGTTAATGGATTTATCTGCCTGCGCATGAAAATAGGTACGTGTTTACGTGTTTTAATGGTATAAGAGTATTATAAATCTCAAGTTTCGCGTTTACGGTACATATTGTTTACTCGAAATACTAAGAAGATACGCTTTTTTGGAATTGCAGTTTTTATTGCATTCTCATATCTATTCTATATAGTACAGCTAGTATTTGAGATACTGATTATACAAGAAGATTTGGATTGCTTTATACTGTTACGATTATAAATGGCATAGAAATCATAGTACAATAAATGTGTTGTACGAGCATAAAATACTTGAAAACATTTAATTTCAATAGAAAATATATTTTGTGCACAATACAGAATATATTCCCCATTTACTTTACGTTTGACGTAAAATTCCACAATAAAGAAAAATATTTCACATAACGTCTTCGCAATAAAGATACACGTTTCCTCGTTTATTTAATATGTAGTTATAAATTTTCATCGCAAAGAATTCATGAAGAATCATTTAACAAGCAACTTTCAATATTCCTAATAAACGATAAGTTGATCATCGATTGTTCGAAATATTTTGTTTTCTTGAAATAACCGCGTGTACCTACTATGTATATGCAAAGATATCGATCCTTATGCAATTAATTCAAAACAAGTACATATATTATCGAACAACTTGCGTGTATCTAAATAATTTCTGATAGAAACGATATCGAACTAATGTATAAAATACCAGATAATAATCGCCGTTATTTTAACAAGCAAGTGCAACTACGCAATATATATAGGTATAATAGCAATATATCCTAGATATGCCAGATTATTTGCCATGGTAAATGTATCATGTTGGTAATATTCAGATATACAGATACATACGTACACAGTATATACACTGTATAACACTGACTAACAAAACATAAGTAAATAAAGCGCAGATTAAAGTAGTCAGTATAATATCTCAGCATATAACGTAAAGACTATATAGATAAGGTTTGCATAGTTTTTATCTGTTTCGTTTTATTTCTAAAAAATTCATAAGGAGTTAAGTCCACAGGCGAAGTTCGCTGTGCACTCGAGCTTTAATCCAATTATACATATAAGCTGTATATTAATGTATCTAGTGGTAAGAAGCGTAGTGAAAATAAAAATTGACCGACGATTATGTTATTTACTCGAATGCTAACGTAATCAATAAAATAAATGTTTCTCTAGCGATTGCCTCAAGAATAATTCATGCGGGTTGATCGGGTGTGCGTAATTTTCTTTCATGCATGAATCGTTATAAAGCATAGCTGTGGAAAATCAAAAGAAATATATATTTAACAATACGTATGTTTATTTGCGTACGTTAAGATACAACGGTGCACAGTCTTATAAAGGCTCCTGAGTGTATCTCGTTGGCTTTACTAGATTAATTGATAAAATATTGTACGCGTATACCGGTTCAAAGTGGTACTTGGGGTGCGAAGGGTTGCGTGCGTATTTTCACAATGGCGGCTGTAATTTTACAGCATTTTGGGTCGGGCTGTACATGCTAGTCACGCGATGGAGATTACAAGAAAACAAAAAAAAATGTAGCAACCTATATGTATAGCAGGAGCACTGTAGTTCCCGCTGGCGTATCAGTGAGTATGATAATTATTTCGTATTTTCATAATTTCAATAAAAAAAAAAAAAAGAAGCGCTAATCTATGAACTGACTTCGCTTAACCGTAGGTAGAATGTTGTAAGAAACGAACTTCCGCTAATTTCTATGATTGACATAATTATGAATTAAAACCCAAAGCCACCGAATGTCATGTGACAAATAACTGAATGCATCTGCAGTGACATGGATTATCGTGGATTTCCTAAAGTAACTATAAAGCGTCATTGAATAAAACTCGCGAAAGGTATTACTTAAACGTCGTAGAACAAATAGCTGAAGTTTCTACGCAATGACACTTTCGACGTTCAAGAACCTTTTTAATCCCACGAAATCTACATAAAATTTACGATCGTTCAGCCCTTAAGACCGTAAGCTGAAAACAAATTATTCTACGGTGTTTCCTTAAGGGACAGTACCTATCCCCTCTCTCTCTCTCTCTCTATCGTTCTTCATTCCCAAACATATTGTATGAAAATTAATTATACCGAGAACCAAATTAGTACACGACAAAGCAACGTTTTAATTATCAAACAGAAAGTGCACTTTTCATTTACTCCAGTACAATTAAATTACATGCAACAATAACCGTTTCATAGTGTTAATTGGAATCAGTCGAAAGTTCAATCAGGTACTAGTTATTTACAGATGATATAATTTGACGTCCTAGTCAAAGTTTCAGTGAATCAATCAGCTCGGAGCTATGATTTATCCAGCAGCGAGATATAGGTATTTTTCTCATTATTCCTTTAACCAGGAGAAAGTGATAAAAATATAAAGGGAAAAAAGTAAGTGTTTTCAAAAATATGACCGATTTCGAATTTTTTCCTTCACTCAAATTTGAAGCTAGTATACGTTCCGTTATGAGCTTTGCAAATGTCATTTCATTCAAATCATTTTAAATTAATTACAATATATTTGACAAACTTATGGATTTTACACGTAAAAAATTTGGCAGTCAACTTAAATTGTGGATATTCCTACGAAGGGGTTATCAGTGTTAAATAAGTAAATTGCAAAGTATTAAATTTGAAAAATTCAAAAAAAAATAAAACTATCGACAGTTCTATGAATTTTGTGTTTCATCAATATTTGTCTCGTAATCGTTAGGTTAGGTGACAGAGAATATGGATTATTGTTTAACAGTGCGTGACCTCCTATAATTTATCCAGTCTCATGCACGCATGTTAGGTAAAGAGCGTCGACCCCAAGTCACGAAACAGTGTTGACACTTCTAACGTGTTATTAATAAGCAAATTAATTCCTTAGTTATTATTCATTAGAAGGAATTCGATAACTTACATATCTATCTGTCAACTGTTGGAGGTTCAGTCTCAGGTCAGGATAACGATAACTCCACATAATACTCATACTGTTATAATAAAATTGCAATATACTTACATAGAATTCGATATTTTTATGTAATTTACAATAATCAAAATTCGAATCCACCACATTAGAATACATAATATTTAAGATATTGTAATTTGAAATATCAAAGGTTCTGACGTTTACAACTAATACTAATTTTGGCTTTTATATTGCCATTTACAGTTTCATGTAAATTTCTCTTGACATGCTTTTGCAAGATCAACGTCAAGGATACATCCTCATTACGCGCTTCCATAAAGCCAACGAAGATCAACGAGCTTATGTAATGCCCAAGTAGAAGTAAGCAAGTTCAAAACAATTCGTCAGCCAGGAACTATTTCACGCGGTTGCGGGCAAAGAAAATAGAGCGAGGAGTAGTGTTATCATTCCGTAAATACAGTCGAGTCATATACATAGATATACAAAGTGTATCAGCTAAGATGCACGTTTACGGCTAACGGTGTAACGGTACACGATTTCGAAAATCTGATGTGACAACCATTGAATATTTTTTTATTTCGCGTCGATTGCTCAAATTATTATTGTTCGTTTAATTTGCATTGGCAAATAAAAAAAATTGTCTTTGCCATTTCAAATGATAACGAAGGAAGTTGACTGCAAAAGTCATAGAGGAACGAATAGAGGTGAAAAAAAATCATATAGATAGCATACATGATAAGGGAGATATTTGTGTTCGAAATTTGCAAAATTTTCGACAGACACTGGCGGAACGCCTTAGCTTCGTACAAGCGGCTTCACGTCGAACATGTGATTCGCAATTGTTTTGAGGTACGCGTTCAATCACACGCAAACCCGTAGACGGTGACTAAAAAGAAGTATTGAAATGATACCTCCGCAACGATTACATTACCGATAGTACGTAAATTAGTGTGGGATGATAGATAGCAAAGATGGTACGATCATCAGAGAGTTCAGGCGCTTCAGCTGAAAAGGCTGGTCGTTTACGTTTATTAGGAACAAGTTAGCTTTTTGCTTTTTACATTATTGGAAGGCCTATCCTTAAACGCGTCTTGTCAGCTTGCTCGTCGGAAGGGTACTCATCGTTTTTTTCCCGTGAACATGAGCTGGCTTAGCTCACGGATCGAAAAGGGGTGGACATGAGAATTTTCGACTTTTCTTTTGGCACTTTCCCATGTCCATAAGACACCCTGCGGTCCAGCCGTAATATAATATAACTTTTTCTCCGTGCTATCACCGACCGACGCTCCCTTTCTCTACAATCTTGGGAATTCCTAGACTAGCGATATTGTTCATTGCTCCGATCCTAAAACATCTACAGCGCAGCCCGCTAGAGTTCTTGCTCAGGCTTACGTTAAACTATGCTAACCGATCTTGTCCATTATTGAAACCATTGTCGCGATAGTAGTTAAGTATTGTCCTTAACAGATGTCCCATGACAAATAGAATTATCCCTACCGCTAGTTCTAACGTGATATCCTGGCGATCCACCTGTCGATCGTTCCTTTTTTGCTCTGGATGGTCGACAGGATACACGTGTTATTGAGAATTGCTATCATTTATGCAGGGATTGTTATACCACAATTATAATTTAACACCACGAATTTCCCTATTAAATATTTTGTATTGCCTTTTATGGATTTATCCATGCAAAGAGAAAAAGGCTGATAATTCTATACATAGAATTAAGCCGCGTTCATCCATAAAATTATCAAATCTAAGCGGAACAAGAATGAGAAGGCTATTCACGTGCAAACGAGGGACTAATTCTCACGCATAACAATTGGAAGCACAATACGCCTGCAAGAAAGAGGTGCTCATGTGTAATTACAATCCGATTTAAACCTGAAATATAAAATCTACATACCAACCTCATGGAATTTGTGACTCGTCTTTTCTTCGCGGTTTAAATCAATGCGTGAGACAAACCATGTTCTCTGAAATTCATGCACATTATTACCGCTACTATGTGGTTTACGAATAGCTGGATAACCCGCCAAAAGAAGAGGGGAAAATCACTTGCACAGAAATAATGAAAATTCGAACATCGAGTAAAGCTTTCCAAATGTTACTAAATATTATTGGATCTTGACTTACTTTCGAAATTTATTCAACATACAAAATTGAGGCTAAATGAAAATCTCGCAAAATATACGGAGTAGATGAAAATTGACTTGAAATTGTAAAATGTCGAAAATAAATTACGCTCAAATTGAAATATTAATAAGTTAAATGATTGGAATTTTAAAATAATTAATTAAATCATTGAAGCTAGAGCAACACTTGGAAATCAGAAATCCTGGCCAAGAATTTTTAAAAGTACTGGAAGTTACCTAAAATTGTGCACGCGCAAATTTGTAGCGCAGGACTCGGTTAGTGGGAGCAGCCGGAGAGTAGGGGAGAGCCCTTAAGGCAGTGCCTGGACTCGGAGCGCTCATTCTTCCTCGAGCCGATCACCTATACTGGCCTCTTCAAAGCACTCCTCTTATCGATTTCCTACCTACCTCTTTTTGTATTTTTGTTTCTTCTTTACTTCCTTATTTCTTTATCTTTTGTTCTTTTGTTTCTTATTTATCTCCTTATTTCTTCGTATATTCTGCGAGATTTTCATTTAGCCTCAATTTTGTATCCTGAATAAATTTCGAAAGTAAGTTAAAATCCAATAATATTTATTTAATATTTGAAAAAATTTATTCAATTTTTTGAACTTTCATTATTTTTGTGCAATTGATTTTTGCGTTCTTCTTCTCGCGAGTTATCCAGCTATTCGTGAATTGCAAAATTTTTGATATTTGTTCTACTAGTAGCGGCAGAGATGAGCGTTTTTCAAAATTCCGGAAAACTCCACCAGTTGGCGCCGTTAAGCACCTGCGGTAGTTCAAGAGAATTCCGCCAGAAGCATAGCATTCGCTAAATTCCGCTAGGGCCGAAAACCGTGCGGCTGCTATAGTTACAAAGGCTGCTGAAAATGCTAATGCTACTAAAGGCGTAGAGGCCGTTACCAGGAGCGCGTGAGGCTACAATATTACGAGCAGGCGCACTTTAATCCCAAAAATCCCATAGTCTCCAGAATCTATAGCGAGAAACACATGAAATCCAAAATGGAATATGTGGACTTCTAAATTGCAATATAAAAAGTACTTATCATGTACGGTTTTGCGTCTGCCTGAACGGGTACCACAAAACAATTGCGAAGAGACGAGAAGTCGCTTGCACGAAGCTAAGGCGTTCCGCCAGCATCTATCGAAAAGTTACCAAATTTCGAACGCAACATCTCCCTTATGACGATATGTATGCTATCCATATGATTTTTTCACCTCTATTCTTTTTTTTCTTACAAATTTTTTAGAAGAATTTTTTATTATCGAACGGAAACTGGTTATCACGTCGGATTATTAAGATCGTGCATGGTTTCACCGCAAACCGTAAACGTGTATCTTCGTTGATACAATCTCTATATTTAAGTTGAAAAATGAGCCAGGATTAAGAATTTACTGAAAATATTCTAGTAGAAGCAGCACAATGCGATTCGTTAAAAAATCTTCCTTCTTTCACACGTGACAAGATGAATGATGTTGAAGACAAGCTGGTCCCCAAGAGACGTGATAGTATTATACATATTCCAGAATTTGGTTGGGGAATATTTTCGTACTTTCTCATTCACCCTAAAGAATACGGTTCGCTCCGAGTCTAAATCTTTTTAACGGAAGTAGCGCGAGTGCTAATGAATTTTGCATAGTCCCTTCAAAACTTTGTCACATTTCTTTCGATTGTGAATGTAATATCCGTCTCATTGTGAATTCCAAGAATATCTCGAATTCTTATTGCATATACTTATCAACAGAATCTGTGTGTTATATAATGTAGCATGTACCTCTATTTCGTTAGACATATAAGTGTAGCATGTCGTATTAAGAAAGCTTATGTATCGCCGTACATCTAGATGAAATAACTATGCCTGAAAATCAATAGTGACAATGGTCCATGATGCTGTGCAAAAAATGACTGTTCTATACCTTTCACGACATTTGAAACGGCTGAGTCATTGTTCAACGTCAAATGAACAAAAAGGATTATAGGTAATGTCATATAATTATTAGAGAAAATGAAAGCTAAAATTTCTACGAAGAAACATTTATTGACGTATACAATTTTATGAGACTGGATAATTTTAGCAGTGGAATTGTACAGTCGAATATAATTATCATTGCATGACCATTCAAATGCACCATACGCATAAATGCATATTAAATCCTTCGTTTGTGTATTTAATACAGTTTTAAGTTTCGCGTTTTATTTTCGTTTAGCATAATGGAGCTACTAGCATGATACAAAAACTGGCAAAGATGCAATTTACCTATATTAGCAATAACCGTAAAATATGAATATATATACATATATGTATATGCATCTGACAGAAATCTACTTAGAAAGGATTTCTTGAAAATGTGCATTTACATATTAATAACTAGATTATACGACTCGATCATTCTCACATGTAATATTTAGACTGGAATGATTTCCAATCAAAGTAATACTTTCAGAGTTTGAAGTATTCTGCAGGCAACAGAATCCCTAGAACGTGATAAGATTAAATCAACCCTAATACTCTGGTTATGTGCTATCGCTTTGAAGAGCATTGAAATATCGTTATCCCTTGAGACTCCGAAATGTTAATTTTGTTTGTGACTTACAGCAATGCATTGTAATGAAAGTAATACGATATGTAACTGGAAAGCGGGAACTATGTGAATTTGCACTTTAGACTTTTAGTGAAACGTACAATCAAAGAAAATTCACTATATGACCCCTCTCTCTCTCTCTCTCTCTCTCTCTCTCTCTCTCTCTCTCTCTCTCTCTCGCTCTCTCTCGCTCTCGCTCCATATCTCTCGCTCTTTTAAATGTCAAATGCATTTCTATGGCTCTTCAGGTTCGCGTCTACCATTTCTCGTCTCTTGCGCCAAGGCATGGGAGTTCTATTTCGCGCATAGTGCCTACCTACGTACCTACCTACTCATCCTTTGTGTTCCTTTCCATTCACTAACCCACCACCTCTTGGTAGGACGCTATTGTCCACGAAAGCTCGAACTCTCGACTTTGCCCTAAAATTTTCGCTCATTTTCGGACGCCATTTAGGCCTCGTAAAAACCTCGTATACATATAGGTCCGTATAATGAATGGTTTTTTTTTTTATAGTAAAATAGAAGGTGATATGGCAAAAATCAAATATCCATTCGTTTATCACCCGTAAAAAAAGGTTGAATAACAGCAAGTAGAAAAAAAAGCATATACGATGACACTTATGACATCATTTTCCATGCGTTATGTTCAGTGGATAGGTAGATATATTTATGAGGAAAAAAAAAATTATCTTGGATGTTGAAGGGGAAAGAGCCTATTGCGCATTAAGATAATGACCACTGATAGTGGTGAGTGATAGATAAAAAAAAATCTCATAACCCAAACTCTTCCTCCCCCAAAAGTTTCTACCTCAATTTTACGTATCTTCTTACGCGCGAAATGAAAGTGGAATACATAGGTATATATTCATGTATATAAGTATCATGTGGAGTGACCTTGTTTCTCCAGCAACTTTCGGCAAAAAAAGAGAGAGGTTCAAGGCGAGATAAACAATAGAAAAATTAAGATAAAAACGAAAACTAGGTAGGAAACCAGATGAATCCACTTTCCATTTTTAATTTCAAAATGCAACGCCGTGCACTGTACTCATTCGCTAAGATAGTATTTGGGTCAGGCGTTATCTGCCAATTCCGTTTTACACTCCGCAGAGTATACGTTTATATAAAAATCCTCTTCTTTTTTCTCCACGTCGTGCATCTCTCTCTTTTTGCGTCTCCCTTTTTTTAACTATTATTATTTCTCATCATTTTGCCCGGTACCAATCAGTAACAAGCACGAGTTCATATTTTTATCGTAAATCCATATTTTCGTATTACTGATCGAGCGGGCACGCACTGTTGATAACGATAAGCCATACCGCGTCAACGACATGTGTCAACCCATATATCGACGTGAGCTCATGATTGATCGTTTCAGGTCCTAAGTTGAACATTCTCAAATACCTATATATACATATACGGCTATGCATATACGACTATCGTAAGAAGGCAGATCAATAGACAAATATATCAAATATAATGACGTATTATGACATATATAAAAAGCAGATATATTAAAATTTAATGCTCATATATTTCTCTGTCCCAATTCGGGCTTGACATTTTCACAGAATAAATATATAAATATCGATATTTTATTACACGCGGTAAGTTCATAGGCGAGACATAATATTTATTGCACTACTATATTGAAGAAATAAATAGCGGTAATCGGATTCTGACGTGCATTTTGATTCTGAGAAAATTTTTTTTTCCATTTCCCCTAAATGGAATTGAATCTGCATTCGTATTACGTGAAGTACATGTTCCGCTTGCGAAAGTCGAAAATTCATTTAAATACCGGAAACGGTGAGATCCACGGTGTAATTTCAATTATCACAGTGGTATCGCATGGCGAATATTACGACTGTACGATAAAACGATAATCATCTGTTTAGTAAACATTATAATTGAAACTGCTGTATGTCTCTTATGACACTGATGTATGACAACAGACAAACCTTGTTGAACGAGTTTCCATATCCTTCGTAATGCGAAATAGATATATGGATATAGTACTCATACATACATACATACATATTTATACATGTACATATATAGAAATGATGTCGATGAGAAACAACGTTATTTGAGAAATGTTTGGATTGTGTTATTTGTAAAGTTTCGAATAGCGTGACAGGTTGGCACATCCCCCAAATTCATTTCGTTGGTCATTAATTATATAATGTTCTTCAGATGCTAGAAATACATAGGAAAATTATACGTATACTGGTCGATCGTTATTATTTCTGCGAAAATGAAGGTGTTAATCGCGATAAGGTTTTGTAATGAATTTTCGAGAACAATCGAGACGGATTGTATTTCCAGAAACCACTTAATACTCTCGAATATGTGAAGCGTTAAATTAGTGTTAAATGTAAAATTAAATTATCGAGTTACGTATATAACTTCTTTATACCACAGATGGTACATTAATATTGGCTCGTAAAATTTGATGATATTCATTACCGAGAAATATTGGGTTAATTATAAACGATATATCGTTACGTTCGTTTTGGCTTTATGAATTTGATTATGAACGAAGATGAGCTATCAAATTTAAAATTAATACTTCTTGTTCTCAAATTATAAGTAATTTTTCAAAATATCAATGCGCAAGTGCATTACCAAGTGGTACTTCCTAAGATTTTCAACAGCAGAAAGTTGCCAGTTCCCTTTAATCTGGAAAGGGATGATTTACCGACGGACTCACTTTGCTTCCACCGTTCTACCTTATCGACAGTCGCAAACTCGAAAGTACAGAATCTGACGCTTGCGAGAACCCACAGTACCGTGAGAAGCATGAAGAAACTTCAGTAGGTCGACTGAACTGATCTTGAGCAACTGAATGTAGCGCTTCCGGTATTACCTTCGTTTATCGTCAGCGTCATGCTCCAGTAATATAACCCAAGCATCTCTCGTGGTCGCATGAAACTCTCTACACGAGGAGTATACGTACCCGTTCGCTTTATCTCGTAGAAAAGTTTTAGCTAAATTTGCATGGTAAAGAAGACGCGAATAAAAAAAAAGTAAAGACACATCTTGATAAGCATTTCACATGTACAATTTCTTCATTTTATTTTTCTTAATATTTTTTTTAAGAAGATCAAAGTGCTTTCGAAATTGGCCCGTGTTAACAGAATAAAAGTTTGTCCTATGCACATATATATTCTATTCGTTCTATATAGTGTCTATATAGTTATAATAAATACTCTAAAATTACATATTGAATTCCCTTTCGCACAGTAAATGTAATCCTCAAGGAACGATTACCTGATATACCGTAAAATTCATGCAAGTTCTTTAATTTTCATGTCACATTATGCACCCGGGTGCATTCAATATATATACAGCTAATACTATCGCTCTGATAACATGCTAATGCAATTTTGTAATAGATGTTCCGGCGAACGTTACTAACCTCCACGATTATGAACAATCCTTAATTTGATCGTTGCCTTCTGCGAATTTCACGTTATGCTGCACCAATGGCAATAACTCGCAACAGCTTCCATTTCGAGCTTTCAACTTTCTAATCTACGTCTACTAATACAGTCGGTAGTATATTATTTAAACAGCCCACGAAAGTCTTCAGGTAGAATATATATGACGCGAATGGTATAAAAAGCACTAATAGAAGCTCGCTCTGTGAAACCACCTAGAGCTTATCTATTATATGACCTATGTAACACTGAGTTATTATATTGACAAAGTCTGACTGGAAGAGATACCGCTGTATAGGGAACAATTACCGTGTAGATTGCAGTATTAGTGCTATCGGGATGGGACAACGGTGCACGTAAACATAAAGAAACATTTTTTTTCAGATAATTTTCAAACGACATCAAAATATCTTTATTGCACGAGTCACGTCTATCTGATTCTGTGGACCCTCGCCATATACTAAATAAAATAAAAAAATTTTAACATTACCCTCGGTGCAGTAATCGTTATGATATTACGCGTATACTGAACGAAAAGCACAATCTAGTATCGATAGAGAGTAACTTTATACCGCTTATATAATAACGATATCTTATGTCTGCACCCGTGCACAATGCAAAGGATGCATTATATAATAGGTGTGAACTCAGTAAAAGAAAGTTTCTCTCAATATTATCAGTAGAGAAGTTCAATATCAACATGATGAAAAATTGTATCGAAAGTAGAACCGCAACGATGTCACCGCGGAACTCATTAAGATTAACAATGCGGACCGAAGCTTGGCTAACGATAAGTTCGCAGGCTTTATATTGACTATACCAAAGGTCCAAGAATTAGAAAAGCTCCGGTAAATTGCGGTCGCTCGTAAACCGCGAAGCCTCTAATAAGAAATAGTTATAATTTTTGTCGCTTGGGCGTGGCCGTAGCTCCATGTAATATTAACGTTAAATTTTGCAAGCTCGTTCGCAATTTATATTTTGCGGCGATTACCGACATTAATGTTCGCGGTTGCGGCATAACAAGCCTTTGCTGTATTTTCATAATTTATCATTTAACTGAACGTCCATCCGTATTGATTGGTATTGTAATTATGTTTGGACGTGCTATGATGATACTGTTGGTACCTATATCGATATATGATAATTAGATACCAACCTGATATCGATTAGTAACACGTAAGCATGTAGTAGAACGTAATTGAATCTAGTTTACTATGTATGATATACACGATGAAAGTAATATTAAATAGTATATTGGTATAATATATCCTGTCAAACATCTTTGATATAAGAGACTTTAGTCATGAAAATCTTCACGTGAGTTTATTGAAAAGGTACTGTGATATAACGAATTTTTCAGTGATCGGCAAAGTGGTAGATTTGTGTAAAATATTTTCATATCAATTAAAATATGAATGTACATTATTTTTCGATGAAATAGATTTTGCCGATGTGTAAGTATTATCGGTTAAATAGTGCAGAACGTTAGTCCAATCTTATACCAGTATTCTATAATTTTGCTATCTTTCAAAATTTATCCTCACTTCGCAAGTCCAATGATCCAATCGTCGCATACACTTTACATACTCGGAACGTCTTTCAGATCGGTTTTTACAATCTTCTGCACTTATTCCATCGACCGAGCATCCACAATTTTCACTGATTGCGATCATTCATATTCTATGAGTTATTCGTTCCCATTCGTTCGATTTTTAAAATGCATTATCCTCATTAATCTTAATTCATATTTCCACCTGTCCATTACTCTCATAGACTCTCTCATCCATCTTATCGACATAGATTCTGCAGAATAGCAGTTAACTTATGAATATTCATCTAGGCTTTCTTATTTGGACCACTAGCAACCATTTCACTGAAACTTTTAGTTTGCATGCAGAATGTCAGGTTAGGCCGATATCAAAAGTAAAGTTTCGCCAGGGGAAGAGGAACGAACAATTTGTTCTTTTGTGTGATAATGAAACGTGCAAAAAGTTGTGAGCATACAAACTGCGTATCGTATGCGCGATTATGTTTGTGATACATGGCTTCAAAGTTTTCCAGGAGACAAAACAATCTCTTAGACATAGTAGTTGTATGTGATTCTTCGTAACACATCAGAAATAGACAGCAGGAGTCGTTCGTTATATGTATAAACTATTAAGTTGACATATTTTAAGTTTCTGTCAAATAATTTTGACTTGTTTGCTTAACGTACTTAAATTAATGAGTATTTCATTCTTTGAAGGCAATATACCAGGATCGAGAAGATCAGTTTTAATATTAGGTCAAGTTAGCACATGCAATAATTTGTGCCTTAAAGAACTTCAAAACATTCTTCTTTAATACACAAATTTCGTTTTCAAAGATTCTCTGCATTGAGCGATTGTTTTATTCAGAAATTGTAGAAATGATTGATTTTTTCTTTCTTTAGGAAATATTTCACTACGTTTATCCGAAGTTAAAATAATTATACGATTTATCGGCTCCCTTTTGTCCAACCAACGCGAGGTATATAAAAAATGAAACTAGCCTAAAACTTTTTAACGCGACTATACCAAATAGTGAATTCTAATAGACTCATTATTCGTTAAAACAGTGCAAATTGATAGTGTACCATATACATTGAAAATGGTATGTCATTTATTTTCAGCAACCACACAATTCAACGTAGGTCTATTTATCAACTGTCCAGTAATGCCACCTAGTTAGTTACACCATATTGAATATGAATATACAGAAAAATCTAATTAAAAGTAACTGCACGTTATGTCTACTTCTTATAACTTCCCTTTCAGATAAAATAAATATAAAAAAACACCCCAGGAGGGAGAAAGTAACTATTCCATCCACGTATTTTACAAGGACAAATCGTTGCGCGGAAACCCGCATGATATAAACAAGATTTTATTTAGATACACTCGTGCGAATATAACGTGCAGAGAAAGCATATCATCGGCATTATACCATGATGCTTCAGCAAGCAAACAGCTAGACAAACGTTTATACGCTGTCAGTCGCCATCTTGCCGAGGGATCGCACGTCAAAGTATCCTCATTTTTGTGGATGGCGTAGGTTTATGAGAGAAAAAGACGAGACTATAAAAGAAACGGTGGAAAAAGAATAAATGGAAAAGAAAAAAAAAAGATGGTGATGTAAGCGTTTCGTCACATGACGGAAGCAAGAAGAATACTCGAAAGCCCCTGGAGTGACATTCGCGTTCTTGTACTGTTCGCAATCATTGTACAGCTTTGTTCGTAGCTAACGTGCTGGCGAATTCGTTGGATGGTTTTTCTTCTTCCAATGGAGACAGATTTCTAACGCGTTCTTGTCGAGATCTCCATTCCACTTTGCCGGATGATTGACGTGAGCCTTGCGGCTTTTAAAATTTACCTGGGTACAAGTCGCACAGTGAATTGTGATATTGTACTTTCAATATAGAATAAGGAAAGCATTTTACATCGCTGAAGGTATTGCAGAGAATATTAATATTTCTAGGTAACAACGATCTTTTTTATGTTGACATGAAAATCTCGTTGAATAATACAGTTTATAGAAAAAAAATGTTCCTTTGAAAAGTAATCACCTGGTGCAGAAGTTGAATGTTTACGTAATAAATGTTGACGGCGAGCTTTTGAGCTTATGAAATACTTACCTGTTCATCGTTATAGTTACGTAAGTACCTATGAGTACCTCGTGAGTATGCTTTGTCATAGGTATGTTTAGCTTAGAATATGTATGATGTATACTAAGCGTCATTAATGGTGTCCAGCTTATAGGCGCAGTGCGGTGAGGTAAGAGAGGAGACTGGGCGGTGCCTACTCACCTATCTTGGCCTGTGCGTGCAACGCAGAGAACACTACGGTCCGAGCGGGAGGCGAAAGCGTCCTACGGTGCGTCTTTTTCGCACAGCACGAGTGTGAACGAGACGTGCAACAATCCCTGAGTTGCACCTGGGAGCTTGGTGGGGCATCTTCTTCTCCTATGCTGTTGCACAGAATAATAGCTAGTGTTAATCCCCACAAAGCTCCCAGGTGGAATTCAGAGATGGTATTGCCATCTCGTTTACACTCGTGCTGTGCGAAAAGGACGCACCGTAGGACGCATTCGCGTCTCGCTCGCACCGTAGTATTCTCTGCGTTGCACGCACAGGCCGAGACAGGTGAGCAGGCACCGCCCAGTCTCTTCTCTTATCTCACCGCACTGCGTCCACAAGCTGGACACCATTAATGCCGCTCAGTTTACAGGAAACATATTTTACATAATAGACCTTTTTTTGACCAAGTCCTTTTTATGGGTCTATTTTCTTGTTGCGAACAGAACGGATTCGCCATAGAGCTTGATATGATGTAATTTAATGTTCTCTTCGTTTTATAAAGCTAAGTTAGAAACGTTCGATCGTCCACACTACAATCTTACTATTAGGCTTCAATTAGCAATGTCAGTTAATTTTAAGACACTTAGAAGATTATAGAGCGAATCAACTGTCAAGTGAAGAAGCAGGTGAACGTTTTGATCTAGAAATTCAACGCTCAATATGCGTGGTATTGTGTTTTCGTGTTTGAACACTCGCAATTATGAACCTATTTAATTATTTAAAAAATCTTTAAAACTATATCGTGCAGGTATAAATATGTTATATTGTAATAAAAAAATAAACTATTACTGCGTTAATTATGAATAATATGAAAAAAAATTGATTGGTTATTAAACTGAAAATGTATTCGCCATTCTTTCGTATTGATTATATGTATACCAAATTTTCCAGAAATAAATTTGGAGTCTTATAAGTTCCTACATATGCCAATATTGCGCAAGCAAATTCGATCCAACGCACGCACGCTCTATCTTAATAATGTAAAACAACAGACATCCTACAATTTATCCAGGAAATTGATATTAGGTCGCACCAAAGACCATTAACGCCACACAAATGACGTACTTGCGTTTCGCATAAGCCATTAACTGCTACAGCAATTTCCTTCGACATCTAATCATTAATAGACACTGATAAGAAACAAAAATTCAATAACGTCTTTTGGATATGAAATCAATACACCTTTATGAAATTACGCCAAGACAGTCTGTCTTGGTAAACCAATCAAGAAAAAGATATTCGAATGTTTCACAAGGAAATACCGAATTGAATTTTCAGATATTTAATTAAAGCTTCACAGAAAGTCATTACAAAGCATCTTGCCCATTGGTCACTGGTCGCTGGCTTTGGACTAAATGAGTCCGTAGACTCATTTTCAACCTAAAGGATCTCCGGATTAACATTCGTATTTTCATATGAATATTAATTAATTAATTATATTTCATAAAGCTGTTCATGTCTCAATCTATGCTTACGCGCTCTTATTAAATCCAGTATGGGTCTCAAAAATTTTCCTGTAGGATTTCGTGACCTGCAACTAAGGTTACACTTCAGTCTGCAAACCCAAAGAACAAAGCAACGGAAGTCGTATAAGCTCGAAACAGTGTTAAATTTTCGACTCGGAAATAAAAGACATTATTATTTCGTACATAAATTCTCTTTATACGAATTCAATAATAAAATATTTCATAGAAATATTTCACAATATGAATAGGACAAAGGAACGAACTTTGAATAATTCATTGATTCATTATCACTAATGACAGTACCTATATACAATTTGTTCAACAAATTAACCATCCATTATATAAAATCAACAATAACGAAGGTATTCCTGGCACTCGTAATTCGTTTAATGTCCTATATGTTTGACAAGTATAACATTTTTATACCATAGCTGGTTTGTATTACCACGATGTCATTAGCTGCAAATATTTACTTATTAGCACGGTTGTTCGCCTTGCGAACGTCATACGCGTATTAGATGCATGTATGTGTCCTACATTAATTCACTTTACGCAATGCATATTTATACAAGAGTTACATGCACACAGGAAGTATCTGACGGATGTCCCATACATTATACATATACACAGTATGGAGGAAGACACACATTTTGCTCGGGTTAAAATGGTAAAATTGCCGCAAAAAGCGTTAAACGGCTTGTCTTCAAATTATTGTTGACTCTCATCATTTAACTGTAACAATATTACAACACGAGGAAAAAGTAACACTGTGCTCGAGATGTAGCAATGCTGCTCCGTGAATGCCTGATACATTTCTGACATTCCGTAACGGAGAATATCTGGCCTGTATATTTGGGCTAAATAGTTTAATTTAATACAGTTGCATACGCAACTAATCAGCATTCTACTAAAACAATTTCGGATGTGAGTAAATTACATGAGATATTACAATGAATGTTTGACCTTAATACCTTGAAAATGTGAGATGTGAATTTTCTGATGAAAAAGTAATATTTGTTCTTTTTTTTTCTGTGACGGAGATTTTCTATACGGTGTGCATAATCATAAGGGAGATCAGTGATTTATATACGTCAAAAAAAGGGGCTTGGAAGAGACGAACTTGTTATGTATCGGATTACAGCCATGTCACAAACCCGCAGAGAAGTATATATAGACAATGAGATTAATTAATACAGCGCATGATTGGGTTTAGAAATGTCATTATTATTGGTTATATCGATTGGACTTCGATACAGAAAATGATTAGAAAAGAGGGGATTCTTGTATACCATGATAATTAGTGCTTAAGATGTTGGCATTTAAAGGAGGGCTTGATTTAGAAGCTTCGTATTACTTTGAAATTCGCGAATCGCAGATAAACGAATTCTAAATAAGAAAAGCTTTAATCCGAGCTTAAAATTAAGCCTTCTTTCAAATACCGCGCCGTAATATTTTACTTACAGGCTTTGCGAGAGGAAGCGCGATAGTGCCAACTTGCTGATTCGATTGTTTTTCAATCCGTCCAACATAGCCGATGCTGCGACCTCCATTTTGAATCACAGGAATTATCGCGACCAGTCTTTATTAACTCTCGTCTGAATATTAATTTTAATGATAAAAATCTGATTTATCGAGGAAATTAAAAATCTTTGACCTTTTATTTATGTGAAATTTACGATCGTCCTAATCGATTACTGCAACGTTGCACTTACAGATTAGCATCCAGCAATTGCTGAACTCGTGCCAGAAAAACTTCTACACGTTTCTTCGTATCGGCACTGGATCCTCGAATTTCATTGATTACTTCTTAGAGCATCCTCACGGTGTAGTTACACGATCTCAGGGATCCCATTTTATCTTTACTCGCACTTTCCTCTTGCACCAATGTTTTCCAGATCTCGTTTTTTGCAAACCGTCACACGACCCACTTTCGGACAAGTTGAAAATCACTTTTTCGTTTTCGATCGCGAACAAAGAAAGAAATACGATAGAAAAGAAGTCGCCGCCCGTAACTTCGACACTTTCAATTTTATTAATATTCGAATTACAACACGAAATAGCACTAAGTGTTGTATTCTTCTACTTTTACGAATAAACTTGAAACTTCTTCCGTTCGAAGATTGTTGTCGACCGAGTATCGTTATTTTCCCAGATATTCTTTAACGACATTAGCAAAATCTTCCAACAGTTTCGCAGAATCTCATAAAATCGTATTTACAGCGAAAAATCGAACCCTGTAGAATAATTCGTTTACTTGATTCACATGAAAAATTCGTGATTACGGAAGCACGCTAAGTCCTCTTCGTTGGTACGATATAACTCTTATCAATCACGTACGTACAACCCAATAATAACAAAAAAATTGGTTTAATATTTCGTCTCGCGCAGCACACTCGTTAAACTGTCCGTGCAACGTTCAATAAACATATGCATGTAGGCCTGTGGAAACTTTGCTTATATTAAACGTTAATAGCGCGATATATATAACTCACTGAATCAACAGTTCAATATCATTCACAAAATTTATAACAGCAACAATTAAAACCTACCAAGTATGAACCCCCTATACAAACTGCACCCAACCAACAATGACTCACCGTCTATCGACGATCAAAACGAGCAAATATTATTATTATTATTTACACACAACAGCATAACCAACGAGCGCGTACAAACGTTTCAGCAATATCAATATAAAGCATCGATAAAGTATATTGAAATTATTCTAACGTACGCGTTTTAAGACACTTGGCACATTATCGATATACTTAAATTATACAGAGTAGAGCTCGTCGACGTGATCTCCACGTTGATATCCATGTGGCGGAGCCTGCGAGTTATTCAGTCATTGACATTGGATCACCATCACGACGTCGGTTCGCTTTGAACCGCAAGCAGTCAATGTACAGGGCGAGTTTCATTTCCTATAAGCCTCCGCGTCGAAACATATACGGGATGAGACTTGGCACCAGTTTACGTAATCTTTCACGCTGATGTATACCCGACTAGTTGAAAGCACGAACAATGGTCGACGAGTGTGGACAGAGCTTCAGAGGTTGATTTAAGGTAGCACAGTACAGTTGAAATCCAATTGTAGGAAACGATGTCAAAATTTTTTTTTTCTGCGAAAGAAGTTCTCTTCATCTCTCGCTTTCTTTTTCTTGATTCCTCTCATGTATCGGAGGTGAGATTCTTCTTCGAGCACTTCTGACTTTCGTATAGAGGAACATTGAAAAATTATCTTCTCGTTATACCGCGTGTCACCGATTACGGATGAAATATGTGGTTTGTTTGTGGTAATCAGAGGTTCGGATTAACTATAGCAAACGCTGACTCTCGCTGTGGTTGACGCTCTGACCTACTCGTACTGCCTCTCAGCTGCTTCAACCCCCAGCTATTCCACCACCATCGTGCTCCCTACAGTCGTTCCCCGAGCCCACCAACCTCGAACCTCCGACGATCCCCACCAGGATCCTCGTTTAGCCTCCCTGCGAAGCTTCTGCGAGCATCCCGCACAGTGAGAATATCTCTACTCTTGGGGAGATCGGTTACAGTGTGTATGCATACATGGTAGGTAGATCTATCCTTGGAGAACAATTCGGAATTTCTTGTAGATCTTACCTCGCGATTCAAGATCCAGAAGGGAGTTGAGAACAATTTAGTAACAGGAAGGTAACTTCTTGGATATTGCTGAGTAATTTTCGATGTGCTATCGAGCGAGAGAATGCCGCTTCGAGGCACGAGAAACGAGATGCTCGATAAATATTGGAAATCGATTATTATCAGTCAGACGGATAGTAAGGACTTTCTTATGTTACATTGGAAATTTTCTAATCGCTGGTTCACGTGGGTAATATGTAAACTGGATATTTTTCTTAGGAATTCTAATCTTTTCTGAAAGGGGTTCGAGGAGGTTATCGTCGGACGAAGGGAAATATCTATGTATCAATATATAGATATACCTCTCAGGCTTGCTAGGGATATGCGGTGGGACCAGCGAAATGATTCCGAGTGAAATCAGACGCAGTTGGCAGAAAAGTATGAAATCGCAAAACGTGGACGCTCAAAATTCGTAAATCCGTGGATCAATCGAGCATCGAATTGGCCATATCCGATACTATCAAGCGGTTGATATATACGGGATACGCAACTGCTCTTTTAACATGGCTGTCGTGTAACGGGTGTAACTATCAGTATTGCATACCCAACACGGCCTACGAGAATAATCCAGGCATTTTCCGACTTCAGCATCCTTCGAGTTCATCGTAGCTTAATATGTATTCATGAGTCTCGCAAACGAACCATACAAAGGGAACATCAGTCGGGGTTTTTTTTACGCGAAAAAACGACGCCGGCAGTTATCCCTATATAATAATTATAAACGTGTGTCCCATTGTACTATAATATAAAAACATAAACTTTCGTTCAAAGCAGTATAACATGGACGTTACGGTTGACATAACAAATGCTTCTCTTGGCGATAAATACCACTTTTAAAAAAGAAAATAAACAATTAATCTACATTAATCCAAGCTCGCGAATGTTCACGGGATGCAAAATTCACCCCAAAAAGTACATAACCAAATATATATAAAAATGAGATCTATGAAGTATGAAAAAGCGCCACGCCGCAGCTTGGTGATCTATTCGCACGCGAAGCTTAGAATACACACGGAACAACACGCAATAACTCCACGAATATCAGTGCGTCCCTGAGGCAAAGTGTTATACATTCAGGAGACGCGTAGAAACTTTTGGCATAATATATTACAGTAACCGTAATACATTATCATAACCCTCCTTGAAAAATCACAGGGTATGCCATTACTTAAGCATATAGTATTTTCAGAACGATCAAAGTATCGAGAGTGTTGTGACGAAGGGACAAAACTCGTAGAGGGTCGCAGGAGGATTTATGTACATAGCCATTATGTTATATACGGAGTATATACATATATATCTACACATTCAGTATATATCTAACGTGTACATAGAAACTTAATTTATACCAAGAGAACTATGGCTCCTTGCATTGTACCTTGAAGTTTTCAAGAATGCTTCCTACAGGATCTACGACACTTCTTGTTCCCCGCTACTGTCCTGCACGTTTCGTCCCTAACCTAAATCTCAATTATCATACTGGGGTCAGGCGGAGGGTCACAACGGTTTGCACCAGTGACAGATGATCGCTTTACTCGCTCACCCAAGCGTGGGATTGTCCCTGACACTACAGGGTTACCCACTACCGAAGTACCCTCTGTTAGACTATTGCCAACTACCTGAAGTCGGACTTGACCACAACCAGGACTATATATGGTGGAACAGTGAAGTCTGGATGGAGCGATAAATTAATTTGTTAGTGGCACGACAATTATCGGAACTGTTCGTTCCGTCTGTTGCAACATCGATAGTCCTTTTGCTCGCAACTCTTGTCTTATCCAATCATGAATTTGTTCCGATATCATGAAATGCTTGTCGCTTACGGATACAATATTGTCAATGTGTTCCTTCGTAAAATCACAAATTTCAAAGTTGTAAATCATATGACAAAGTAGCTACGAGCATGCGAAACGGTTCAAGGTTGACGATGCTTTTGTCCTTTCGCGTGCGCGGCAAATTTTTGGTGAGCATTGTAAATTGATTGATTTTTTGGTTTCTGTAACGTATCTCTTGTCTGTCGATAAAACTTTTTTGATAATAAATATAAGATTGCTCTTGCTATCTTCTACTTGTTATCCTCTGGTGATATCTTGTCGTATTTGACATTTGCTTGAATAGGAATAAATTTGAAAAAAGATTATTGTAATCGGAAATGATTCTGCTTTTTCTTCGCGTTTCCTTTAACCTTTCATCGGGGAACGACAGATTTGATTTGAAACTTGCAGCATGTCTTCAAAAGGAAAAACAAGTGGATAGAAATAAAAGCAGTACACTCAAGAATAGTAACATCTGATACAACTATAATATCTATGTGTCTCTTGGTGAGCATGAGTTAGGCTTTTGCGGGACGAAAGGAATAGAAAAGATTAAAGAAAGGAAAAAAGAATCAGAGACGCCCATCAATCCTGGATTATCCGACTTTACCCCGGGATTACAGCATCCACGTTCTCTTTTAGTCGAAGCTTTTTAGTTTTCATCCTTGTTCGTTGAAGCAACCATTGTTAAACTTAGAGTGCACGACCTCTGTTCCGAAAGTCAACTCATTGTCAGTTGCACTATTAAACTATGCAAAAGTATTTTCATTTCTTTAGTGTATGCATATACATATGTTAAAAATTAAAGCAACAATTTGGATAGGACAGTACTTACAATAGATAAGAACAGCTGATGAATATGAAAATATCAAAGGATCGATTCTGTTTTAATTATCGAATGGAGCTCTTTGTCGTCTTAAAAAATTAAGTTCTACCCTCTAAGCCTTTAAGACGCGGTGAACACGTTCTGTCACAGCACTTCCGAATAGGGCAGAGAAACTTAACGCTCGGAGGGTAAAAGAAAAGTTGTTAAAAAAGTATTTCCGCTCGAGAAACTGTACCTTAACGACTTCTGTTTAGTTAATTTGCAGATAAAAGCGTTCATAACAATATTTAATGTGAAAAAGTGGTAACACTTTATGGAAACCCAAAATACTGTGGTATTTGAGGCAAGCCGTTTAAATTGGGCATTACTTAACATTTTACACGTCAATAATAATGATGCGATAGAAAAGTTTGAATTCATAACAAAAAAATGTCCTAATTTACTGTCATATAAATAATAAATAATAATAACATCGAATGCTAATTCCTTGCTTAAGTTCAGCAAAATACGTTTACTAAAGGCAGTTAAAAAAGCTTTTAACTTTGTAGAACCGAAGAAGCAAGTTAATATCAGCTCACGTTACACGAAAACAAATCTAATGAATTGTACCATGAAATTTTAACTCTTCAGAAATCAGAGGTGAAATCCAACAAGCTGATCGGCCAGAATTAAAAAAATCAGTCTTTAGTCAAATAAACTGTGACTTCAGTGCCTAAACTGTAAAAGTCCACTTGTAAGTACCATTAGGGTATTACAAGTGGCGAAGAATTGATTTGATAAACTAACAAAGGTCATCTTTCTTAAAGGAAAGAAGCCAATTTTTTATGAAGCGACGAAAAAGTCTTAAACCGTACCTGAGACTCGTCAATAAATCGATCGAACTTATCTACATTTTCCTTTGTGTACTTAAATTACGACGAATGACATAGTTGTACGTTTTTTTTATCTGATGCATAAAAAGATATAAAATAACCCCCAGAAATACAATGACGTTATTCTACTTTTGTGTGTAACCCCCATTGTCTTTTATGGAATCAAAAAAATTGAGTGTAGCGACGATGAAAATATTCTGTTTGACGGTAACACAAAAGTATACAGTAAATTAGTGCAAAAAATTGTAAATATAAGAAAATAGCTTTCAAGTACAACAAATGCAAGTAGCATATATTACAATGTACATTAAAATGATCTATTTTATAATGGTCTAAAGTAAGATTTTTCAAGTAATAACGGTAGAATTATAAACTAGATAAGTTTGTTCGATCATTTTATTGAATGAAACATTTTTGTGCTTTCAAGGTGCATTATGGCCATTATGAGTTACGATAATCGAACCCTCACATACTTTTCGAAAGCTAAAACTTTCAGTATTTCTCACCCTAGAAGCTCGTCATCTCGATTCTTGAATTCTGGAACAACGCCTCGCAGCATTTCTCATATAAAGAAATTTCTAGTCATGACGCCATCTGCCACACCCAACCTATATAAGTACACATACGTACCGACGAAAGTACGTGCAACAGTCAACCTTAGCACACGTACATATGGTATACATAGATATGGCATTATTTCAATGTCCTTTGTCTTTTGACTTTCATACTCTTTTAATTTTTTGAGATAAGCTTCATATCGATCCGATTCGTCTGTCAAGACTTCGTGTTATTTCGACAAAACGAAAAGTGATGAGAAGTATGTTTGAGAATGAAAAAATTTTAGGTTAATATTTTTGTATCTTTCCAAAGAGCGGCAAGGATAAAGTATAACATCGAATATGAATTTCAATTGGAATTTCAAAGTTTCGATACAATTTTACATGGCGTCGTGATGGGAAACGAAGCCTATGACATTGACTCAAACTTGCTTTCTCAAGGAAAAAATCTACGTCTCACTGTAGGTACAATTCGGAACAATTGTCAAACAATTTGACAGATTATAAATCCTTCCAAGTAGATTCGAGTTCTGCTATTGATTACGTATTAAATACGTTCTGTATTGAGAATAAGAGATCATCACGGTGACGGGATAATTTTAACAAAATTTCATCCGTTACAAGAGTACTCTTGTTACAGCGTACTGTAGTACAGCACGTGAGAAATATTGCAAAAAAAATACGATAAATGAAAATATCTTCCTGATATACTTTAAAACGATGTAAGAAACATTGACTAAGTGCACAACTCCACTTGTAGATCCAATGGATGCTAATCCGAACCTACCAAGGTAAATAAATAGTGCGATTTGTATTTTCTCAATTTATGTACGTGCTCTGTAACGATTCATCGAAAAAAAAAGGAAAACTTTTCTCGGAGATGATTTTCGAAGGTTGCCGATGTTGCGTTTAACTTCCCGGGAACCTTTTACTCCGCTTTGTTACCCTGTACACGCACACAGGATGCTTTGCATGGCATAACAGTAGCGGTGCCATTTGAAATTAATGAACCAGCAAAAAATCGATGGATATTTGTTCATCGTAAAAGACCCTTAAGACCGGATATAGTTTAGCACAGGTGCATGTTATTCGTAACGATTCCCCCATTGCCACTGGTTTTTTTTATTATTCAACTATATTGATCTCCCTTGGAGTGTGTAATACGCCAACTCAATACGTATATGTCTGTACCCTGTGAAAAGACTTTGGATGCACAAAAACACTCGAGGAATATCCGATAATGGCAGTGTAACGTTTCACATGAGAATTCTTGATAACGCGCGAAAAATACGAGAACTTTTTATACGATTCACGTTGACTTTCGGAGCATATAAATCGCGAGATGAAATATGACTGTTTCCCTGCTACAAGGATCAGACCGTGCGTAGGTATTTAATATCGTTTAAGCGGGAGTATTCGTGTACCAATTTTAGCGACGCAGTTAATCAGATCAGTGGACCACTCTCAACGATTACGAGATGGCCGATGAATTAGTGGATATAATAAATAAAATGGTCAGAGGATTTCGTAAAACTGTCGTATAAATACGAACTTCCCAAATAAGAATGAGGCCGAATCGAAATTCAACTTTATTACGTAATAATTAAATATTGCAATTATGGCATCAGCCACGTGACGGCGCTTTGAGCGCAACGTATGTACGTACTCGAAAGCACAGATATATTTGAAGGATATCCAGAGCCGATTAAAAGACTCGCATATCGATCATAAGGTTTTTCCATGCATTCCAACGGTGCAGAGAGAACGTGCATCGTTGCATAATTATTGGATTGGTCGTTATGCGATCGAACCGCGTAGATGCTCATCTGTGTCAATGTGCTGGACGAGCGTGCAGCGCTGATCTTGTGCAACGGTGTGAAATAAAAATCCTCAATGAATCCCGTAAGGATGATACGCGCAAGCGCCTCGAACAATCGATGGAATCAGCGCCTACGCCGATCGTTTTTCTCGGTGGGGTCTACGGGATTAGAGAATCGAGGGGAGGACTGGTAGACTGGGGAACTCAAGAACCAGAGAACCGGAACACAAGAGATGGTCAGTCAAAGCTAAAGGGAAACTGGACTGTCGATACAGATTTTCAGATTGTCGAAACCAGGACAACCTTGCCGATTGTGCAGTTTGATTCTAGTGCATTCAACTGAATTAGGATACATTCAGACTCTCAGGTTCAAATTTTACAAGAAAATAATCAAAAGATTGGACATTTCTTATATTTTACTTTTGATCGATCACGTGGAAGAGAGAAAACGCTACCGAGATTAAGGAACGTAATTGAAATTCAAATAAGAATATTGCTAATATGAAATAGCTTGATTGAGACCTGTTAGAAATCTGGAATTGTGCACGAGGACATAATTAATTAATAATTCACTCATTAAGGTCAAAATGCATTCAGGTACTTTAACTGCATTTTAATGCAATGCCAGTTCAGCAACAGATCTAAGTATAATAATAAGTGCCGTACGTATTATACATGGAAGGTATATAATTCTATTGAAATGCTATTATTAGGTCGGATTGATTAAGGCTAAAGTAGGTACTGGTAGATCCAAAGACCCCAATTGGAACTTGGACTAGCCGAGTGGTACGATTATTATTGTACATGCATTCACTGTTTAATCATCATAATATTTAGAATAGAACAGCATGACGATTGTAATAATTAAAATGAATCCAGAAGGTCAAGTAGTTGTGAACACGAGGAAATTTAATTCAAGTGAAAATTGCATAGAAATATTCTTCTCACGTAACTAATAATCCCATTAATTGGAGCAAAGCTGAATGAAAAATTCCTACGGCATTATATTAGGATGAACCAGCCTATCAGCATAATATGTCGAGCCCACGTGTGTTTTGAATAACTAATTAATACCGAAAATTTCAAGCTTCCCTGGTGGATTTTAAAGAGCGCCACAAACTACAGATTCAGTGATCTGTGAAACTATTGTATAACAATGCTCGAAGTTATATCACAGGGTCAAATTTAGGACTGTTAAACTAAGCTAAGTTTACCTTTGATCCTCGAGGTAAGGATGCTCCCATAACCCGAACCACGATACCCTTAGTAGAAATTTTCCTCCGTAGGTCTAAGACCTGTCAGGATCCTTACTGGGCTAGTAGAGGCCTAACTAGGCCTCCGACAAGCGCCTGATGACACAATTAAGTTTCTAATAGGAAGTTAACGTTAGTCTATCGAAGACGATCCCTTGATGCAATAATGTGTATAAAATATGATAAAAAACATTCAGATATATGTACCGTTACGAAAAAAAAGGATAAGGCTGAACACAAAAACGAATGGGTAGAAGATATTTTCACGAAGTTGATATCGAAATGACACTTCGGTTGCTTATCTAAATCTTCTGCAACAAGTTCAATGTTTTCCATAAGGAATTTCTAAGTCTGTAGATAACGAAATATCGTTTCGGTTGAACGTGCGTGAATATTAAAGGTTGCTATCAGTTTTCTTGAAATATTCTTATCGTCAGATCGTATCAAAGGTTTATTCATGTCATCTCATGTTCCCCAATATGAAGGATAGCAAAAGAATTCCATGTAATTTCCTAATACAACATCCCATCAGTGAAGACATCTAGAATCATTGCAAATGTGTCACAATATTCTCTCGTGTGATAAATAATGAAAAAAAAATAAGATCCCTCAGGGATTTCTTTGTTTTAATATCTTAAAAAATGCTACTAAACCCCATACTCGTGTTTTAGTTCTTACAAATTTTTCGAAATATTCGAAGGATTTCTTACGAAAATACAGGTTCATTTTCGTGCGTAGCTTTTAAACGGTTTTTTAATACCCGTTGTTGCTGACGAGGAAGAACACCATGGGAAAGTCTCGCAAAAATTACTGTGAAAAACGAGCCATGCTTTAGGGGATTTCCTTCCAATCAGAGAGTTGGCCATCCATTACCAGGAACGCACCTTCCACGTGAAAATCATTCTAGTGAATTTTCTTAAATGAATTAATTACACTGAGGCATTCGTTATCTGTTTTTTATATCTAGCTCGTGTGAAAGAAGAAAATTATTCACCATTAAAAAAATATATATGTTTTATAATAGAGCATATATTGAATTATATTTCAAGTAGTATTCTAAATCATTCTTATCACAAGCTTATCATTGTTTCAAATATTTTTTATACTTAAAACTGCCTAAACAAAAGTAATGGCTAGCTTATCTTTTAAATGTCACGCAATGTATATTTCATCCAAACCTAAGATCAAAACGTCCAAAGGGAGCAGATAATGCTTAGGTAGAACTAGGTATTACAGGCACATAAACTCAAGATTTATGTCAACTAATTGTTCAGCTCGAGGTACGTAATACCGAGGTGTCTGGAAACTTGATGGGAGACATACTTATGCCACATAATCCTTTGCCTAATAGGTAATATATTACAATATGCAATAAATATATGTATGACCTGTGTTACGTGGGATAAGTATCAGCCTATAGGCTGACATTTTATAAGTTTTAAATCACTCGATGGAAACAGATAAGCATGTGACAGATATTAACAGCTAGCAATTTATGAAATTTGTATTTTTTTTGTAATACAAAATAATCGATGCGCGTGAAAATACTGAATAGGAATATATGTATGCAATGTATGATACAAGTGTACATAAAGAATATTAAAATAAAGTAATGAGACTAATACGTGTGCGAAAGTTATATACACAGTGGAACAAGTATATTCAATTAAACTCGATATGAAATGCCATTCGTAATTTGATTTTGTGCGGGTAAAAGTTCACGCTGTAATTCCACTGTAACGCATTACAAAGGTATTTTTAATATTAATTACTATAATCATTATATGGATTAAAAAATCCTAATTCGCGAATAAACGCATCAACAGAAATGACACTGAAAAACAATCTATTACGAAAAACATATTACGTAACGATTAAATGGTAACATTATTTGTCAATTCGTAGTTTTAATTATATTCGAATGATATATTTTATCGTTACGAAGCTTCCTCCTTTAATTATCGAGACTATAACGCAGCACGTAATAGATTTGATCGATGCACGATGCAAATCAATGAATTAAGCAAATGACGAAATTTAAATGAAAATTCTCCCTATTTAGGTTAATAGCGTTGCAACAAGCTGCGAAAGGGAATGTTTAATCACTAATTAAAATTTAACGTTAAACTCTATATAGGCTAATGTTAACCATCGTTGAACCAAAATGCTGCGCCACTATCGACATACCATGTAATGTCTTAAATACGAAATATAGCATGCACCTATCACACACAGAAACTGAACTCTACCGGATTCCAAAAATTTCAAATAAAAGACATCACGACTAGTACCTTCGAGTGCTCGAGTACCAGGAACTCTCAAGCGTTCCGCTAGATGAATCTCGAATGAACTTTTTGCAAAGTGGTAAAATCACCGAGTACGAAACACGAAAAATTCACGTGGCTAATCGTGACTATGAAATACAAGGCGATTTGAAACTCCCGACGAGAAAATGAGACGAAGTACGAACAAAATGAGAACGCGAAGTTCATTAAGTGCTCCACTTCCCAGTTACGTATAGCGGGTACGTTTAGCACAAAGAGATATGAAGAATAAGGAAATCTTTCAGAAGAGGATGAACATATTTCTTTACCGCTACGTGTTATAATAAAGTTCGTGGTTTGTACAAAGGGGGTTGAAAAAAAAAAGGTACATAATTCTACAACCAGAAATTGCCAGAGGCACACGGAGACGGTTAACTACACAAGGGGATGAAGAATGAAACAAAAAAAAAATTAAAAAGGATAGGGTGCCACTAGCACCACGTAGCATGTTAGAAGAAAATATAGCGTCAAAATATTATCTACCTGAGCCAACGATTCGTGGGTAGCACCAATATTACTCGCAAAAAATTACAAAGTATATTCTTGCATAGGCAAACATAGGAGAATAAAAAGATAGGTGAAGAAAAGAGAAAGATAAAGAAAAAAAAAAAGAAAATCGTAAACTCGCCGAAATCGTTTCCTATCAACGTAATCCAGAGCTGTCGTTACGGGGTGCGTGAGACGCAATCAAAACTTTTAAAGACAAACGTTTATTCCACAGCGATTCGAGAATTACGGTGCGCGTGTCATTAAACTCATATCGCGAATCGCTTTTGGCTTCCGGCATGCATTTATTGCTCGAATAAAGTCGTAGGGGTTTCGGAAACTCCCGAAGTAACTGCCAGTAACACAAGTTCGGCTGAAAGGATCAGCCACACCGCTAAAGAAAGTTTTTAAGATGCATACATTATAAATATACCTAACTACGTATGTGAATGTGTAACGTCCGTTTTCGTTTGAAACAGTCGTTATAACTTTTTTCGTATGCATATATGACAATTCTCTAGAAGTAATTATTGAAAATAAATATTTTTAATTCAAACGTGTAAATATGGGCGACAATGGTATAGATAGTGATTATACGTTATCTACAAACTCGGAATGACTTTCAGTTTATTTCAAGTCCGTTTTAATTGGGTTTGCCAGCTGGAATAGCTCGTTAATCGGATATTAGCTGCGCATTGAAAGCAATCTAATCGATCTAGTACATACATTGTTGGTTATCTGAAGAAACGTTATCGGATTTCGAAATCTATATAGAACATGCGGCCAATATATCTTCACAGTGGTATCGTAATATGTAAATATAAAATTGTAGTCGTGATTAGAATAACGAATCGAATCACTGGTGTTCTGTAATTGGATCGTCGGGACCGAACTTTTTTTATTTTCTATTGCGAATATTTAATTGGGTAGTACTCATAAGTCATAAGAACGAATATTTTGTTTTTATATACTTAATCATTTTTTATTTATTGTACACGCTGTATTGTGTAGTTCCAGAAAAAGAAGCACACGGTGCATTGTAGAACGGTATACAATTTTTTTTGCTTTGGAAACGAATAATTGACATTATTCTTTCAAATAAGTTTACTGCTAAATTTATTGATCTTCGTTCCAAAATTCTCTAAAATTAGCCACTTTATTTTTTTTTTATGAAAGTACACAGGATATAATTTCACATTATTTGTCGTTCTCTATAGCTTGACATTGAAAGTTGATAATATGTTTTTCAATTACAAATAAAATTTCAAGAAAATAAAAATTATTAATGAAAAATTGCGATTAGCGATCCAAGCAATATAAAACTCACGGTAATCTCCTTTTATCAGTTAATATGAGAAAAATGACAAAATATCTTTAAAAATGTTTCAAAGGAATTTCTTTTTTTTTCTCTATAGCAATATTAATAACGTAGGATGGTACATTTCGTCTCAGGTTTTCAGAGCAATTTCGTGAAATCATTCATATGAATAAGATGAGAAGCTATACATCCAAAGATGTAATGTAACTTGAAAGTAGATATTCATCAATATATATATATAAACAAGAAATACGAATTACGATGTTTACGAATTGAGAATTGGTCAAATCCATTTTGTTTGTATCTTATGAAATTTTCAAAAATTTCAAAGGAATTTCTTTCTTCTCTATAGCAATATTAATAACGTAGGATGGTACATTTCGTCTCAAGTTTCAAAGCAATTTCCAGAAATCATCCGTATGAATAAGATGAGAGGTTATATAGATCCAAAAATATCAATTTATCAAGTTATGTACATCAATATATAAACCAAAAATTCGAATTATGACGTCGAAGAACTGAGAATCGGTCAAATCCATTTTGTTTGTATCTTATGAAATTTTCAACGCATCGTTACCCACATACGAGCTCCAAGCGACTAAACGTGAGCGAGAGCATTTGAACATACGTCTTTCTATATATACACATATGTGTCATACGTTAAGCCATTTATGGATATATAGGAGGAATTCCAGTTTACATTGCTCGGTTGATGCCATCGAAGAGTTCCCTAACATACCATAAGTTTGTTGAGCTTCAATTGAAATGTATGTCGTGCATGTCTGACACATCGCTGCAGAATCACTTAGGCACTTGACGTTTCGCACTTACCGATATATTTGTTGCCAAGTTCCTTCACCAAGTAGGAGAAAATACTTGCAGAAGGTTTTCCTTTTCCATTTAACTTTATTTTAAATAACAGTACTCGGACCATACAGAAATTGTACGGTAATAAAAATATTATTGTTACCATTACGAGTTTCGTACAAAGCATCAGATTTCTTAATGGTAAAACCTCAGAAATTTCAAGATATAATATAAACTTCAATATCCTGACCTAACTTCACGTGCATCTCGTATCCGGTAAGTTATTGTTACCTTCTTTTTGGTTCTTGGGTATAAATGTAGTACAGTGCAAATTAATGAAACACGAAAAAGTCATTATGTAAATACGTTACTAGTGTTTACAGAGACAGATTTTTTTAAGTAAGGGTCAACGTCAAATTTGATAAGTCGACGGAGAGTTGAATAACAACGTAGAAGTTTAGGAAACATACAAGTTCAACATACATAAAAGTTTCCATTTCTTATGTGACAACGTAAAATATGGGAGCATTCGCGACAAATAGAGAGCCAGACGAAAAATGTGTACAACAATACTAACATTGATTTATAAACTTGATGAGCCTCCCGAGTAAAAATTTTATTGTGTTAAAATTGATCGATGTGACATTTTGATTTTGACGTTTATCTTACGACAGTCGACATATCGTGCAAGTTGGAAAAATTGAATCCAGTGAACCATAATGCGAAAACTCCAGTAGACGATGTTTGGCTCATCTGAACTACGTTTGTCAATCGCGATCGCAGCATCCATATATTACACGTATTAGGAAGTGACAGCTCACCGTAGGGTTACTCATTGGAACATAAAGCACGGCAGTAAATTTCCCGATGACGTTGGTAAGTGTCTTAACAATGTAAAAGGGAGACAAAGTTTTTTTAACGGGTTCCTAGGACACCCTGGAGATCATTTTTTGTTCTTCTCAGTAGCACAGTGGGACTCAATCATTGTCAGTGACATCAATAGCAGGCCAATCGGAATTTATGATAACGACAAAAAGTTAGTGTATAATATTATGAAAAATGATAAAAATGGTGATCCTACAGAATGACAATAATATCAAAGGTGATTTGGTCGAAAAGTGAAAAAAAATTCTAATTTCATAAATCAACCAATTTGTGCTATCAAAAAGTTACTGCTACTGCAACTATATATGATCCACGTAAACTGCATCGGGATTTACGTCCATTGGATAAAACGTTGGTATACAGGAGACTTAGTTCCGTTGAAATTAATTCTCGCGTTAAATAGACACCGACCACTTGCATTTATATCCGAGTCTGAACGAAACTGATCAAAAAATGTTCAGGCACTTTTAAATTATAAAGCACCAGAAACAATATGTGAATCATGCGAGTACGTTGCATACGCTAAGAACAATAGAAATTAGATAAGGCGATAAGTGTATATTGTATCAGAGAAACTGAATCTGCTGCAAAAGAAGTGAGCCAGTCGATGGGTGGAGGAAAAACTGGAGAATATTTGAACGCTACACGGCATAGAGTAATTCCTATAACATTACACGGGACAAAAATAATAAAAAAACACAGGTTCCTATTATACGCTATCTAGACCCAGTCTCCCCTGATAGTAAAAAAAATGACAAGTAAATTGAATGGAGTAGAATTTTTTAACTGCAAATCAATTGTTCCGTATACGTATTTTTCTATGTGTAATATTTTATACACATGTTTGTCCTGCAATATGTACCATACATTGGTACGCGTAGTGGATATCACATCCGGCGAACAATTTTTCTGCAATTTTGCAATATCCGAGAATTTAAAGCGAAATCACAGTTTTTTTTTAACGGACCTACGAGTTTTCTGCAATTTTGAAACCTACGACGATTCTGCAGACCGCGAAGTCGCAATGTTCCAACATATTTGTTGGTTTCGAGCAATATTTGCATTGTCCAAGAATTCTATAGATAACGTCAATAACGTATATAATATACACGTAGATGCTCGGCGTCCAATTTATTTGCTCTTTTTGGTGGTTTAATTCATGAAAATGGGTCACCATGTGCAAAGTGCAGACGTGGCGGTATTAACGCGTGCTAACTGCTTGTATGGCTACTGCACTTAATAGAAGACTCGTGCTTATAGCTTCTCCTGTTATGTAACATTGTCCCATAAGATACGGCTCAAATTTTTACTCTATAGATAAATTTTAAAAAAATTTTAACACGCGCGAACCAATTCGTCAATATTATTTTTTTCCCGTATCCGATGATCTTCCACCAAACTGATGGAATTTAAAATAAAATATTTTCGTATTTCCGCGTTCATTTCTGAATGGCAAGTAACCATATTCCGAAACTGTCGTGATACTTATAATATTGTGCAGAATCAGAAATTTAACAAGACTTTGTATAGTGTCCCAATATGGTATACCGTACCTCGTAGGTAATATATTGTTTTTCATCTGAACTCCTGACACAGGTGATACCCCATATATTTTCCCCTTGGATATTTACCATTTTCCAAGAGACAGTTTCGACCCCAAAACGTTATTTGCTCTCAACAATAAATACCCGTAAACTTTCGCTGCTTTCCGCGTGACGTGGATATCTATGAATAAATTTGAAACAGCTATGGCTTCCCGCCAGATTCCATCCCTTCGAGGATTAATTTAACGAAAATGTATTAGGCTAAGTTTGAAAATCCAAAAGAAAGGTATAACTAATTCGCATATTATTTTAACGTTATCATAGGATCACTCCATAATTAACCCTTTGAAAGAATTTGCCGGCAAGACGACGACGACGACAATCACTCATTCATCGCGTTGTATGTCTCAGTAGGAAACAGCACGTTGTTTCATACAATCAAAATAATTTATATAATTTAAGTCAAATTATTTTATCGAATAGCTTAATCACATACGACTGCTACGTATGAATATTGCTTCATAATACGTAATAATACCAAAATATACCCAATATACATTGTATTGAAAGGTATATTAAGGCAATAACATAATTTCTATAATTATGAAACAATACCGTCAGCTTACGTTAACAAGTACAAGTTAACTTGTCCGAAAGTTTTTAATGAAACATTTCAAAGTACATTTCCTACTTGAGGAATAGCTTTAACAAAAAATCATAGAATCCTTGATTATTACTTTCTCTCCATCGAAATAACAACGCACAGACACGTTAACGCGTAGTACATCAGTAAGCAAAAGTGTACAGTCAAAATTGTTTCTTAAAAAAAATATAATCATTCGTTCGATATTTAAAGATTTTACCACCAGAACTTCCCGTCCTTTTAGTTTTTTTTTTAAACCCAAAAAACTTCATGGCTACGTGAGCGTTGATTGTAAATTAATCCGACAACACGTTATGCTTGTACCAATTTCTCTGTGCATTTAGCAATGCGAATCTTTTTACGATAGTCGTCCTTCTACTTTTATAACGTCGACACGCGTATCTCGGATCGCTTACGATGTCGTTCTGTACGTTTTGATATAAAATTGCGAACTTTATCGCAGATCATAAGGGTCGTGCGAAGATTAAGATAAAGTGTCAAAAACCGGCCGCAACTCGTAAACGTCCAGACGTGACAATCGGCTGAAGTGAATTACGATGGAACATAAAAGAGTGACGAGGTCCCGGAAATTAAACGTTATATAATAATCGTGTTATGGGCCATAAATAAAAGCTCGTACAACCCTCCATTAACAGTTTAACGTAACGATGAAATAATTGAAGAATTTTGATGAAACAAATATTTAAAAAGAAAGAGTACAATCAGATTTATCGATAAGAATTATCGTTACATTTATCATTGATTTCGTACAAGAATTACCAATTTAAGTATATTTAAATTTTTCAAAGTTAATACAGAAATTCAGGGATTCTGGCTGTACCTTATTCGGTTGATTGCATAAACAGTTAGTGCTTTCGGAGTTACGTCGCAAACGCGTAACGTAATGTAACAAGTGGCATCTGTTGCATCGGCTGGTTTAACCGCGGTGAAACACTTGGACTTCCTGGCGCATTTCCAATTGGCACACTGACAACCTTACGGAATTCAAACCGCATCTGGCTCGACTGCTTATCTAAAGACTTTCTTCGTAAGAAGAGTAAACGCCAGTTGTTGCCAATTGGTATATACTAATCACCTTATATACAGTTTTAGGAATAATTATAATTATAACATTTACAAACTCGTCCCCAAGGCACTGTTACATACGAAACGCAATCTGTCGAAGTTCGATTGGCTTATCGGTAAAGTCTATAAGAAAATTGATTAAAAAAATTGTAAACAAAAATTTCATCTATTTAGTAATATATCTCGGTGTATTCAATTAAACTATCAGGGTACACCAAAAATATTTCAACCCTTCGCAATATCTACCCTCTGGGCAAAATCCCTTGGACATACTTGAAACCTATTATAACGTCACGTAGTCGCTTGACATGTAAAAGCTTCGCGAAGTTTTCTAAGCTTAGGAATGAATTCCGCACGATGCCCGCAAATAAGAGGAATCATGTTAGTTATATGGATTTCTTATCGATAGACTGTTTACGTTGAACATATTTATTAGCCGTATTATCCGTGTTTCAAAAGTCGATGAACACGTTGAGTTCTATCGATAGCTAATCGATACTGCCGTATTCATCAATTTTTTTTTCCACGAGGCAGTTGATTCGATTCGGTGCAATAAGAATGTCGAGAAGTTCGATAATGAAAAAAAATTGATTTGAAACAAATTCGATAAATTGCTTCAAAACTCGCGCAACGTTATATCTGCTGTAGTTATTATAATGTTACGAGCTCGTCCGATATAATTTCACGTTAGTCATGAATTCAACAGATATTAAACTGAATCTTGAAACTGTTATAACGAGTACGATGCAACTACGAATTGACTGAATCGAAATATATTATCCAAAGTTCAGCGAAGATTAAAATCGCATGTTTGTCACTCATCGTTATATGCTTGGTATTAAATCAGTAAATCGATGCCCGTCTCAATATAATGAACGAGAATAGGTACACTGTAATTTTCAATATTGTTAGGACCAAGTAAAACGATAAGACTGTATATGTCCTTCTTTTCTATCTCATACTAATATATTATAACGATTAAGTATACGTACCTTATACCGAAATTGTGTATATTATACGGGACAGACGGTGTGCGATGTTACCTAGAAAAATTGTTTTTTTTTTCGGCATGTATGAAAATTAGAATTTCATGTCAGCCTGTTTCACTTCAAACGAATATAGGACATATGGAAGTTAACGTGAGGTAAAAATATTTTTGAAAACAGAACTTTCTTTTGTATGTCACAAAAACGTGGCTCCACATAGTCCGTAACCACACGTTTTAACAGTAAAACTACACGGTGACAGTAAAAAATTGTAACATCACTAAATAAAAGGACAAAGGTTAAACATTATACGTTCACGATTTCGCCATGTGGTTATCCTCAAAAGAAATACTACCCGTATTGTACCCACCGGTACAAATGATGTCTCGCTATTTACGACTGACAATCCTTTGTCTTCGTTACGTCTTCCTTCAGCAGCGTCGCATAACAAGAAACGAGGAGAGAGATTAGAGTAAAAAATTGAGTCAAAGAAAGTAGAAGTAGCCTACAAAAGTAAAGGGAATGACGAGGGTTGAAATGAACCGATCAACGTCGAGAATCCAATATAACCAAGAGCCAAGAGGAAATCTAGATTCCTTAACTAGATGGGAGGACTCGTCCATCGTTCCCATTTCTTGTTTAGCGTGTAAGAGTAGGTAGATGCAGTTAAGGGACAAACGCAGAACCTTATACGACATACGACACGACAGATATGCATATATTTTACTATAAAAATTAAATAATAAACGCAAAAAAAAGATTTCTAAATTATTTGTGATCCATTCAAAGTATAATAAATAGAAACACTAAGAACATTTCTCTTGATTAAAATTTCTTTATGCATTGATCCTATGCAAACAATAAATTTCCACGATGCCCATAAAATTCTAATAGGCCCATTCGTCGAGGGATTAAATAATAATTACCCGTTCCATTCAATCAATTAATAACTATGTTATCTTGACTAATAATTTGCAATTAGTCTATCGTTCATATGCTACATGTAGCAAGCACAAGGTTTATAATTATAACAAATGTGTAAAGGAACAAGATAATGACTCCATTGGTTCCTTCAATTATGTTACGTCCTGTTTGACCTTAGTGACCCCTCTGCCCTCATGAGAATATCTTGTCTCATGGCGATGCGTTGTTACGTCGTAGCTTCACAGCTATTACAAAGTTCATGGGTCAGGGCGCGTCCTTTGGGTCTCTGTCGTTAAGTAACAGCCTTATTACCCACCCAATATGGCGTGCACAGTTTGTCCGAGAGGGCAAAGAATATGTCGAAGGTTCACTGTGAATCTCGACAAAAATTTCTTTTAAGTCAGATTAGCCTTGGGAGATTATCAGGTATCTCGAATTTTCTATAAACTCGAAAAATACGCAAATCCCTATTATATATAATGTAAATGCTACAGAATTATTTAGCAATTCCATTTAATACGGCGTAATATTAATGATTAACAGGTTTCATGCTTTTATATATTATTTTGTAACACTCATTCTGTATGCACATCATGTCTATAGAGATTACACGTGTATATGCTTGGTTCACATGTATAAGCAGGTCTGACCTAAATTGCTGCCTACTCTGCCAAAGCTCAATATTTCTGGAAAACAATACTCAAGGAGAAGGTGAACAAAAAATTGGAAACAATGAATACAGATTCGAGCACTGTTTTTGAAAATTAAGCGAAAAAGAAATGTACCATTGTTCTAATGTAACTGCCATGCAAACGAATAAGTGACATCTGCAGGATACCGAAAAAACTGCAAATAATTTTCTAAAAACAAATGCAAAAGCTAGAAACAGTTTTTCATTTTTGAACAATTTCACTGGTATCTCTACTTGTATGACTTGATTTCTGCAAATATTTGTTCATCCATAAAATTAAAAAGCATAAATAGCTAATTAGTAAAACAATCGACAACCGAAATAATTGCAGTTCTGCACAGCTTATCTATGAATTTTATTATGTAAATCCAATGTTTCAAGTTTCATTCATTTATAAAAAAAAAAAAAATACGGAATTAAAATTTGCATCCTGTACTTCATTACTTTTGTCGACTGCTCACGGACAATGTTGAGAGTGCCTGAGAAAAGCGTCAAGGCGTCCAAACTCTAATAAAATGCAAAAGACACCCCTTGAAAATGCTCGGTATAGAGGCTCGCACAGGTGCATTTAGCTACGTGAATTATTCCCGAATGCGGAAGTGAGTACCTGGATATACATACTACGACGCGAAAGGGGTACTCGAGTAATGTTCATTTAGACAATTTCTTGAACGCAGTGTAGACCTTACACTGTACACAATTAAAATAAATGAGGCTGACTGCAAATTCAATTGCCTGAATACAATGAAGTTCAAGATTAGAAACACTGTAACGAGATTGTGCTACGTGCTTTATCAAACTGTTTCGTCGGTCGCTGCACTCGTCAGAATAGAAAATTTGAATATTTTCCGAGTATAAAAAGAGAATTTGATTACCACCGCTAGAAAATATATTCTCGCTGGAACAATGGAATCAGCACGGTAACAATCAGACAGGAAGTTCCTTGGATAATTGGACGGGAAGTTCTAATGAATAAGAGGTCAACACGCGTCCTTATGTAATTAACACTATATGGAATAAGCAATTACGCTCTAAATAGGTGAATCCTCGTTTTCAAGGTATTGTGTAAAATTGAAGAAATAACTAATTTTGCAAATAGACGTCTTTGTTGCATTACTAAATGGATTTCTCTCACATGAGAAAGTTACCTTAATTAATATCGATCGATCTAGAATTACTGCTCGGGTAGTGATATAGATACCCATTTCACAAACTCGCTTAAAAAATACGAATTTTCACGAATACGTGAATTTCTTTTGCAAGGGAAATCTATGTATAGAATCTTTCTACGCATCGAACCCTTTTACAACACAAAAAGATATCGATCTGAATCTCGTGAATTAATATTATCTTCAATGGTCCTGTAAATCGTCTGAAGGCAATTTAAGTATTTTTTCTAGAATCAGATTTTTCTTTATACGATGCTCTTACCATTGTCATATACATCGTAAGTTTTGTATTAGGTGTACTGTCAAGCAACAAAGTACAATGCAACTTATTTTTAACATCTAGCCAGCAACGTGTTACAGCTCGGTTCAGTTCTCACGTAATTAACAAATCAACTAAAATGAATAGTCTGTACAACTAGTATCTACCTATGTAAGCTCCAGGCTGTTTGATAACGATCAGCGAGTAGATAATAGTAAACAAAGTCTATAACGTTATGGGGACTTTACGTTTGATAGCTACAGTAGGCACAGTTGTGGTTACGGGAGACATACTGGAACCAGCAGAGAAGTTTTGAAAGCGGGTTCAAAAACTGTACATTTAAATTATTAATGACATTATACACAAATTCTGAGAGTGCTTATCAATATCTCATGGGTGTATCGATACATTCCATAACCAGAATACAGCTAAAATTTTCATACCACACGCAAGACCGTTCAAAGGGTCACGACTCATATGAGAATGTCTACCTCATTATTGCATTACGTTACGCAATCCTAGTGCAAGCGTGTGCGCATGCATGTATGTACAAGGTCCTAATTCTGAACCACTCAATTGCCTAAACAATTTATTGGGTCCAGTGATGGATCAAATGTCCGTTTATTACATCATGAAAGACATTGGATAATTCGATTACACAGTCAATCAAGAGTAAATATTATTATGCGTTGGCCGGAGTAGATGAAAGGGGAAGTCAAGGCTATCAAAGTTAATGGCATCTATTTATGATAGATTATTGTCGCTTGATTATCATTTGGAAAATAGATTTATAAACCTAGTCGGTGGGAAGCGTGCTTATAATGTTAATTATCAATGACTGTGAAAGGCGGAAATTAAAGTTCAATCGATGCACTTTAGTTACATAATTTCGGACTTAGGAGGGATGTACTATACATATACAAGCACTTTACGGATTCGTATATTTACATGCACTTATACAGCACAAAAGAGTTGATTGGATTAACTTCGGGATACGTTCGAGCTTCACACAATCGGCTTTGCGATAGTGGCGCCAACATTATGCAGCTGATGGAACCAACTTTTTCACGTACTGTTATACCTTTGCCTTTTAGTTCCTTTATCCCATCGAACGATATTCACTTAAAAATGTTCACTTTTATGTCCGATTAACTGAAAATTGTTAGTTGACGCATCCGAGTAATGTTATATGCATTTGCAAATTGCGTTATACATACTAGTGGAAGGTATTGGAATTTTTTATTGACTATGTGAAAAAAAATTTATTTTTACCCCCCCACTGTTTCTTGTATTTATATGTTAATATTTTTCATTTGAAAACAACGAAGAACTTACATTTCAACCGAACACTGTGCAACACTTTTCTCTACGTGGACGAAACAAGCAAATCAAATAACGCGAGTCTCGTGAAAAAATTATTTGCGCTTCTGATTCGTATCTTTTAGCAGGGATGATCGAAAGATTCTTCTTGTCGTGCCTTATGGAATGAAACAAAAATTTTTATACGAGGAAGGGAGCAAAATTTACTTAAACTCGTTTGACAACGGATTCATTCTGTTTATGTTTAATTTCCTGATTCTACGTGGTTAGACACATAAAGCTTGGAGAGGATTTCAAGAAAAATATTAACCAACTATATCCTATCTTTTTCCCCGTCTTCCTGATCTACTTGATGCTAGATATCTCAGGAGAGCCTGACTCGGTCCTTCCTGTTATCTTCCCTACGAGATATTCGGACCCATAATATTAAACCTACCCTCGACCCATATTCGGCCATTGTGGTATAACCCCATCGTAATAAGATAATATCACCGTTTTTTAAACCGAAATAGCGTTTCTTTAATCATTTTCTTTATCTTTTTCTAAGACATTACTCCACGAGCGATGCCAGATACAGAAGTAATATAGGAATATGAAGTATTGTTTTGCGTTTTGTAAGTGAGGATATAACACTGTGGTAGAATGTATCAAATGGACCATAAACATCACTGAATGAGATAAGTCTATCTACAAAAATAAAAAAGACAAAATAAAAAAAATACTAAATATAAATTTTCCAATATTATGCAACGACCCAGTTTTAATATTTCGCGAACTTGTACCTATGCACCAACTTTAATTGGGCGCATTCCAATCCTATCAGTTTATCAGTTCTAGTAACCACGACGGACTCGTTTTGTCTCATTTAATGAATTTAATTAGAAGCACCTACCCGAAGTTCCCACCTGATTTCTGATCCGCCAATCATCTCCAGAATCTCGACTCCGGCATTCGAGGCATCCCATCGGAATTTGAAATACAAGATAATATCAGACTCGTCTTTAAGCCTGATTAAGTTCACAAAATTACGAAAAGATGGGTTTCGCGACAATATTCTTTAAGAATTTCATTCCTCTATCTTGTGCAAAAAAAAGAAGGAATTTTCTTGATACACGGAATTGAATCAAGAGTAAAAAATATATAATATGTAGGCATAAAAATTTAAATCCCCCCTTAATCTTCCTTTAAGTCATGTGCTGGAAACCTTTGATCGATTGCACCAGAAAAGAGATGAATAGAGAATAAAGCCTTGGTATCAATGCTGCCAATTGTTAAAATTATTAATAAAGGTTACAGATAACAGACATAATAGGACTATACTATACTGCATCATTGTAGCGACTCCACACGACTCTTTCGGCACTTCTTTTAATTAAAGAAGGGAATTTGAACAGGGAACTGAAGATTGAGACGTTATAGGCTAAGGTTGAGAATAGAAAGTCAAAGATATAGGATACAGGGCAGATATAGGGGTTGGGAAAACTATCTCCCATCAAAGAGAACTTCTCAAATTGCCTCAAAGGATCTAGTTTAAGGTAGGAATTGTTTCCTCAGTGAAACGAATATTCCAATGTACTACTCAGGAAATTCAGGAACTACAGGAGAATCGAGTAAGCGATAAATAAAGGGTATTTCAGTTGTTCACTTAATATGCTCCAAAGAATACAGTATTGCGTAAAAGGGCGCCTAGAAGAAGCAACTTAACATAGACGTATTACGTTGACGAAGAAGAACAATATAAAAATAATCAATCAGCTACACGATGGTACACTAGCAAGCGACAATGCCTTTCTTATTTATAGCGTAATACTATTAATTTACAACATTATAATATTTTGGAGAACCATATTTTCGTTCCCTGCTGTACATCGTGCCATTAAAAATTCACCAATGATAACTGAATAATTTACCTTCTTTCTCTGTAAATCCAATTCCCGCCATGTTAAAGATAACCTCAGTTACATGTAGGATACATAACACGTGCCCCGAATGTTGCACACGAAGCACGTAACGGGTCACGTGCGTATCGAGCTAAGCGAAATTCTCAGAGACAGGCTGCTACGAAAGAAGGTAACTTATGAAGAATAAAAAATTTTCAGAAGCATAGTTAAAAATCGTGCCTAAACTTTTTTTTCTGGTAATGCAATAAACAGTGCTTCCCGATAACCGAACAACGATCGTACGCGTATGTCACTCGCATATGTGAAGCACGTTTCGGATCATCTAGCATGATTGACAAAGTGCTGGTGTACAAATTAGATGCCTACATGCCACAGATCATGAAATAGCCATATGCAACGGAAACTGCAATCCTAATTGTCTAGTTTGGTAACGCATGGTAGACAACGTGCTATGCATACTGGAATAAGACAAGCATCGAACTTCGCATTGAAGCTTTACTCGAGTGGATGCAAATAAGTTCGAGACAGAAATTCATGGATTACTTTTGCTTCACCCTTAAGAAATGAGTTCGACGAACAACGTAGGGATTATAGTGACAATTCTTAAGATTTTTTAATAAGCAAAGATGTATTGAAGCTTGAAAGCTTTCGAGTAATTCACAATTCCACTACGTCATAAAATAAGAGAAAGAAGCAAAGTAAGTATGCGTAGTGTGATCGATATCCGAGCACCAATGCACATATCGAATGAGTTGTCTATATGGATATAATTATAATGAGGATATGTGGAATTTTAGAATTGTTGTTAATTAAATTTGATTGCGAATCTGGTGTCATCGTAAATTCTGCGCAGTTTCGGAATATCAGCATAAACGGGGGCCTGGTTATTGAAATGCTTACGTGGCCGATAACACAGATTGCTTGAAATCCCTAGAGAACGTCTTGTAAGGAACTTGCAGTACTAAGGAGTATACACCGTGCAACGTATATAATCATGCATGGAAGTTTCGTGCAAAGCTTTGACATCAGCTTCGAACATTATTCACAGCTTGCGATCAAATCCCTTGACGAATGAATACTATAGAGCTTTACAAAGGCAAATAGCTTATTATTCAAAGCCCGGGTCACTTGACTGAAGGAGTGACAAGCTTTAGCGAATAATTATCACTCGATAGGAAGTCTTTACAGGGTTCGACATTGCAACTGGCGTGAAACAAAGGATTACAGGGGAAAGTTAAATCAGGAGGGGACCATCGAAAAAGAATCGTCCTTAAAATTTCAATTGGGCACATTGCATCCGAACTGCAAGCTCGTCGAGTGCGACGAATGTAAAAGTAGAGCATTTCGAAATTGTCGCGTGAACTAGTTGGGGTGAGATCATCACGGGCTTTTTTCAAATCGATGAAAACTATTTATAGACAAACAGTATGAGGTATGATGAGATAAAATAACCTGTGTCTTTGAAGTATTTTCTAATTGAAGAATAATATCATAAATTGAAGAATATCGAGGCGTTTAACTTGCGAGGGTGTCTGCCAGGGGGTAAGTGGCTTTCAAGTCGTTGACTGGTACGGGGATCGGCTGTGTCTCTAAATCCATATAAAAGACGAAGGTTTAAAAGCAATGTCGTGTATCTGCCGGACGACGTTCGGATGAAAGATGTATACCTTTTCCATCGGTTCCTTTATTAGATTTGTAATGGAGAAATTATTTGATAGAGATCGAAATCTTCATTTTCATCAGTACCGTCTTTTATACGTGACTCTTGTGCGAAGAGAATACGTAGAAATTGAGTTTACGAATTATTCTTCATTGTATATGATAATGAGACGCGTAAATGATTAAAGTGATAGGATTTCAAGATTTCATTAATCGTAACTACCTTCGAAAATAACATCGTTACGTTCCGTTATTAAAAGCTTGTTAAAACACAATAGTATCAAACACTGTCTTGCGGTACTAATTCATATCTTAATGGAACTTCATGTTCTCGTATCTAATCGCATCGAGGATTCCGACTGATCAATAGATTTCCAACGGAATACACGGTCAGTAGACGATGGGTGTTTATAATCAGAAATAAAAATTGCTCTTCCGTTTATGAAACGTAGAGATCGATTTTCATGAACTTTGTCGTACACGTTGTAAAAACAAATAAATGTGTAAAAGACTGAAAAATATAAGCGCACATAAAGTTGTACCGAAAATTATTAAAGAAGCGTAAAGGTCCTTTGTATCGTCGTATGTATACCAATTATTTATACGAGCATACAAAATTCAAAATCGCCAAATACAATAACAACAAAATATATAATTTTTTTCATTAATCGAAGTCGCAAGAGAAATTAGTCCAACTTGAAAAAAATTGATTTGCACCAATGATAATAAGTTCAATGGAAGGCGAATCGAACGTAATTAATTATTGGCCGATCAATATTACATTGTGTCCTGCATGCCACATAAAATAATAAGTATGATCCTTACAGGGAAAATCATTAATTTCCAATAACGTCGACTCTTCTCATGCGAATCGCGACACATGCAGCAACACATAAACATGTCACACATAGGACAAAACGATATATCAAGCGTATCGGCATTCGGTGTTTGGGCAACACGTGCATCCACAACATCCTCAGCATCAACGGGTAACGCCCCGTATCACTCATGATTTACGTCTTCCACTTCCTGCAGGACGAGTCAATACATAAACTTTAACCTAAAGTGTCCTAAGTAAAACACAAAACTATGTCCATTTTTTTATAGATAAACCAGACAATATCTTGAAAAATAATTGCGCGATAACACGCACCCATGATCCGGTAGTCGTTACTCGGCGCTACACGTTACCATAGTAACGCACACCAGGACATCACACTCAGCTCGAAAGTAACAATTGTAGAATGATGTCCGAGCTATATATCTGAAGTCAAAGTGGCATGATTCACTTTTAATTAAATTTTCCGTTAATTGAAGGCCAGACCAACCGAGAGAGAAAAAAACTAGTGAAACGACCAAGCGATATTTGCACTTGGTACTACGTGACAGTTGCGGTATATCTAAGTTCACGTGTACCAAGCTAACCGATAAATATAAAAAGTTCCCATAAGACTTGCAAGTATACACCCCACGGTCCATTTACATGGTAACGTATGATATTACTGTTTTACGGCGTATTAGAGCCGCGTCAAACTATGCACGTGAAATGGGTGGAAATCTCATTTCAAGCACGAACGCGTGCGAAGTTTCGGAATGATATTATTACGCGGATATAGAATTTTAATTTCAAGAGAGCACCCATGTACATGCCCTGGTCCCGATAACTAGACGCGAAGTCTTGTTCACCTTTGTTCTACTTCTGGAGCCGAAAAAGCGAATAAGAGAAGAAGGAAGGAAGGCTCTTTTCCTATTCTCGTGAATTATTGCCGTGAAATCGATAGGCGGAAAAACCGACCGTGTGAAAAATCAAATGAAAGGTCAGCCAGAGCATTTCGTTGAGCGGAAGTTGGTTCCGACAGGGCGAGCCACTCGAAAGTTTTCATCGTTCCTCACTGCTGGAATAGTACTTTACGATAGTGAAATAAAAGTAAAGATAAAAAATATATATACACTGTATATACTGTATATACTACGAATATATTATATACGACAGGTATTTCTCATATTCTTTCTAACACTAGCAATATACCCTTTACTCGTGAGAGTCTTTTCTTTTAGCAAGTCCAAAGGCTGGGGATTACTCGACAATGAATACTCATTCGCGCTTCGTCTACCATTTTTGTTCTACTTTTTTTTTAACTTCGCCTTGTCCTGTCTGACTCGGACTCGCGTATTGATCCGCGATGAGAGCCATTGCAGTTTCAACGTGCAAGGCCAACCCTACAGAGAGAAATGCATACGTCGTTGCATATACAGTATATAAGCAGGATCACCAGTGACGGTCATAATAATACACATGTATTTTCTACCCTACTAACATTCAACAATGCATAAAGAAACAGATTACTGTTAGAGCTTTTTTTATTTTCTTGAACAAAAAAAAAAGAGAGAGAGAGAGAACGAGAAACGAAAGATTCCTTTCTATTGGAATTTCAAGCAAAATGTTTTTCTTCGAGGGTATCTGGTTGGAGGAATCTTTGTTAGCTGATATTCTAAGACGGAAAGTAACGTTCACGCTCAGATTCACAGGTGACGTGTCACTTTCGTTGAAACAGTGAAAATCTGCTGACGGCATTAATCGAGAAACGGTAACTGGCAGTATGATTATTTGATTTTAAAGGCCTTCGCGATTAACCACCACCTGCCAGGATGGTTTATTCAGCTGCAAGCTAAGTAATTGGCTGACTGATAAAAAAACTCTAACTGGATCACTCTGAGCTGGCTAGTAGCATCAGGAAGTGTCTGATTGATGTAAAACTGTTTATTCAGGATCATTTTGGATTGATTAGAAATTTTAATCCGTCGGGGGTAAAAAAATAAACGAATGGAGAATAAAGAAGCACCATATAATATTTCCTAAGGCGCATCTTTAACCATACATGGACTCGTGGGGTGTTTGAAACACCCAAACTCAATGAGTTTTCAGATGGAGAAACAAAATCGTAAGCATCCCCGGGTTGAAGAAAATTTGCAAAAAATGGTCCACGGGACGAAATAATATTCATAGATAGTGAATTAAGTAAAATTGCGAAACATCTACGTGCGCTTTTTCAGCCTCGTCGAGATGCAAAGATCGTCCCTCGCAGTGAAACGAAGCAATTAAATGTAATTTTCGGAATTTAGCTCCCGAGGGCATTGGCTCGACTCGATTAATTACAATCCATTGTCAAAAGTTTCAGTAACGGTTTAATTTTTCATCTCGTTATTATGATAATCATTTTAAATGACAGCGATGCATTCATTATCGTACTCCGATAATAATAAGGAACAGTCTGCGCTTTTGCTCGGTTCTCTCTTTCTCTCATACTTATGCCGCGCTCCATCGATCTCCATCTCTTACGTGCAGTTCAAAGTTCCCTTAAAACCAGAAGCGTAACAATAATCTGGGCACATTGTCTGGCTTCGGCATAGCCCTTAGTGCCTTTGTTTCATTCACAATCGCGAGGGTTCATTTTATTTTACGAAACGCGCTCTTCTAAGCCAATCTTTTTTTCCTGCTCCTCTGTCGGCTTCCTTAACCCTTTTAATGCCGAGCGAAGAACGAGTGCCTATGCGATGATAACCGGACGAATTTGACGAATTTATTGAGGTTTGGGAAAAAACTCATAAAAATCAAACTGAGAACGATATTTAAAAAATTCAAAATGCAGCGTATTACGGAAGAAAGGAAGAATAATGTAATGTCAATTGTATTTCAATAATTATTTTGAGATAGAGCTTTATCGCAATGCCAAGAATAAGGCGCCATCGCATACGCAACGATATATCGTCATTGGGACTTTTCGCAAGTGTAGCGAACGACGATATATCGTCGTCCGGCACTAAAAGGGTTAATCGCGAAATCAATTGCGTGGGATATCCTACGCAGACTTCCCCGGCTCAAAGGAGAAATTCTCGAATTCAAATATATTGTATACGTTACGATATATCCTGGCTAGAACAGCAAAGCAAACACGGAACAAAGACACTACCGGTACGAAGATTACAATGCATGGGCGTTGACACAAATTTCAACGTTTACACGTGAGCGCTAAGAACTCCAGTTCGCCAGTAACTACACCGCAGGGATAAATTACTCGGGTGCATTGTCATCTAGACGAATATTCGTCAACTAAAACTTTTGCGGAAACATGTCATCCCTGGCATAAAACATACGTTGTACAGTGGCACAGCGTGAATCGAAAAATACGTATTACTTGATACGTGTATTACGGAACGAGTCATTAGAAAAATGTAGTATGAGAAATTGATTGGAAATAGAATTTGATGTGTAAAACTGCGAGTGTGATCTAAATCGGAATGATTTGAGTTCTTCTGATGAGACGTGTCAATATGTGATTTCTTGTCAAACTTTGCTATTTTAATTTTACGAAAACAAGCCCTCGTTACTTTGGTCGATGATCAGACACCTGTCGTGTCTCAGAAGTTGAACTTTCTCAAAAATCATTTTCCAACATTGCTAGTTAACCTCAAAGTGAGACTTTTGGCAGCAGTAGCTTCGTGACTTAAATTTTGCGCGAAATTCGACCGACTTGATTCGATGTAATTTCATCTCGCGACAAATGCGAGGATCACTCGAAAGATAAGTAACCAAGCGCAACGGTCCAGATGCGTATAAACACACTTATATAATATCTATATATAAATAGAGCACATAGAATAATATAACCAAAACGGCGGAGAAATTGAAAATCGACGACTTGTCTCAGCGAGATACCACAGCTTGTATTATATTTATTTTTTTTTGTTCTACTGAATTCGTAGTACATCCGTTCCAGCTTCTGAAACGCGAGCTCGTAACGACCAGGCCTTTCATTGTTCAGACATTTTTTTTACGCTTCCGAATATCCGTAGTTGCTCGACATCGTGCATTCGCTCGTACAAAACCTCCTTTGTTATAATTTCCATTTTAAAATTAGTTCCCTGAAACAGACGTTCCGTGTCGCGCGGGATCGATAAGGAGCCTCAGCTGTAACATGAGGCAGATAGACGTATACTTACATGGACCCTAATGCATCTACCAACCCTTAGAAATAAACGAAGAGAGAGAGAGAGAGAGAGAGAGTGCTAATTATTGCCGAATAAGAAAAAAATTACAATGGTTAAATTACCACCCTCGCACCTTGAATTTTTCAGATTACCAGAGGCCAGTCAGCCATCAACCTGTTCTCTATAGTTAAGCCCAAATCGATGACTGCTTTCCTTGCGTGACAAGGGTGTACGATTGATTAGAAATCGCTCGATCTCGTCGAAAGGAGTGACGTGTCCCGTTTGGGGGATTCACGTCAATTTTTTTTTTCGCTGACGTATCAACAACTATCCCCAAAGACGTAATACGTCGTTTCTTGGATAAGACAACGTTTGGTTTATAACCAGTGACCATGAGCCAATCGTTGCCGAAGTCGAGGAATAATACCAAAGTTCCGGGAAACGAGGGAATTCGTAGTAGCTTGTGTTCGTTAGGAAATCCCACAGCATTGTAGAAGTTGGAAGGGAGTATACAGTGGAACAGAGGCAGAACCAGAAAGCCTGGCTGTTCAAATATATCTGATGAGAAGGAAGTTGGTAGATCTTACAGGACACGTAGCAAAAGATAGGTTGATGTTACGGGACCAAGTCGAATTATCCAAAGTCGTGCGTTCAAAGTTTCGCGCGCTAGGCCGCGGTGTCTGCCTACATTTACTCCCTGCTGTATTCATTGCCAGACGGTTTTCCATTTGTGCCGTCATTGTCTTCACTTTGAGTTCACGAAACATTTCGCGATTCTGTAGTTGAGCCAGGAGACCCAAACTCGACTATACGTGTAGCGACGTTCAGGAATCGAAAAGTTTACGGTTGGTGGATCATGCGAATGATTAGAATTGCCAACCAGTTCGTTCACAATATATAAGTAAAATAAGTTGATAATAATAAAAACATTATAAGTCAACTTCGCGAGTTACAATGACTTGAGTAGAAATATTTGACAGTGCCTCTTGTTACGCGCATTATCGATTATCGAATATTGAAATATTCGTTTTATAAAGAAATTAAGGTAAGACAAGCAAATGGATCGAAAGAGTCTCGAAACAAACGTATTCTGACTGGGTGGGAGGGGGAAGGGGTGGGGTGATCGATATCGGTAAATTAAATTCGCGCACCTTGACATTGTCAAAAGACAAACGTGTACACCCTGGATCCTTCGTAAATAAAAGAAACAATCAATAATGAAAATGTCACGACAAGCCATGTAGCCCAAATGCGGAAAACTGTAATCAATAGGGCGTAATCGTATGGCGGTAAATAATATTGATGATCTTCCGAGGAATTTCCTGATCTCTACGTTTGCTCATGCATGCTAAGGCAGAAGATTGATAGTCTGTAGTATCCCTTTCAGCTTTTTTTTTTAGGAAAATTTAATCGGTGATAGTCTCATTACTAATTCGCTAGTCCTAAAAAAATTTAAGACGTGTGCTGAGACCTAATGCACTTAAGGGCATTATCTCGGTAAACAAACGAGCTTTCGGATTTACGGATTTTTTTTAAGACCGAATGAATTTAATGGAGCCTTACTGCTTTTGTTTGCTTAAATGAAAGAAACCATGATGTATTTTTAAAAATTGGACTTCCTGATTGACTTGTGGCAATATTTTAATTAATTTGTTTACGCAAGTTGCTTTAATGATAAAGCTCTAAACCCTCGTATTATCTGCAAAGTATTTTTAGTTTATGTACTTGTGATAACCGTATACCATATCAGTAGGTATAGCAAAATATATTTATTTTTATATCTAAGCACTCTATGGATAATATTTTTGTCGAAAGCTCAAACTAATACGGATAACCTCTTACGATAAAACAGTATCTCAGTCGATAACGGGCAGATGTGGATAAAGCTTGCAAGCTTCCCTCAGTCGGTAAAGTCAAATGACCATCAAAATTCACAGACGGTATACGTAAATAAGCTTTTCATACAGGAAAAGCTACTAGCGTAGATGCGATGCGCAACCATGAGAAAATATCGACGAGAGAGAACTAAACTTCGATGAAAGCTCAGAAGATCAGTTTCCTCAAGAGGACTGGGTAGCACGAATGGTAACGTAGAACTCCAAGTAAATCTTGACAAACACCTTAACACTACTTGCACATACAATGATTAATTTAAACTTGCAAAGCAAATCGTCAATCAAAAATTCAAATTTGAACTTGGCACGTAATAATGACCGAGTTGCTTTGCTCCTTTAGTTTTTGATTAGCCATAGCAAAAGTAATGTCAAAAGGATTATTAATCTTGGATAATATACCTTTCACGCCTTTCAGGCGAAAAATGTTTTACGGATTCCAGCTACTTACGATTTTTTGCACTTGGAAGTTCTACATTACCATTCGAGATCTCAGGTCAACCTTACTTGCTGCAGTGGGAATAAGTAATTTTTTTGGTAATTAGACAAAAGTCCTCCATGCGATAAGACGTAGACAATCCCAACCTCAAGAGCAATTTCAAGTAAGAATTTATCGTGAAACTTTAAATGGAAATAAATTCGAAACAACCAAGAAAATTAAAGTTCTCACTCACCCAAGTGCTTTCGTACTAATGAGCGGTGTCTTCAGATTGAGAAATCCGTTCTTCTTAACGGGCTGTTGCTGCTGACTACTACTCGCTCCTTCTCCGTTCTCGTTCTGATCCTCCAGATCGCCATCGCGCTGCTTTGACCTTCTTGCGCGCAAGTAAAGCCACACTGCCAATCCAAGACCCACGAGCACCCCGACGGCTCCTACCGTCCCGAAAACGGCAGTCAAGATAGCGTCCCTCCGTTCCATGCCCACCTGAAAAAGCGAATCAAACACTGTAATACAGTTTTACATTAAAAACAAAACTATATATTATCGAGCAAGTTTAATTAGAAGCCCTACGAATTGAAAGGAAATAATATTTATTGCAATTAGGTTAAAACGTTCCACTCAAGTGATATCATCGCAGATGTGACATGTATAATGGAACGAAAGCTTTCCATGAGGTCATGTAACAGCTTATCCGTGAGTTTCATATGAGATATATTGGGTTGGCAACTAAATGATTGCAGATTTTGTCGATAGACTTGCTAGTTAAAATCCGCAATCACTTAGTTGCCAACCCAATATATTATGTACCTGCATACAGGGTATGAACATACGTAGTGTAAATACTTGCTCGTGACATGATGTTGCATATCTTAGATTTCATATGTAAAACCTATGGGATAGAATCAGAATCGCAAGATTATGTACATATATGACGCCAGGTTGCATGGGATTCCATGATATTCAATATAATATATTATTCATGATTATTGGACAAAATTCAAGCGACGGTTCCATCATTAAATGAGGCAAATTAAATCAGCCATTTGGTTCTACGGTTGCTAACTCGTAACACCGTTTAACCATCACTCGTGCCATATTCGTATCTTACAATTCGTAGAAATCTCAAAATATATTAAATAGTAACTCGCTTTTTTAGGCCTAAAAGTTTATTGGCGAATTCGTACTAATTTGATCACTCGAGAATTTCGCTCGAGATAACAATCACGCAGGTTAATCATTACTCACCTCGCATTCCCTTTTTGTTATTCACTGAAATTTCGAAGTTTCTAGTACCCATTTGTCTTACTTATTAGCGATAATTTAATATAGCTATATTTCAAGTTTTACTCTGAATGACGATCACTGATTGTGCCGTACATATTTTTGTTGTCAGTTTATAAATAACGTATAATGGTAAATATTCAGATGCACCACGAGCAATGCTATGTACGTATTCGTATGGATCCATCTATATACGTATATCGAAATCAATTTTAAAAAAAAGTAAGACGTGCAAATGACAAATATTGAAGCAGAAGAATCCCATTTCGGTAGTAATAAGAAGATGAACGATAAAGCGTCACACTCAAAGCGAAATTCAATTTGCTTCTTTGACATTGAAACGAACGTGAAATGTCGAAGGCACTGAGTATCGAATCAAATCGACACTGAGTCAGTATTGATTCGTTGCAACTCGAATGCAAATCAAAACACGCTTGCTGCTTTTTATCAAGTTTCATGCACTTTCTACAAAAAAAAAATTAGACTAAACCGGAGGTAGTTGAAACATTTTTCAAAAAAGTCTAAGTATATGCCGATGTACATGATCAATTCTAATTTTGTTTAGCTCCTATAACGTAGAAACCATTCAATTTTATTACGTTACTTCTTTTGTGTCAGGAATTTATAATTCTTTTTTAAATTTCATCAGATATAATGAAACCCTTTACCCCAAGTGGGGTTTCTGATGCAGTTCTTTGTCGAAATTAAAAAAAAAAATTATACCCCAATCGCATGTTATTCCTTATACCAAATAAATATTATGAAAATTGACAAAATAATTTCTAAAATATTTCAAAAGATCACAAAAAAACACAGTGTCCACAGTGTAAATTACATATTCCAAGTTAATTAAACGAAATATGTGGACAAAAAATAAACTTCGGTTGTAAGCAAAAAAATTATTTACGAAATAAATACTTCTATGAGCCCGAGAAGTGGTTTGCGAACCCCTGCTCCCATAGGGGACAGACGTGCAACTGTCGATGAAGGCAAGCTCCCCCTTTCCCCGATAACCAACATTATTTCTTTTACGAGATAGACGGGCTGTCGCAACATATTCCTCTTACAACTAGCCCCAGCCATCCCTTACCAGCTCATAATTACCGTAATGAACACGATAATTGACAGATACTCGATATCTACGTCTCCGTCACCGTTTCAACAGATTTCTCTGCTACGGGCGAATAATAACAAATACAAATATTAATATCGACACTGCATTTTGAAGTTTTCTCTCTATCCACAATTTTATATTCGAATTTCAGCACTAATACATTCTACGTGAAATTTTACTCATTGCGTTTAATAATATGAATTTATATTCTGAATTTATTAATTTGCCTCGTTCAATTTCATGCCAGACATATCTCTCCAAAATTACTATTCAATATTTTTTTTGATGTATTGTATAATACTGTTAATATAAAACATAGTACTCGATAAGGAATCACCTAAAGTTTTATTAATTATTAAATGACTATTAAATCATAATTAAATACGGGAAGCAGTAGTAATGTAAAAGAGTAGCGAAAACGTTACAGGAAATTTTGAAAATACAATTAAAATGACAGGCCAGTGCTAGAACATATAATAGCCAGACATGTAATGACTTACGTACGTGGTATTAATAATGTGATTTCAATACTTTTTGTTAGAGGAATTCACAGTCCTCCTGTACTTGGCGTAGTTCTTTACACGTAAGTGTTTTTTTGGGAGATATCACAAGTTTTTGTTGCTCAAAGGGATATAGAAATCTAAGGACCGAAATCTATATTTTTACAGATATAAAATGTAAATGCATTGCGATATCGCTGATCAGAAAAATATATTGCATTGTCGAAAATATTAATTCGTACATAAATTTAATTTTTAAGTACATCTTTTGAAAAATGCATAAAGATATATACACGTTTTTAAAGAAAATGTAATCTTGAATGCAAATAAGCGCCGTTAATGGTGTCCAGCTGGTTGAAGCCGTGTGGTGAACCTGAGAGATTAGAATGTGCTGAATTATTTACGTACCTCAGGGCCGTGTGAACAACAGAGAGGATACTATTGTGTGAGCGAAACTCCGAAGCATGGCTCGTTGCGTTCTTTCTTTGGACTTTCTGGACCTCCAGCTCCGACTACTAGATACAGGAAACTACAAAGAGAACACCTGAACACCCTGGAGTTCCACAGCCGACACCTAGATACAAAGAACTACGGAGAGGAATACCTGGACATCCTGGACTTCCACGTCCGACACCTAGAGATATGGGAAACTACGAAGAGGAACATCTGGACGTCCTATATCTCTAAAAACTGTCACCTGAAATATGAGGAGCTTCGTCGAGGACACGTATACGGACACCCACACACGCGCGTTCCATATAAATCGTTGTCACACTATATTCGTGCGAGCTAAGGACTTAATAATTCTATACTATTGTAAGAGCAGCTTTATATTAACTGAAGAATTCAGTGAACGGTAGTTTCACGTACAAAATGTATTTGATTGTGTTGTGTATTCGTAAATTACCAACACCACCCAGAGTACCCAGAGTACACATAATTATAGAAGGTAAAGCAGTCAGCATCGTCCATCGTGTGAAAAGGTAAATGGACGCGCGATGGGGACGACGGACCTGAAATAAAATCATCTCGCTCGCCATCTCAATACACCCTGATCTCGTACACTAATCGTATTGAACTTGGTGGCAATCGATAGAGAACCCTCGGTTCCTATAGTGAATGTATCAATAACTTTTTCTCACGCATAGCCGTTCATAAGATATTTGAGTCGAAGCACAGGTACAAAGGATGCTTCGAGTAAAGAATCTCGGCGGGTCGTGCCCTGTACGGTGGGTTGCCTGTACTTGGCGGAAGACTCGACCGAGTCAGCAATTAAAGTCTTGATTCCATAAGTAGATCCTTTGAAAACCTTCGACTAAACACCAAAAGCGTTACATTTTTTCAACAGCCATAATTATATACGAATGAGATGATGTATGTACATAATACTCATGACTTTATTGAAAACAAACTCTTTCGAGAGTAATTTTTATTTATTTTCTTTACAGAACGTTATGAATTTACGACACCAACATGTAGATTAAATGCGATTGGACGTTTATGGTCGTATGTATCTACGGTGTATTTATCGTTATGCGTATATGTGCTACGCCAAGGAGAAGAGCTTAACTAGTATAGAGAGCAATATCTTTCCGAAGATACGCCATTAAACAGTATTATCCTTCCTCACGATCAATCATAAGACCAATCTCATGCCAAATCAGGTTAAGCAACACGTAAAGAAAAGAATGTTCGAGGGATTAAATTTAATAATAAAAAGAATATTTGAGTTTCATTCAACACGTAACACGCATGATGTAGCATAATAATATTATTGTTCTAAGCCCCTCGGGAAAGCTACGATGTAATAAAAAATTCTGATATCGACATACATTGAAACTATGCTTATCGGGCGTCGAAAAGAATCAAATCCAATAAATTTGATATTGTTTTGACGAATCGAGAAAGCTTGAGAATTAAACTTTTTTGTGCAACAGGACATAAATAAAGATGGCACAAATTTTGAGAAATGTGAACGGTGTCAATAATTTTTCTGTAGAATGAAAAAGACAAATCAGTTTTCCTAGAAATATCGCGTGATACTGTTGGGATATACTTGATTTTTAGAGTACGTCGAATTGAATGTAAGTAAATATATATATATACATATATATGTATAACCAATATATCAATTTTTTTAAATTGAAATTGAAGTCTCCATAAAAATATTAAGCTAGACAGCTTTTTTAGTTGATTGGAGGAGGTGCAGTACTAAGTGACGCTTCGGTTGTTGACAAAATTTAATATATATTTTTTACACGCAATCCGGTATATTCAATAATTATTTAATATTTGTGCGTCATACACAATATCCTGTAGATATAATAAATAAATCAAATTTATAATGAAAGATTTTTTTTTAATTGCAATAACTGTTTTCAATTAGCTTCATGTTAGATTCTAGTGAAAATAAATTGGGAAAGTAACCTCCTTATTCGCATTGCATTGTTTATTCAGTAAAGTCTGCAAGTTTCAAGTAATAACTTCTACAGGACGACGGACTTATAAAGAATAAAAAGATCCAATCCGTGAATGGTTATCCACTCCATAAATTCTTTCCCGAAGTTCGATTGGATTATCGACATACAAAAAAAGGTATAATATATATCGCATGCAAAAATTGTATAAAGAAAGCGCCTACTGATTAATCTTATCCTGAAATCCACCATTTCCAAGATAATTTTAATGTATGCAAAAAGAAAATTAAAAATTATTTTTAACAACGTAAACAATCTACACAATGCAAAGCAGATCCAGTGCCGTGCCAGACCAACGAAATTAATTCAAAAATTAATTTGAACGTCGACAAAAATTAGATTATTACGGTGCTATAAATAATTAATGCGAAAGCGTATCAAAGTATCATAAAATGAAAACGATTTTATTTTTACAAAGAAGTGCAAAAGATATTCGACACTAATGAGAAATTTCGAATGTTTAACGAGCCTATAGTAATTTTGAAAAAATAATATCAATAGAAAGAGAAGTAAAAAGATTTTGAATAAGTAACGAGGTACTTCTCTTCGGACAAAATTATTTTTAATAAAGCTTCTACAAAGAAATTCTGTTTTTATGCTGATTAAAGTAAAAGACGGTACTAGGTCCCCATTGATATACCTAAGAGGGCTCAATTTCAACAAATCCTACATCTTCCATTTTTCCATTTCGTAACGTACGTATACCCATGTGATTTAATAATACGCATACGTGCTATGATCTCTTAAAATATTCATACTCGTCCTAATCAATCCTTAAAAAAAATCAGCTGACATAAAAAATTCTAGATACTCGTTCACACTGACTTACCTAAATTTTGCTTATACGCAAATACAACAACATTAACCTTTAACCCAAATTTAATATTTCATTCACTCACGATAATATATCTGCCCTAGCTATATGTTACTTCCAGTACAAGTAATTAATTATTTTATGATACAAAAATGTATAATACGTAAATCCTGGAAATAACTATATAGCTTGTGGCGTTTATCCTGAACCCACAGCTTTGTATGTACAGGTTACAAATGCGACTTAGGTAAAAAAAATCACGTCCTATTCAACGTACAAAGCTTTTGTTTTCTCCGTCTCCTAAGCGCGAGTCACAATTTCCAAGCTTCATCCGTTGCTCATATTACTTCTTGTTATCATTGAACGCGCGTCTACCTGATAAACTTTATTCGAGTGATCGAACGTGCGCCCACGTAATCAGACGAAAAGTAGAGGGTGCCATTTTATACAAGGTGCAGACCGTTCGAGAAATTCTATTTTCCCCGGATAGTGCTGAAATGCCTTACGGATTAAAAAAGTTTTCGTAATTGGCTTACAAAGTTTTATTAGGGCAAATAAATTGTATTTGGTAAGTTGTACGTTAGAAAGACAAGTGAGTCTCTTTTGACAGTCAGTCAATCAATGAGATAAGATTTTGAATTCTATGAGTCAAGACGATCTTAAAGATTTTACAAGAAATAAGATGAGGTATGTGTGACGCAAATATAATATACTAGCACGTTTCACCCTATTGTAAAATATCAATATGACAAAAGAATCACAATCGAATAAATCGCCACTGATGAAATTTCTAAAAAAATACTACTAAAAGTCGAAATGCACGGGAACGACAAGCAGTCAACATAAAAAGTAATAAGCTCTACTCCAAAAAGAGACCGGTTAATATTAAAAAACGTATGAAGTTCTAAACTAAAAAAGGAAGGAAAAAAGACAAATTTTCAAGTGGAGGAAATCGTACGATTTGAGTCCCGGCCAGCCTCAGGGGCACAGCCTCGCGGAAGCCGGTCGATACCAGGTGCGGTTTAACTGTATCTATCCTGCTGGAGTACACCTATTCTACAGACTCGTCTCACAGAGCATAACACCAACCCCTAACCGGATTCCTGCAGTTCACCTCCACATGAGCAAATTTGCCTTACAAAACATGAATAATTTCCTTATTTATTTCCTGCACAATAACATTACGATTGTCAAAAGCAGCAGCCTCTACTCTTTTTTTTTTACTTTTATCCAAACAATTCCTTTCTCTTTTAATCCACGTATTTTTTTTTTTTTTTAATAATTCAATCCTGCTAACATACGCCTATACACTTCATTCGTGTACCCACTTATTTATACCGCAAAGCAAATACTTGCGAAATTGCTCATCTCGAAAGACAGCAGCTTTACATGGCTAAGAATTCAATTTCATTTATGGCTATTCCCGTTCGCTCCCTCTGTTCGTCTCGTCGTTGCATCCTATGGGGAAGGATATGGGATCTGACGATAGAGTGGGAGAATGCCACGAGTGAAAAGTGACAAAAAGAAACGATAAGAGAAACTCAGTGTGATAAATATACATATACGTATGGGATGGTTATCCAAGTTGATCAGTACGAAAAATGTGAGATCAGAAGAAATGGAAGGGGACTGTATCGAAATTCGATTAGGATACCTCGCAAGAGTTCATAAAGGTGTGACGATAAAGTATTTCAAGATTCACAATGATTGATGATGTTCAATTTTACAAGTATACAGCTTTTATAACTAGATTCAGTCTGTACATAAATATACTCATAAATGAGTTGATGATTATAATTACATTACAGAATACGAGGAACAGTTTCGAATGGAGCATACCATAATGAAAATTATAAAATAATATAAAAATATACCGCCGACACATTGAAACGTAAGTATAAACTTATTTTGATTTATTTGCATTGTAAAAGTGACAATTAAAATATCTATTGGTTCCACCCAAATTCTGTGAAGCTGTGCATACCACATCTAAAATCTAATGCACACCAAAGTGATTCTGCCATAGAAATAAAATGATTACCTTGATTCCAGGGGATACTCGTTAGTATAGAATTTGAATTTTTGTGATAAATTTTTAAAAGTTCATATAAATCTCGAAGCGAACAAGCGACAACGATTTTCCATTGATTCGCATGTTTTTCATTTAGTACCAAACCCCCAGTAAGAGAAGAATTCAAGGCCCTTTTTAACATACCTGTATAATGAACAGAATAATCGATAAATGTATATCTTTTAAATTGTTATCCTCCACGTCTCAGCGATACCATCGCACGACCTTTTGTACGAAAAGCTGTATTATTAAGGGGTAGCGTCAATTGCGTAATATTGCAACGCGAGATATGGTAATGCAATAAACATTGCACAAACTTTTCTCAATGCATGGATATTCAGTAATTTTATTGTTTTTAATGATAACGAGTGCTTTATTATCGCCACTCCAACTGTTAATGTCAATGGCTGAATTAACGAGTAAGCATTTGCGTTAATATTTAATAAGATACATATGCATTTATGCATATCTAGAAAGCAATAATATAACCTGAACTATATATATATATATATATATATATATATATATATATACATCTGACACGATCCCGCTTCGCAGAAAAAAACTTAAAAACGGGAACATTATAGCGTTATAAAACTTTTGTTTTTCAAAGTAAGCGATCAAACGCCTCCTCGTGGGTGTTGATTTCTGGGCGGTAAAGATTTTGTCAAATCTTTTGACAATACTATTTTATTTATCGATCGAGATAGAGATTTTTCAAAACAAAAGAGCGAATCGAAGGTGAACAGATACATCCCAAAATCAGATAAGTTCGTACAAAGATTGCTTGGAATCGAGGGTTTTTCAACAATTTTTATTATATCCTTTACAATTACAACGACGTGGGTTTTTCCAAAATTTTTAAGTTTGTTTTTACTTTAAATTTCTTAGAGGACTTTTTTCGTTACTGCGTAAATTGGTCAAGCCATACTTAAAGCAAAAGCTCAACTAGCACGATTCAAAAAAAATCATATGCATCCGTTGCTGTCAAAAAAATTTTTCCGGGATAAAAAGTAGCCTATGTGCTATTCCCGACTATAATCTATCTCTGTGCCAAATTTTATCCAGATACGTTCAGCCGTTCTGACGTGATTGAGCAACAAACATCCATCCAAACTTTCGCATTTATAATAGTAGTAAAATGTATGTGTCTGTGTGTATATACATACTCCAGCATCTCGACGGTCAACGATTTTCTAAACTTTCATTAGAAACACATAGATATTCACTATATGCATCAATTTGAATATTGAAATGCAAAAAATAATTTTAGTACGTTTTATTATTGCTTCTCGCGAAAAAAAAATGAATCGAAGCTTACATAATGCAGAGGAAGCTGTAAAAGTGTGCGTGAGGTTTCAGTAAACCGTGATAAATGAAATTTCACACTCGCGCTTGAGTGACCTTATTTGATTTGCTTGAAAACGAAAAGTTGTATATGGTGTTGAAAAAAAAAAAAATAAAAAAATAATGACATCCTTATATTATAATTGTTTGTTACGCAAGCATAATGAAAATCTTTTAGGATTTCTAATGGCAGAAACTCAAGAAGCTTGAGAAAATAATGATTCCTCGCAATATTACGTAGACGAACGACGGTAATGGTTCATGAATTTGGTTGGTCGAAGAGAGAAATTGGTCGATTGATTCCTATATCATTGACCAACTCAAATTCATGAGCCACAAACCTTGGTTCGACTATACCAATCAATTAGATCAATTCCACTAATTAAGATCACAATTAATATAATTAGTAAAATTAATTGATATTCAGTAACCACAATGATAGTGCAATTACGAAATATTCCCCAAGAGTCTCTTTTTCCCTTTTCTAGTTACCCACGGAAGAATTCCTTTACTTTCTACGCATGGTTGAATACACGTTTACATTCGCACTAGTAAATAACTTGGAAACGCTAAAAAATATTTTTATCGTGAACACAATTTTTATACGTTAAACATGCCTCTTCGATGGATCTTTTGATTCAGTGACGAATACGTACGTATTTGAAATCTATTTTAGCAGGGCCGTCAGTAAAGTTCACACGTAAAGTTCGATTTTCAGTGCGTACAGTGTCTTTTTTTTTCATACTGTGTACAGTGTGAAGAGTACACTTTACGCATTGAAAATCGAGCTTTACACGTGAACTTTACTCACGGTCATGCAAAAAATAGCTTATGCAACTCATGCGTGCTATTTTTCACTCGCATGATCGCAAGGCAACTACACCGGCGACTCGTTTGCGACGATCATGGTTCGTGAAAAAAAAAAAGTTCACTTTACGCACTGGTTGCATAATATACTGTTTTATAGCAAGTATCGAAAATTTGGCTATAGAACCAAAAAAAAAATAGAACGAAAATTATAAGCTGAAAAACAGATTGTTTTCTTTTTTTTCAAATTAAATCTCATCTCCTACGCACCACATAATACAATTATTTTTTATGTTCGTAAAACACAATATCAGCGTAACATAAAACGTTATAAAAGTATTGTTAAAAGTAATAACAGCCCGGTATCGAGATTACTAATAATACATAGGTATTGCGAAAGTGTAGACTCGGCAGTACATAGTGTAACTAAAGGGAACGGATAAAACATTCACATACCCAAGAGAGTTTCCGCGTGAAAGCACATGTTGACGAAGTCTCTAATTAACAAGGTAAACCGAGTCACGAATTCCATCAGAAGCCCACTGAATGATGAAACATCGTTAAATATCATCAGTGAGCAGCAAACAAACAAAAAAAAGAAATAAATAAGTAAAACATTAATGGTAAAAATGAAGCAACACAGCATAACGAACAATTTATTGTAAAACCGAAATATAGACTGATCAAAAGAATCCTTTAAAAATCCCAAATAAAATTTTATTTTATGTATCGTTCTTCGGATAAATCCCTGAACATAGAATTTGTCGACAGATAACAGGTGAAAATGAAGTAAAACGCGTCTGACTGTGACGATGCACAAGGACGAAATATTGAGCGAAATGAAAGCAACGAAGCAACATATTAACCGAACGTAATGTAGGAAACGTCGTAAATAAATTCAGACCTTGTCAAAAGCTTTTAAAGTGCCTAGCGAATTCTCGTTAAGGCACAGAACCAATCGGAGCTTCTAACGCATTTCCGTTCCCTTCGTTAATCGGGTCGGATGAAAACACATAGAGAAAGAAGCCAGGAGCAAACCGATGACGTCAACTGAGACGTGCATTAAAATAGACATGTGTTTAGAATTTCTTCTGATTACTATTTGGCAACTGACAGCCATGACGCGAAACACTCTTCAAACGCAACGATTAACGCTTCTATCGGTTGAACACATTTGGTTGGGTACCCATTCAGGTTTGCTATTGTTTGACGTCTGTTACTCGTGGCCGGTAAGATAGGGGATAAGATTAACGGGTGAGTAAGTAAAATTTATAAAAAAAAGGGAGCAATTCCTAAAAATACGTGTTTCGATGCACTTGAGGTGGGTACAACTACGGATCGATGCAACCTACATACGTCCTGATTTTACCTTCACGTGCAGGTATCTTGCGACCTCGCTAAGGTAATCCTAAGTGACGTCACTTCAAGTTGAGAGCTCGCACTGGGGTTTGTACGCAGCTTCGATAAGAATATGTTTAATGTATAAATTTTGAATTAATTGGTTACTCAAGGTCAGAATCTCATGCATCTGAAAAATAAATTGTTTAATGAAAGTTGTGTTCATTATGTGAAATTTATTGTAGAATATAAATAAGTATGTGATAACGAAGTTCTATAACGTTAATTATAAACGGAGGCTTTTCCTTAGGAGATGCATTTAATATCATTATTGGAAAGTAAGGATGGGACATGATCCCTTGGTATATATATATACATATATATACATATATACGGTATTCAACCGTATCCTAATTAAAGATCATGACGTCTATATAGAATAGAGGGATGGAAATCGAATGATGCCCTTTGTAAATTGAACAGACGAGTCACGCGTTCGCTTTTCATGATCTTTTTCAAGAAATGCAACGTGACGAATAATAAATCTTTATGTAAAATGTCACCGAGAGTCATGATTCTAAATCAATAGTAAATATTTAAAAAATTCAATACGGTTATTACCTTAACTTTTACGCAAGAACGAAATAAGCTACTTTTAATAAATTTATTTCGTAGTACAGTATTATATGAAAAAAATATAAAAATGTGAAACGGAACGAACATTAAAAATGAAAATTTATAACGCGTGCACATTAAAATAACGGCACTTCACATGACCTCTCATAATATCATGCCCATAAAAGAACCATAATTTATTTATGGTTTGATATAAAGCATCAAAATTAAGTACAAAGTCACGAAAATTCGTTGTTGATGTTAGATAACAAAAATCGGTATAAATTACTTACGAGTTTTCGAGCTTGTACGGCAGGATCGACCGCCCTAGGCGGCCCGACCGAATTTGGGTCCAGTTCCGGAAAGTACTGGCCCATCAGACCCATGTGAACCATTTTCACTCAAACAATATTTAAAACCTTTAACGACCCGACGACTCTCGCTAGAAAATAAGGGATAAATATTTATTTACACGATCAATTTCTTTTACTTGTCCCAACAATCTCGATATGTGGATGCTCGTACTCGAAATCGATTACTTGTTGCGGAAACTGCGACCTGCAGCGGGTTTAAGAAACTGGCGTAAAAGGAATTGTTGAATGACTACAAATGTGATTGACCGACTGGAGAAATCTCGTTGTAACAATGCAATTTCCTGCTTTTACTTCAAAACGGAATGCCGATGTCATTCCTACAGACTCTTCACAGAGAGCCATAAGGGTTGGAAAATAAAATAATAAATAAGACCCTGTATAATTTCATCGAGCCTTTCCGCTGCCTCAGCAATTTTATCTTTTGTAACGTGAACCCTCTGAAATACTATCGAGTCTACAGAAGAGAAATCTAATATCTCCAAATACTCCGTTTACAATAGTAAATTAAAAACGAAGCACAAAATAGCGACTGTCATGAGACACAAAAAGAAAGGTAAAAATTAATCACAAAAGTGTTATCAGTAATGACGAAATATATTAACGTCAATTATATCATACTTCGTGATAACAATATTAGAATTCACCAATATCACAAATATTTCTTGCATTGATACAATGAGATTTTTACAAAATTCAAAAGGCTTTTATCGACTCGGAAACTTCAACTTGTATCGTATGTTGAAGCAAGTAATGCTGAGATCTATTTGTACGAGATGTGAAAATGTCAGCATTATCTGTTTTGAAATTGAAATTTGATGAAATATCACAACGATATTACAAAATCAATTGTATCACAAAACACTGATACACTATCGTCCACTGAACATCCATAAATCGAAAATAAAAGTAAATTAATAAGAACGCGGTCAAACCTGGCGAGATCGGAGATACTGCCGGTAGAATGAACTGTGTCTGTCTGTCTGTATGGGACGCGCGTGTTGAGTGAGGTCTGACATCTCGGAGCGAAAGCTTCGTACGCCTCCGGTAAAGCTCGGGCACCCTCGTGCCAAGAGCTACCGGTGCGATACACCATGACCCGCGTAACGTGAGTTTTGGTTGACTTTGTTTACATTGCACTGAATATCGCAATTAGTAAACTATATTTATGAAGTTGCAGGATTTGAATAGATATCAATAAATGAAAAGGAAATACGTAACATATGGGGAAACTTAGAGAAAGAGAAAAATTCGATATTATATACTACCATTCTGAGTTTAAGCAACACAGAATTCGTTTTTAAGAAAGAGACAAATGGAAATGATATTAGGATTTCTATAAATGTATCTTATTTTCGGAAAGTCAACAGTGTTCAATGAAATTGTTTCATCGTACATGGAATAATATTAATCCTACAGACATAACGTACTTACCGGACCAGTAACATAAGGGTGCACGGAATATACCAATATTTTAACAGAATTTACGTTTCCCAGATCTGAATTTCAGATAAGAAATCTCTTATCGTCCCTCTGCTCTGGCTATAAAATTTACCATTGACCAGTAAGCTCGAAATTCGGTTAAAGCTCTTTATGGTTGTTTTCAGACTAAGACGATAAAAGCATTCGAAAATCTTATCACTTTTTAAGTCGTTAAATTATATTCATGGTTCGTATCAATGTTTTATGAATAAATTTTACATTTTACTTCCAAAAGACCGTAGTATAAATAGAATATTGTTATTTTAAGAAATTCAGTGAATTCTTTTGTGTGAAATACGCCTATTACAGAAATATACAATGTATATAAAAAATGCACCAACTAACAATTAAAAGGTTAAATATTTAACTAATATATTAATTTAAGCGTGATTCGTACAATAATCTTATCAGCAATGGCCAGCTTGCTTGAGCCGCAAATCCAATAATTTGAGCCACCCGTTATCGAAATTTACGTTGCGTACACCTAAATCTATTAACATAAACTTTACGACGACGCTCGCAAACTTCGAAGGAAGACAAGGCCTTCTTGGAAAAAAATTTGCATCACGAATATACAAGCACATTTTTTCAAACGAAGTACCATTAGAAATCTTCTCGAAGCTTGATATTATTCTAGAACCTTCGCAATGAAAGTTATCTTGCAAATTAATATAATATAAAGGGAAGATCATCTTCTGCTTATAAAGTAAAATGAACTTGGAACAAAGATCACTTAGCTTCCCAAAAAAATGTCTTTGTAAGAGCATTAAGTCACATTTTCACCAAACATATTTTATCTCAGAACAAAAGCAGCTCCAGTGCCTATGAACCTCAATTACAAAATTGAAAATTTGACTTCAACCCTGACTCAGACATACATGATTTTTTTGCGATTAATCCTTTAGCTTTTAATTAAATATTCAAGATAAATTCTCTATATACTTTAACAAAAATCAGTATTCATCCACAAATCAAAACTTCACAAAGTACATGCCTTTAATCCTTGGTTAATAACACTTAAAATCCTTATAAAAGAACAAGGAACCAATTTCATAGTTTTCAACAGAATTTCTGTCGGTTTGTTATGAGATGAGCAGTGATCGATATTCTACCTTTATTCCGCATGTAACATATTCCTTAAAGGTGCGTATCTCGATCGATGCACAATGTCCAGAACGTGCACTACACAAAGCTATAAAAATGTATCTATATTAAGATTAATTAATAAATTAAAATCGATTAGTGATAGATATTCAAATTACGAATAGAATTTGACAAATAACGTTATCGTATCGAAATCTGTAGTAGGCTAAAATTTATTAAGTGATACAACAATTGTTACGGGTATCGCGTAGAATGAAACTGCTGTTACGTCGCAGGTTCTCCCGTGGCTATTTCTTTCACCCACTATCCCCCTGTTCCCAGTGTCTGTCATTTCTTAAATACTTGGAGAGTCAATGCCTGAAACTCAGCGAATTGATGATCCGCAGGTACTCCCTTCGCAAGACCTTTCCCATGTACGTTATATATCCACTGTCTTGCATGCCAAAACTAGCACCCACTAACTTATGTGTCTCCATCCCCAGTCCTTTAATTTGTTTCCCAGCCATATCCAGACCCTCTTCCCTTTTTGTTTAAGACAGAATAAACAGTCGTGCTCCAACTCGACAACCGACGACGTGTACCCTTTGGCTCTTTTTCTCCATCTTGTATCAACAGTCGGTATATTTAATTTTTACGTTGAAGTCACGTCCGTTTATTCTTATTGAAATACCTGCCTTCTTTAATTGGTAGCATCAGGAGTTCATCACCATCAGCACGTTCGCCGAAATCTTTTTGATTTACAATACAGAACGTCGTGAGCAACTGCTGTTTCTTATACGTGCAATAAATCATTTAATGGCTCGTGTATACGTCATCCGTTCGATAAACTGAACATCGATATAGAGTAAATTGTCAGATACGAATGTGTAAATAATAATGAATACAAGATCTGCTAGATATAAATGAAATTCGAAGGTGTGGATTTTGAACATCGTGAGTTTGGAACTGATGCGATGCTCCTGATATATGGATATAAAAACTTAGAACGCAACACGTGACTAGAGACGCGTATGGATGGCAAAAATTTGTTTAATAACTTTAACGTCAGCTTATGGCAACAAATAGATTAAGTATGCAATTAAATCTGAATGTTTAAGTTTCCATCATGCAAGGTCGTTTAACTCCAAATTTATTTGGACATTCGACGTTTCATTTAATTCCTATCCAAGTTTATAATGAGAAAGAGAGCTTTGACACTAGGTTTATGGAAAGCGTCTTCTTGACGCCCAAGGCAAATTACATTACCGTTTACATTTCTCTCTTATCACTTATGCTTGCTTTAATAAATATTATGTTGTATAATGGTAAATACTCTAAATTATTTTTCAATAAAATAAGTTCTTTTCTAATGAAAATGTGTGGTTTTGTTCACCCATCCATTTGATGCGTGTCCGTAGATATACAATATAAGAGATGCCCATAAATGCTATGGTGTTAATGAAACTTGTATTATTTTACGAAATCCGGAGACGTTACACTTGTAAAAGCACATAGCAATAGTTTACTATAGGATTATGGCATTGTTTTTAATAATGAGTAATAAATAACAAATTTAAAGCTACTATATTATATTTTAAATGACTCACGCAGAATTGCCACGGGTATATTATGCAGTATGGATTTTGTTATTTAGATAAAGTATATCTTGAACAAGGAAATCTTTATTTTCACCTCATTAGAAAATTATGCTGCAGTTGCTGGTGAATTATTATGAATTTGAAAGCTTGGAATTCTGGATATGAACAAATGGAAAAATGATTCTGATTTTATTTTTGTTATTACAAGCAAAAAATTTTCTTCTTTTCCTGTTGGCTTACAGATTTTGTTATGTATAAGATTCTATTGCATCATCTACGAAAGTACCAATTCCCAGAGAAAATTATAGATACATTCAATATCATGATGATAAATTTAATATAGGGACGACTAAAAAAATCTGATGGTGAATTCCCCTAAAATTTATTGGAATCGTAAAATACCAAAATCTATCTTACAATAATGTTTTTGACAAATAACCTGAAGGTCTGTTTCCATTGAAAATGATGGATGGACTTACAACCGAGATACCTCAGACGTCGTCCTTCGATTTGGTTCGTTTTGAAATATATTATTCTCCATAAAAATCTAAGAGACACGTGTTTTTTTATCTGCGGTAAAGGTTTTATGGGGTTTTAGGGGGTGAAACAAACCCCCAAAGAGAATAATCTCTATGATGAATAATGAAAAATTGCATTTTGAAAGTATCTGGCATTGTGAATTTCAAAATTTCAAGCCCAAAATCGGTTTCAGAAACCTTCAAAACCCTTAGGATACAAGAGATCTGAAGAACTCGCGAGCGTGCGAGGAATCCCGACAGAAGGGTGTCAGGAAACAAAGGCGTGGTTCTGATAAACATACAAACGAACGTTATCGAAACGATTAAGCTTCTTAACACGTAGCCGACCGATCGGAGAAATCTCCCCACTTTAAAGTAAGATCGTGGAGATCTCCCACTTGACTTTATCGACGCGTTTATCTTTTTCTGTTATTCTTAGTAATTGTAACCGTAAATATAATTGACCACTTAAATAATTTTCAGACTTGTTTTATTTCAAATATTGAGTATCAGTCGCGTTGCGAAAAATGCGCGGTGGAAATCGTGCAGTTCACTGTGGGGCGCGCGGTCGGCTAAGTCTTAATTAACACATAAAAAGAGCTTTCTAATAATTGGAAAGGCAAATTGAAGTAAGATAGTGCCACTTTAATGAGAAATTGATTGAACCGGCATAGGGGTGGTTCACCCCTTAAACGACGTTTTTTTCGAAAAATGCAAAAACATGTATCTCCTATTTTTTTTTAGTACTTTCAAATACTATCGGTTCTATCAAAATCAAATCGATAGTTTTTTTTGTTACAAAGATTTCACACTCTTCAACCTCTATAAATTCACCCCCACCCCCACCCCCACCCGAGAAGGGATCAAAACGCATGTTTCGTTATTCATCACGAGGATTATTCTCCAATTAATTCCATTTAAATATCTCAATTAGAAATATGCGAAACTGTGAAAACCGCCTTCGAGGAGCCCACCGTGGGGGTTGATTTCACCCCCTAAAACCGTGTTACCGCAGATAAAAAAAGCACGTGTCTATTAAATTTTGATAAAAAGTAACATATTTAAAAATGAACGAAATCGAAGGACAACACCTGAGGAACCTTCCTTGTCAGTTTAAAACTGACGAGACCACTCTTGTATATACGAGCGTTTATAAATACGATAATGATTATGTCGACAAGAACAAATCAAACTTTTTCTTTTAACTTTTCTTTACCGAATCGAAAAAAAATTATTACATGGCGCTACGATGAGCTTTATCAGAGCAAATTAAATCATGCTGAACGAAACACGAAAAGGGATTGAAAACAAAGTCCAAAATCAATTCACATCTTTACACAGATTTCAAAGAAAATGAAATACGGAAAACAATTCACCACGAAAAAAAGAATTCCTTGAAACAACCACCTTACACTTGATCCCAGAATATACAAGATAAATGATAAAAAGTATACAAATTTCAATATAAAAAATTTTTCAATACATCATAAGAATAACAAGCAATGAAAAATTACAAAACGAAAATTCACAAATTCCATATCTCTTGTCATTGTAACGCTATCATAAATTAACATATATGACATGTAAAATACTTATCGTAACCACCAGAATGTAATTAAATATATATATATATGTATACATTTATATATTAAACTAATTAGCCTCCACAAATAGAGTGTCATATGCAGTATAAACATGATCAAAGGGATAAGTAAATATTACGCTTGAGAGCAAAACCATCAATGTATCTCATAGTTATGCACATGCATGACTCATATGTATACGCATATACAATAGTTGTTCAAGCTTTTTGATATTCATTATCTTCAACAAGAGAAATCTGTCTTACCCTAAAATTTATCATACATGCACCCATAATTATTGATTAACTGCATAGTACATATTGTAATTAGAATGGCGTCTGCTCTCAACTCGTGTCACGTCCATGACCTTTTGTTAAAACGTCCAAGGGGGGATACGATTCGACCAATGACCGTACGAGCTGGGTATAGCGTCACGATTGACCTAGTGCTCTGCTACCTTACTAATAGTGAATCGCAAGCTTACTACCCTCCAATCGCGTCTACTACATGGGTACAATTATTAATGAAGTCGTGTGACTGTGATATGAATCTGAAACAAAGTGTTATAAATAAGTTAAATTTTAAAAAAACTTGCAACATAATAGATCAGGCAGCACGTATAAAATTCAAAAATTGTAGACCCTTTGAATAAAATCATGAATTAAAGTTATCATGACTGTGGTATATTGATAAAATGAAAGATGAGTGTACGGGACAGTCAATCATGATTGACAGGTTCCATTGGTGTTGATACTGACTTTCAAGCTTCCTAATTTCGCTTGAATTATCATACAGAATATTTATTAATTATTTATAAAGATCTAAGACAACAAAAATTGAATATAGTTAATCCTTTGGGTACCAAGTGGGATCCTCGTGAGACATTGTGTTTTTTGCTCTTGGTAGACTCAATAAAGAATATATTTATCAATGCCTGATAAAATCTTATAATCATTAATACTGCTTAATATTATTAGAAGAAATTATACGTGCTACGGATTAGTTCTAATAGATAAATTATATCCACGCTAACTGCCGGTAATTAGAGCAATTAAATCGAGGTCAAAATCAGTTAAAGTTGATCCAAGCATCATGCTGCTCCTAGCATACTATTTAAGAGTACTATATCTTCAGAGCGAAGCAGAAAACCGTTAGAGATTCGTAATTATTAATCAACAAATTTATTTGAAAATTCGATGAATCTGAGCATAGTCAATTGTCCTTTTAATCGACTTAACTATGAAATTCATACCTAAATAGACTACGTATAATCGCCTTTGCGAATTAGCAAATCAAAGGCTGTCGATCGATTAAAGAACTGAGAGCACGTCAAACTGAAATGGCTCTGATAAATATTGGTCTGTTTGTGTCCAATAGTCGATAGCATACCGATCAATGCGTAAGCGAATTATGTCAGTTACTATACACGTGCATATTCAATGGCATTGTTATTGAGGTGAAGCAAAGAGAAGCACTGCCGTTCGTAATTCACTTTATGTAACATCTCTTAGTACTGTATCAGTACATAATGCGTGCAGTGTTGAATAATAACTATGAGTAAATGCTCTATTAATTTGCGGTAGTCCCTACAATTATTACGACGTGTGTTTCGCAGGAATGCGTTATCGCGTATCATGGTGGTCAAGTAAATATCATCAGTAGTCAACTGGTTGCGCGCTGGGAGAATGCGTGGCATGTACGTTGGCCAATCACAGCAGAGATTTTGGATACTAGATATCTTCTAATTGTATAACAGAAATGTTCTGTTCATGGAGTACAAGAATTTTAATTGCATACTACTATTTTTCTTCTGTAAAACTGGTAAAACCATTTTTTTTTTACTTTATTCAAAACTCTACATGCACAATGATACGTGTCTTTTGTTCTTGGTATGACCAATTTTCTGATACAGTATAAGTTGGTAATTCCCGTAATTCGAGAAAAGACATACAAGCAGTTGAAAGTAACGATTATTTTAGATATCCTTGTACGGTGTCATCTGTGTATCGTGGCTCGTACGATGTGAATGTTCCACTGAAAAGCTCTACAGAGAATTTTAACCGAGTTTCGAAAGCTTTCGATCCGCTGGTTACAAACCTACGGAGGATAAGCTTGAACAAAATACTGCATTACCGACAAAGTTACCGACGGGTATTCGAATATTATCATACGCAGAATAGAAGTACCATTGCGGAAATATAAATCAATGAAAATGCACGTTGCAGTAACGATTCTCATGTATATATAAAGAGTTGGTAGTGAAAGTAGAGCTTCGCGTGAAATTGTGAAATTTATAATTTGTAAATTAAATATTGCAGGAGCATTATAACGTGAAAACTGTACTGTACGTGTGTAATTCATATAAATAATAAGTAATGATTAATCAAAAGGTATTATAATCGATCTATGCGTCTGCATTGCATCCCAGGATGAAAATTCATTAAAGTTCTTCTTTACGACATCAATTTAACTAGTTTACCAAGTGTCGTTCGAACTTTAGCAAGAAAACAAATGACCAAAAGCAGCTCTCGCCGTACGATCGTTAATAACCAAGTAATACGTACCGTGCTTTAACGTACACGAAATCGAATTTCACGAGGTCACGTAAAAATTGTCCGTAATTTTCTTCTCTCAAAGGGATACAACGTCACTGCAAATCCAAGTATGTTATTTCCCTATCCTTTCTACAGTAGCCACTTTTTACACACTTAAAAGTGTGTTGTTATTCCCACGTATTCCAACATAAAGATAACACACTTGTAACTGCGTAAAAAGTGACTACCAGAGAAAAGATAAGAAAATAACACACTGATTTTCAGTGACGTCGCACTATGAACACTGTGCCGGTTAAACGATATCACTGGATTCCATTAGTGACTATGACAAGTTGTCATTAGAAAACATTATAAATATTTGAATTTTTTTTGTTACCAGCAAGAGGAAACGATATACTTGATTTTGATCGTGACAAAAAATAGATAAAATACAAAAGCACACAACTGGCCATTTCAAATATGACGACTGTGTGAATCAGCAACTGATTTCTCAGGGGAAGGAAAGAGGGTGGCCAGTTGATTGATCGCAGGCGATAACTTTTAATCAAGCAATTTGAATAGAGTTATGACTTACCTCATTGTGCCCACATTGATTTAAGGTAATTTACATGAACCTCCCTTACTAAAATATATATGCATAAAAAAAAAGCATAGCTTTGTAAAAAAAAAAATCTCGTTATGACATGAAGATTTTATACAGCCTAGAACAAGTTTCGATGGTATTAAAATAATATCAATCTAGCAAATGTTTCTCGATATAAATATTTCCGGAAATTACAGTATGCCATTTCCAGCTTGCACCAGAAGACCTATACTACAATTGATATGAACACGAATGCCAAGTTGTGAAATACTTGCAAACTAGTTCGACGTGACAAAGTCGTTTGATATATAAACAATAGGCAGTGCGCGGTACTACGAGAATGTGATATCGATTGAATTTTCATGTAATTCCTAAAACAAATAATAAAAAAAAATTGCATACTCTTGAAACACCAACAAACATGCAAGGTATTGATCCTGAACAAAATATTCTTCATCGACGACATAGAGTGTCACTGACAAATGGTGTCAGAAACAAGTCCTAGGAGACTTAAGAAAAATCAATATCGGTCTCGAAAATGATACGTAAAAATCGTTCAGTAGGGCAAAAAGCTCAAGAAATAACTTCCGCCCTTCTCACAAGCAAAACATTTTCCCGAAAATTCATGAAAGGTACATAACGAATTAAGTTCACTTTTATAAGGAGCATGAAATCCGGGATCCATTCCCTACCATAGACATGCATATCCCATTCATGTACCTTATATCGTCTCCAAAATAAAAAAAGCTCAAGAGTAGCTCCTCTGGCTGGGCGGTTCTCTGAATTATACTGAAATTAAATATTATGCTTGATTACTCAGCTTCTGTTCCTCTGAAAAGCTCGACCCTCCGACGTCACTGCTTAGCTTTAATTGGACGATCAAAAAAAAAGTGCAGTACTCTATTCAAGGGTAATTTAGAGAAGCTCAGCCGTGAAATCGAACTCGAAAGAGGGCGGGAATTTCAGTGAAGAATTACGAATGCAGCTGTGCACGATGTTGTCAGCAAAATGCAAATTTCTTTGGTTACACAACCCCTGGATAATGTACGAGTGTTACACGTGAATATACAAAACAATAAAGCTTCGAAAAATATTCACCAACGCACCAAAAAACTAATTTATTTCTCAATTTTTCACCCGATGTTTACACCCACTTTTCTCCCAATAATTGCTTTTCGTTAGTGGCTTCTTATGTTGTTTTAACACGGTCACCGAGATGATAAACAAAGTTTCCTCAACATTCTCTATACATTTGGTTAACAATTGAAATTTAATATCTTGCAAGGCTAGGACTTGCAAAGCTATCGATTATTGAGGAAATAATGAAAAAGCACCCTCTACCCTTACCGAAGATACCACAGCGATAGTACAAACGAAGTTCCTGTACAGTTTAAATAAAATATTTATTTCATTGAAAAATATAAATGGTCATTATTCTCCCCCGCAGGTATGTTAACTCTCAACATTTGCGGAAATTAAAATTTTCAATCTGTAATAATATCCTGTAATCAATACCGCAAAATCAGTGGGAACAGTGTACACCATCTTTTTAAACAATAGAAAATCGTCGAGTGGCAAAATATTTTCTTTACGATTTGTTGTATAGAGACAATTTCCTTGTGATTCTTTGATATATTAAGCGTACCTAAGTACTCAACGTAGCTCGCTTATCTATTGAGAAAACCTATTGCATCTTTCATCCGTATTTTTCTTGAATCTTAATGCTAAAATTGAAATCGGGATTCTTCGTAGAATCCAAGAAAAATCAAATATCCTCAAGCTTCGACGGGACATTGTGCGGAGGTCTTAGAAAGTTTACGTATAGATAAAGCCTTTCAGAATTTCTATTAACGGCATACCTATATACTATGTGGAATTTAGTACGGTGCGGTACGAATAAATGATCTTGAATCGATTTAATTGGCAAACGAGCTGAACTATCTTACTAATAAATCTAATTGAGGATTTAATTAAATCTTCTGCCAAATTTTGCACGAACAGCCCTTGTTATTTGGCCCGACTTCGTCCGTCCATTGAAAGAGAACAATATGAATATTATACTCAAAAATAAAATTCCTTAACTAATCCACAAGCTAAATATACAGAATAAGTTACGTAATTGAAAAAAAAAGTGAAACAACGTATTAATTTACAAATTTCTTAATATTGCAAATTTAAAAATTATTTCTGTCCTAAACATAACATTTTCATTACTTTGATATACCTTAATCCTCCGTAAGAATAATATTTCAAGAATGCGAAAGATATTATATTCATTCGCCCCTAAAAATGTCTGTCAGTCTTTTTATTAAGATATAGTTCCAAGGGCTATAAAAGTGGCTCCGTTGAGAAATCCACATAAAGAATTGCAAAGATATTTCTATGTCTAACCTATAAACAATTCAGGAAAAAAGAAAAGAAAAGAGCTAAAAAAAGGAGAAACGACACATTTTGCGAGTAAATAAGTTATGCACTTAGTCGGCCATCAGAGAATGATAAGGGTTGGATCGCTTCAGGTAAAACGTAAGCAGGGAAGCCGTCAAGGGGTGTTAGGGGTGGCTACGGAAGCGAAGGGGTTGTATAGATCGAAAGGACTAGTAAGCTTGGTTGTACGCAGTTTGTCACTGTTAGGCCTCGTGGGATACTTTATTATTCTGTAGGCGAATCCTGAGGTAAGCCATCTCGAAAAATAATCTCTCGATTTATTCGAGAGCCCTATATGCCATAGATGTCAAGTAATGCGCCATGTGGAAAAGAGGGAGCACTCATTTTACAAACCAATCTCTTTTCGAATCAACCTTCTCTTTGCATACCTTATCTATCGTACGTCTGCTTTGCCTCTTGACGGTCAATAAAAAAAAAAAGCTTTCAAGCACTGCGAAATAAAGATCTGATGGAAGCGCTCAAGATGGGATTTTACGGATTTGCAGTGTCATGGGATACATTGAAATATTCATATGAAATTGAAATATCAAGTATTTTGATACATCAATAGTATAACAACATGTGACAACGTAAATATAAAAACAGTTGAACGAAGGTTTGAAAATGGTTTCAAAACTTTTGGACTATATATATGTATATATAGTGAATTATATATGTCTTCCCTCTTGCCAAAACATAGTAAGTAAGTAGAATGTTACACAAAGAAAGTAAGTCAATAGAGATTGACTAAGGAAGAGTGAAAGAGACAGATATTCCGGGTTAGCAACATTGACATTGAATAATGATGGCGTTTTATTGTAACGTGGATTCGGATTTTCGACCGACCTTGACCCAGCCTATACGTATGTAAATCGACTCACGCAACTTCCTTAAGCGCCCCTGTTGGTCGTTGTCATACTCGCTTTAAAATTCGAGCATTAAGAAAAAAAACCTCAGCCAGAATACGTGCCCCTTTCGCCATGCGAACCCGAAAAATGTTTCGCAGCTTTAGAGTTCGCGTTAAACGTGAAAAAAATTTCAATGTCACCCGCGTCCCTAAAAGTCGACGGAATGATAAATTTTGTGTAAACGCGAAAGAAGCTTTGGTCGCTCCAAATAAACCATTTTTCTTTCTCAAGCGTCGCGAACCCTTTTTTTCAATAACACGGACAAGTGTTTCAAAATCCGCTTAGAAATCGACTTTACGTCAATCCTTCGGTTATTTTATCTTCGAATCGTTTTCTTCCTGACACGGATGTATATGTTGTGACATGATTTTTCGATTCACGGTTATAAGGAGACTCCGACTACCGATTCAAATAACGTTCTCACTTTCTGGTTCCCTTCGAATCGCTACCCTGCTCAGAAGCTGCGCTCTCGAGTTGATTCGTATAGTTATGCCAATGCTCTGAGAAGATTTCGTTATTTCGAGGTGCTCGAATCTTCCGTGGGGAGATGGTCTTGGACTACACAGTTGCCCGACAGAGGAGAGTACCCGACGTAGACGCCTTCACGGACCGGCAGAAGCCCGGCTGATATATCGGCGCCCCGCCGAAGAAGGGCAAAGGGCTGTAGAGCGGGCGGAGATACAGTTTTGATACGGTTAAGGGCAGGGGAGAAACCTTCTGACCCGAGTTAAGGATTTGGTGCCCAGTTGTCGCCCGATGCCCTGGAGACGCGGCCGTGGAGGATTTCCAAAGTTACGTATTAATCCGCTAAGGAACGCTCTCGATTTGATTTAAAGGGACGATTCGAGGGCGAGGAAAAGTTATCGGCTATAAGGATCTTAACCCATCCGAATGATTAGCAGTCTGTCTCGGGGCACCGACCGAGGTGTTACGAGCTGGTTCACGTTCCTGTGCTATCTATTGATAGTTTTTGTAGATGTGTTTCGATACGGTATAGAAGTTCTCGCTCGTGTAGTCCTCGCGTTGCTCTTGCTATATCCAGGAAATTCTATGGATTTCCTGCGAGTGTTCCAGAGGTGCAGTGCTGTCCCCTAGTGCAGTACCCGCCCAAGTATCCTCTGGATACAGTTCTTGGCCTTCACGGATTAGCAGCACCAGCTCCGATGGGAGCTCCCAATTTATTAATTGATGAAGAGATTTCGATTTGACATGTCCGATTCGTTCTGTTACGTTCTCGAATCGTTGCTCTCTGTAACTCGCACTATTTGCCTGACGCTTACTCCGACTCTCTACCTCAACGTAGCAGCCTGAGCGGTCGTGCATTTCCGTAACCGTTCGCTCCCGTTCGTGCATCCAGTTGCGTTTGCTGATTCTACGCGACCTCAAATCTGCACCTACGGTTGCGTTTCTCGATTTTACGGGTCCCCAAAAATCCACGGGATCCGTTAAGTTATCGCATTATCTAATAGGCTCCGTCAGAGCTCTCGTTTTGGTGAAGTTGGGCCTGTTCCACCCCAACTCCCAGGTTACAACGGTTCGTCAGTTCCCGGTGAAAAAGGAATTGGCTGTCGCCCGTCTGGCATGCGGATGCATGAACGAAGGGTGGACGGCCGAAGGTAACGTAGGTTAGTTCTTGGATTTCTCGTTATCGGTGTCGAGTTAAGAAAATACGTTACAATGTATAAATATTTTTTTTTATCAAGATCAAGAGTCTCCCCACGAAGTATATGCACTTAATACGATACAATTAAAAGTTTCATCCGAAAATTTATCGCCAACCTGTACTTACTCAGCGTCGGTATAAAAATTTAAAAAAGCTTGAAATTCTCTTTCTAATTTCTCTAAACATCTGTCAGGGAAACTATGGACAAGTGCTTTCACAAGTAAGTCATAGCTACCGATTCACAATCCAATCTCTTGAGACACGATACATCCGACACCCTTAATATAACAGTACCGACGCATAGTGGCGTTCATACGTATAGTTACCTTGAGTTAAAGGGAACTGGTGCAAACTAGTTTCTACTTCTCATTCCAATGCGGAGAATAGTGGGATTTGCATAGCCATTATTCACAAGCGAAGGAACTGTAACTCGCTACGTGTCCGAAAATTCGTTGACTCGAGTACTTCACATTGAACAAAGTGGAAAACTTAAGAATTCGATATTGAGCTAAGAAGAATTTTTGGATTTTGGTCGTTTATCTATTGCGGCATACCTGTAACACACCGAACGTCAAGCCAATATTGCATCAATTTCGTCGATTAGCCAAAGTCATTACAGCTGCAAAAAAAAAGAAGACGTCAAATGACGATAGCCAAAATATCTGCCAGCCTTTTTTAAAACTACGCTTTTCCACGATATTTATGGCTTCTCATTGTTAACTTATCGGCTGCGTTAGAAACAAGGATCTATCCCATCACTTTTTTATACTCTGCCATTCGGTGATGACGTTTCTATGGAATCCTATATACGGACTTCAATCCGATAAAACTGAGAGGCTTGAAACAAACTCTATTCGAGCCGCGGATAATGCTTTTCGACTACTTGGATCATCGTCGAGACGAGAAGGAAAGTCTCTACTTATCAGTAAAAAAAAAGGGACAAATTTTATAGCCTCGATGTAGCCGTAATGCGGACCATTTACGAGTTTCACTTTGACGGTTAACCAGTTAATCAAACCCTCTCGCAAAACACGGTCTCCTACTGATAATGGTAAAAGTCTCCCTAGATTGCAGTCTCTACTCTCCAGATGTATGAAGGTTAAAGAAAATTCAATCACGAAGAAACGATCCTCAACTTTTTTCTAAAATTAATTTGTTAACGTATAAAAGTGAGTAATTTCAGCGAGAACTGTTTTTATTAAACTGGATAAAACTTTTATAATATCAGACTATTTCACAGCAAACGTACAAAATATATCAAGATAAAATTTTTAATCAAATTCAGCATTGGCAATAAAACCAAATTTTTTTCATTGCCAATTACATAAGAGTTTGACTATATTAAGGTGTGTTATAAAAAATATCCCATGTGTCCCTCAAATTGTCATACGTAAAGGGTACGATATATATATACAGGTAATAAATTTCAATGTAGAGACAAGCACTTTTGTATTTTTCTTCCGTACCTTATCTATCACTCTAGGAAGATGCTGCAGTAACGCTACTTGCTTGGAGTGAAACAAATCATCTCAAGTAATTCGCTGAAACGAGTCTGCGGCGTTACGGATATACCTACTGGAGGCTTATTCGTATTCCATGCCTTTGGTGTTTACTATTATGCTTATCCGACTAGCCAAAACCAATTGCGCCACTCGCCAAAGGAGAAATTGCATTCCTTACGAAAATTCTAGCCACTCTCGATAATTAGAATGTCTGCCGCTCTCACGAGATTAGAGAATTAAGACACTCCAGTCTCACCGAGAAGCATTAATATAAATATAGGTTATCCAAATTACATTGCGTGATTCCACTAATCGCTAAATGATCGTGATTGAACCCCTGATATCCAATTACCTATGGGTTATTAAATTTGACCTGATTACTAATATTATATCAGTCGATTACGTATCCGTATTCTCTAGAAATTTCTAAACCCGTGAAAAGTAATTTTTGGTGTGATAAGCAATATAATTTACATTGTCGGGAAAATTGTGATAAAGGAAAATGAGTCAAAATAATCATGTAAATTGTTCGACTACGATTTTACCCTGAATAGAGGTCATTTGCAAAATTTCCATTGGAATACCATGAGTTTCATCGGATCAATTTAACGAAATAGAGCCTGAAATGCTAATGACTTTTCCTATCGAAAATAAAACTATGTATCTTGTATGCATTCAGAATTCAACAAAGAGAAACTTTTATTCATAGCCAATAAAATGATGACACCATAAATTGCGACAATATTTATCAAACAAAAAATTATCAAAAAGAATTTTCTCTATCCGTTTGGTAATTTTGTATTGACAAGCAATTTCAGATAGCGATATTTATAGGTAAAAAAAATAGATAAGAAATAACTTTGAGAATATTTCCCATTAGAAAGGTTAAATAAATAATATTTCTACAATGTGTTTCATCTGTTGTTTCGATTAACGAGTTCTTATTTAGTGACAATTTTATTACCTTTCAAGAGTACGTATTACTTTCTGGACGTGTCAGTTGCATCAGTTCGAATCTGCACGTGCGACTAAAATTCCGTGTAGAAAGGCAACGCGATAGCGAACAAGAAGTCATAACTAATTAGAGTACTGAAGAAATTGCCGAGTTAGGCTTGAACACTCAGTGCACGGTTTGTATTTTAATTTGTAAAGCCTATCCCAGTCACAAATCTCGTGTAGCTCTCGCTTGTCTTGTAATACGTACGGTGCAGAAACGTCCAGCTTTAGAAACTATTGTTGGCCATTTGCCAGGCAAAATAGATTCCAACGTTCGCATGAACAGCTCCGGCTCACGTAATTACCAGATCAATAATTTTTGCACGTGACTGTACCTTATTAATGCAGCAAAGGATCTTTCGTTCCCCTTACTTTCCATCATCATACCTATGCAAATAAGCTAACATTCGCATAATACTTATAATTTCTTAAAAATAAAAAATAAGTTTTTCCTCCCTCCTAACAATGTTTTCAAATATTTGTAAAAAAAGTGCAAAAAAATAGTAATATTTAGAAACGCGCAGTAGTTCTGGTTTCAAAGCAATGCATCCGCAACTATTGTATATTCTACTTTGTTTTATACTGCGCATGAGATTCTAATAAAAAAAAATACTAAACTGCTCCAATTTCAATTTCAAATAATTCTTTCGTTCTTTCAATCATATTAACATATATGTTCGGCAGAGTAAACCGTGTGTCGGTATATTATTCAATATTTTCGAGAGATGAATTTTTCAAAGAAAAATTGAACGAACAAATTTGCCGGAAGTAATACGCGTCACTGTACGTAAAAGTTGAATTAGAGTGTAACGTACCTAGCACACGTAGCTTATTTACATATTTACTAGAAACGTAGCGTAATATGCTATCTGACGTATGCATAATTCACGCGACTATAGTATACCGAAATAAATGTGCTTTTCACGTACAATACATTCCCACCTGAGTAATACGTTACTCCCTAGACATTATAGATCCAACAATCGCACAGATCGCACGCTTTCAAGCATTATTTACACGGCCCAGTAATTGCACGTATATGCGTTATTATCGTTGATAATAGCCTCAATCTCATACATTCGTGACATTTATCGATTACCACTAAAAGCAATTTAATGGAATCAACGGCAATCTGTCTAGAAGCCACGCTCTAGAAAAAAAAGCCACTTCTGTTCCGTATATAATAAACTTGTACGAAAAAAAAAGTAAAACAAAATATGAAATAGACACGTCCGACATAAAAAAACATTAAATTGCTTATCTTTTCAACAAAAAAAAAATGTCAAACACCTACGTCAGAAGAAAAACAATGTAACTTAATATCAAAGTTAAACAGAACAAATACTATGTGGTGACTCTGGATCGCGTCATGTCAATCTCTTTGCCGGCTGATCAATTTTGAGTCCAATTTTGGACTCTACTACTCGCTGCGTTGTCTGATATCTATTCTGACGAAAAAAACTTGTAAGGGCAAAAAGCAGCAGCTTCACTGATGAAAAAAATACCTTTTGAAAATTGCTCAGTAGTAAGTACTATATTCCATCCGAAAATAAGACGTGAATGTGACATCTATATCCATCTCATAAATGTATCCTGTAAATTAACATAAATTTACATTCGCGATCGCATTTTCACGCTACGAAGTAATTGCACTTGCAAAGTAATAATGAGAATCCCATGAAAAATTTTTATGTTTAAATTGCACAGTACGTTAACGCCGATTAAGCGTTCCATCAGTGTGATATCCATTAATCCTCAATTAAAGTCTCGTTAAACGCCAGATGCGGCGATCTTTGCTCGAATGCCAATCGACACTTTGATCGAAGATATAATTAACAAGCTGTTGATACAGATCAAAGAGGAGCGCTATCACGATGCACTTGAGTAGCATGTCTGTTTAAATTTGAATTCTCAAAGATATTGACATTCAGATCATAATGAACTATTGCTACCAGTTAGTAAATATAGATAAAAAGTTAATCGTCACAATATAACGTCACACATAGTACGATATAGGCTACGATTAATTATTATGTAATTTCCTAGAGGGTCTTCAGCATTTTCAATGGATGATCCACGGAAGACTTATACAACAGTTTATTAAAAAAGTAAGTCCCCTAAACGCGACAAAGGAATGAATCCATTCGTGATTCGTTAATCGCCTCCTATGACGTCAGGACTCAACGACGTCTCAGCACCCCCATACAGTCACCGTACGATGAGCGTGGTGGTCGTATACGGGCCATAACAAAAGAATACGTGTAATTAAAAAAATCCTCTTCTCACAACCCTTTCGAATGAGCGTATGCTCTCCCTTCTATTCCACCTTGAACTCATAATGCTGACAGATTCTACGAGGCAAATTCCAACAAACGAGGGACAAAGACTCTCGATCGCGTTAACAAAGGAGATGACGTCACACGCGTAACATGATAAGGATAACACTGGAAAGCACGAGAAAATACTCTAGAAGGTGCAAACAAAAGCTGTGCCGGTCGTAGTAATCGTCGTCGTCGTACGGGAGACCCGTCAAACGTCGGTAATCAGATACGTCTCGACGAGCAAAGTACGGCGACGCTTCCCCACGGCAAATTCACTGCTGCGGCTGTCATTCAAATTCTTTAATTTTTTTTTCAGCACTGTCGTTACTGCCATAGACGAAGAGTAGGAATATGTGGAAATGTTTATAAAACTCTCTCTTACGTCAGGTGCTTGCTGAAAAAGTAGATAATTACGTAATTCCCTACCTATCTACTAATTACATAGGAGAGCCCTTGAAATTTCGTAGCACGTATATCATCGAACACGTAATTAATTTTTTATTTCTCAAGAGTGTTATTTCACTTGGTCTTGCTTTCTCTTATGGGACTTTCAGTGTTAAAGAGAATTTGTTATTGGTTGCCAAGGTAGATTGAGGCAGGTCAGTAAGTTGGGTTACACATATTTCTTTACCTTGGTGTAGGTTAGTTACTTGACCCTGGAAATGCCGAACGCGCCAAGAATTTCTATGGAGCGCGCTATTATGCGTCACGATGAAAGTAGATACATACAGGCACAGCGCAGGGATGGAAGAAGCTGGAGTTAATAAAACATGGGGAAGACGGCAGAAGAGAAAAGTCAAGCGAGGTAAGGTTAGATCATGAAAGTCAACGTGGGTAGGAAATTTTAAAGTCAACAGACGCTAACATTCTAGTTGTATGAATCTTGAGAAAAGTTTGATCCTATCGTTTCATCTTGAAACTGGAAACGGAGTCGGCCCATGAAAATTAAATCGATAATAAGCTCGATATTGACGAACGTGAAACATTTGAGCTTGGTATGATTAAGAACGTAAACAATTTTATTCTTACGTTTTTCTAAAAGCTCTACAGCGAGCTTTTCCAAGTTTTTGCTTTACTTGGAAGAATAACAGCCGCGACGTAAGCAAAATATTCGTGCCGACTTCGCTCACGCAAAAGGCAATTCGATTCGCTGCAATTTCGAATCGAGCGAAAGAAATGTGCGAATCGCGTGACATTGTGTTCGGACTTTTGGAACGTTCGGAATCTTCTTACGATAGGTGTCACTTGCTAGGACAAGAAGTTAGACGGATAATGTAAAGATGTTCAGGGATCGAACTATCACACATTGGAACGTGCGTGAAATTGCATGATTAATGTACTGTAGGGAATACAGGAAAAATTGTAATCAGAACAACAAGGTTCGGTCAATACTCTAATCACGGTCTATTTATTTTTCAAAGTTTCTTGTACAGGCACTGGTTCCCTACTGACTGTCGCTTCTTATTGTTCGTCCTAGCCGCCAAGCGGGGGAAGGGGTTAGGGAAGACATTTTGGGGCAATAATACCCGCGATCGCTCCGTTCCTACAGTACTGGACAGAAAGTAACATTATGTTACAATCAGTAATGTTACAATTTTTCATTCAGAGATATAATATTTACGTAACCAAACGTTACATAACTATTATTATTAAGGAATAACAAGGTCGATAAGTAACAGTTTATCCTTTCTGGGAATCGATTACATTATAAATTATCCTGCAGATTGTCATTGTGAAATTCATACTTAAAAGCAATGCCCTTAGTGAAATATTTTAGAATATTCTTGTATGTTTTCTAAATATTTTATGAAAAAGCTCAGGTGCTTTTTATCAGTAAATACGTTCTTTGTATGACGATATATAGTGTTCAGTTTAGTATCGCAACGAATAACCGTCACACGTAAGCCCAAGCATAATATCGTCAATAAATTTGACGTACAAGCTCATCAGTATTAAATTTGATAAATGTCAACTTACAAGTTTAGTAATATCATTTATGTAACCCATGCATGAAAAGCGCAACTTTTCGTGCCTCCGAAGTGTGGCATAAGTGGCGCTTTGTAAGTAAGGATGCGATAAAAATGCTGCGCATGCGCAAATCGGCTAAATTTTACTTTGTTCTCGCGCACTGTCATGACACGCATTCACTTTGGCGGCCTTCCTTGCTTTCCTTATGGCTGCCTCCTCCAATGAGGAGATGTGCCAGTCACTTTCGAGCCACGAAAAGTAGCAATTTTCATGCATGCGTTACAGAAAATATTGTGCGATACTGGTGCAATAAAACGAACATTATACGCAGGTCGTGAAGTTTGTCACACTCGTCGCACTCGTATCACAAGCAGCACTCGCCTCCGGCTCCTGCCGCTGTGTTACTTGTGCGGCTGTCCGACCAACTTCACCGTCTGCCTATGAAGTTTTCGCTTTCTCGCAATCGTATCGCAAATTACTATTATATCGAAACAAATTATTCAAATGCGTAAAACATCCATTTATAAATTATCGATGCAGCATCATATGAGAATACGCAGATTATCCGAAGTAATGTGAAAAATCGCTAGTAATCGCTAAAAATTAATTAAAGCTCAACTGAGGGATTTTTTAATGAAAATCCTAATTACCATTGTAAAAGCATTCAGCTAATATGTATTTGTGCCAAATTTCAGGGTGCAAAAATAAAGTTTTCCTCCTCCCCTCAAACAAAGCGTTATCGTGTTACCGGGAGCTTAGCCAATATTTAATCGCTTTATCTAATCTTAATGGTTTAATCAAAATTATCACAAAAATGGCGTATAACTTGCCGAAGAAAATTAGTCTCAAAAGTAATTAAAGCAACGGTTACGTATTATCGTTACATGTGAAAATAATAATAAAAAAAAGTATTGTAAAAAATGTGCGATTTCACCGGAAAATTGTACCTCCGAGTAAAAAAAAATCAAAATAAATACAAACAGTCGGTGCCAAATCCACAATTGCGACGAAAGCTTTCGCGTGCCAATTGTATACTATACATGGATACCGTCTGGTGGAAAAGCTTTCTACCCGCCGAAATTTTCTCCCAAAGTGCTTTAATCTCGGAACATTTGAGATTCTTTACTTTCCTCAGTTACTTTCGACTGTCGCAGTTCAAAGAGTTTTTAAGAGGAATGTCAAGTACCGAAAAAAAAATTATCAGTTTCCACTTAAAATTTTGCAATTAGTCTTCCGACACTGTTCAGACATATTTTAGAGAGTCTTGAACTTCTCAATATCGTACTCATCAATTATTATCGTAAATACATTTGATCGCTCAATAGAGAGACATCTTTTACCGTTAACGAATGTCGAAGGATCATATTTTATTATAAAGTTTTAACCCCATCGATCCCCTACGGTGATCTCCCTGTTACATTGTTTCGACTTACGGACTTAGAAACAATCGCCGTTTCGCCTACAGCGCGTAGCAACAAAGTAAAGTGAAAAATTAATATCGCGCCCCTATTCCCTCGCGTAGACCAATAAACCGTCGAGCTTACAAAATGTTCAGATAGTTAAGAGCTCGGAAGTATTTCTCGAAATATAAATGTGCAAAGATCATCCAAAAATTGAGACAAAGTAGAAAGTATTACCCAAGCAGCATTTCGCTTATATTACAGTCGCAAACAAATTTTGGAAACATTAAAGTGACAAAGAAAAAAACGTATCACGCACACGTGACAAATTTTATCTAAACAGTTTTTCGTTCGAATGACAAAAAAAAAGATATATCGATATCTTTACCAACCCCTATTATAAAAATTATACTGTATGCCATACTATCCCCTTAATAAACATTCATTTAATCCTCCCACACTTGTTCAGTTGCTTTAAAATCATGACTTAATCAACAAAAAAGAACTTAACGTTTTACGTATAAGCGATTACGCTAGATGCATTTTACATTTTTGCATAACAAGTTAAATTTGGACTCTCCAAAACTTTTACATAAGTAGTCCAAATCTCCAACGCCTATTTTTTTATTATCCGGCACTTCTCCTTTAGTGCCCACGTGTAATCATGAGCTTTGAATACTTCATAGCAGCCCACAGGGCTGACCCTGTGCCTTTAAGTACAAACAGGTCCGACAGAAACTGACAAAGTTAGATACGTGTCACAGTGTATAGACATGTCCCAGCTAAGATGGTGAATTGCTAAGATATATTCTACGACGATATACTATTACACTCACGAAAAGCTGCTCAAATGTAAGGTTAAGCTTTATCCTAAGGTATGGATTACGAATGTTCATGGACACCACCCTAATCCCGATAGCCTTACGGCGGTTCGATTTTTTTCAGGACTCGTCGCACCACCTTTAAAAATAAAATTTCGCAGTTGGCATAGTTCCAGAAAATTTTAATCGTCACAACAATTCTGCTGCTTTGTATTTACCAATAATATTTTCGATTGTCGATATTTTCTTGCGCCGTATGTAAACGCTGAAAGGTTGTGCTTGGGGGGGGGGGGGGCAAGTGTACCTCTACGCCACCCACATCACGTTTGATGATTTCAAATTAGCCGATCGTAAACATCGTAAGATTACCAGAGAAAGAATTATTAAGGATTAATTATAGAAACAATTATATGAATATTCCCCATTAACTTTTCGAGTATCAGAAAAAAACACGATGGGATCCCATTAAAAACCTGCTTGGTACTCGAAGGGTTAATGCGCCATGACTTTGTACGTTTAATAGATACAAATTGTTCGTACAGTACCTACCCACTTTTTTTCGACTCGTCACGAATTAAGGAAAACGAAATAATGACATTGTCATGATTTATAAGAATAACCGAATAACGTTACAACCAAAGTATACCTATATAATAGACATACGTATGCATGACAAGTCATAATAATCGATCAGCTTATTGTTGGTTATACGGTTAAGGGTGAAGGGTCACAGGACGACCTGAAACGTTAAACCGGCAATGTAGCAGTTCCAGTCTGTGAATATTACGAACGTCAAACCAGGAAATTTCAAAGTTTCAGCTTACAGGGTCAAAAGAGGAAATATACAGATAAGCAAAGTAAATCAAGTATTAACGTAAAACCGAACAATGAAACGAATATTAGTGCGAGTAAACAGATCGTACTTGAATGTAGAATGTAAAGATATTCTGAAAGCGGCGAATATATTATTAAATTTTGTACGTCGAATGTATGTGTACTATATACATACATATATGAGAGGACAAGCAACATTTTTAAAAAGAAAGACAACACGGATATCCTTATACTGTATAACGTTACTACTCCATTTGATAATGGGAAATGTCTAATGAACTGGAACAAAGGAGATCCGGGTTTCCTCTTTGAACGCCTTTTGTTGGCCGAATATCCGATTGTGGGCGGAAACCTCTTTTTGTCTGCCCACCATCTTTGTTCTATAATTCAAAATCTCATTGTCGGCTGGCTCAGTACTAATTTATGCGATGGTTCTTTTTTTTACCATCCTCCGCAAGACCGTGCAATTATGGGATACAAGGTTGTTATTCTATACTGTTATTGCATTCGATGCTCTTCTTGCTTTTGTACGAAACAAGTTAATAATAACGACTTTATTTTTAGACTGTAGAATATCGTCGTTAACGGATGAAAGCTTTTGAATAGTCAGCGACAACGAGATCTTGAAAACGTCCAGTGTTATTCTGAAGTACGTTACAAAACAATAGGAACAGATTATATCGCGATTCTGTGTGCTTTTCATGAACACTATTGTGAGTATCAATGCAGCATTGTCCGTCGGCAGTTTGGCGGTTGAATAACATTCAGATTTATGATTTCCTTGGTTAATGGTCCGCGAAAAATCATTTCATAAAGACGTAACGCGACGTTACCGATGGTGCCGTGACATTTTTATCGGAAAATAAATAAAAAATTTTATCTCATTGAGGACAGTCATGATTTTCTTTAGTACCATATAAATTATATAATAATAGCTACTATACCTTATACGATGGATAAGAACTTATGACATTGATTTACTCACCTACCTGAAACAAACAAAAGCAATGAATTATACGACCAATGACAATTATGAAATTTTTTCAGGCTAATTTCGTGCAATTTGAAATATTTCATAGACAAGAACAAGAAATACACGTGGAAGAAAAGACGTCGTAAAGAGTGAAGCTATTCGGATAAGGACTCCAGATTACCGATTCGAGGTCCCATAGAAAAGTTTTAAGCTTATCTATCGATTTAATAGTCCCTCGAGATCGCATGCCGAAACACATAAGGATTTCCGTACTGTTTGGTGTTGGCTTAAATCAGTGGTCTAATCGCATAATTTTGAACCACCCAACGAGGATACATTGTAAAATGTAGAGAATTATTGTCAGCTTCTAGTCGTAACCGTTAATTGAAATAAAGAGGACTCATGGACTTTAAATACAAAAAGGGATGAATCAAATCATACGCTACTTATTTTATATTTAATTAAACGAGGGAGCACATTCTTGTAGACAGCTAATAATAATAAGAAGCCAATCAAATGTCACGTTGTTAAGCATATATCAAGTTTGACAGACAATTCTCAGAATCGTATCTCGATAAAATAATAATAATCAATATATCGACTAATGAAACGCGATTGATATAAAAGAAATTAACGAATTATCAATTGACGTCTCTCAATGTTCTCCGTGACACTTGACGCGTAATCGAGCAAACAATGACACGTACTCCGATCTGGATATAAATTCAGGTAAGCTGAAAGCTGCGGGATTCTCATTCGCAAACTCGATCGGTTAAATTTGCTTTGAGAAACGCATCAGATTGTATGCACGTTATGAGCCCCGATTGCTAAATGGAAAATTGGTCGAGAACTTTTAATTAATTAGTCCATAACTCGTTAGTATTTCGATTTTGAGTTTCTAAACCACGTTAAGCATGTAACTGTCAAAGGTCAATTTTCTAGCTAACCAGTTTAACCGGCAAGCATCGCGCAATAGCCACATTACAAATACATGACCTATTAATACGCAGATGATACTCGAATGAAATTTCCGGACGGATGAACTCGGCTTTAAGGCCTTTGGGGTCATGAATTCCGGCAACAGAGAAATTTAATTTGATCGCCAAAGCCGAAAGCCAAACCAACAATGTTCGTGACTTTTCACGTGTATTATATGCTTGATCGGAACAGTGTATTGTTGCTATAGTATTTCATGACTAAAAGCCATTACAAATGTGATGCAAATAGACTGTTAAATGTATTGCAGCCCCTCTACTTCCTATTCGATTCAATTATGTGGTTGCAGGTGGGGATACAACATACGTATTTCATCTGAATGAAGACTGTAATAAAATAAGAAAATATTGAGACACATTTTTTAGAGCAATTTCAAATTCATTTCCTGTCCGTGTCTATAGTCATTCGAATAAAATTTCGAATCAAAATCACAGCATATATAATTTCTCTGATACACATAAAATAATCAAAGCAACGACTTTTGGCTGCTTGCTCCCTTGATTTACATGTAGCGACAGTCGAATGAACTCAATCGGACGACGTTTCTTAGAACTGAGGGATGAAGTTCAGCGAAGAGCAATCCTTCCGTTCAATTAACTTTATCGTGATTGATAGAAATAAAATTCACTGGAAGCAAATTTCTCTTTACTCCATCCAAACAGTTAGTATTTCACCGATCTTCTTCTTCGCAGAGTGTATTTGACGTAACTTCGAAACTTAACCGTCTTCAAACCTTGATGATCTTGTGCAATCACGACTTCGTATAGAACGGCGCAGTATACTCAGCAAACTATCCCCTATTTCTCTCTAGTTTCGAAACAATAGCGTATTCTGGTGTGTAGAACTTGGCCAAGTCTAACGCAGTGTTACAATGTACGTTTTTCATTTCAAAATTCCTCAATAGATCAATACATAAGAGAACAATCAATCATTCACGCAGTATATGCCAAAGATCAAATATCTTTTTATAATTTTACTCATAACATTTTCTAAACACTAATTACACAGTTTCAAGGCAGTATTCTGGTACACTCGCACTTAATCAATGATTAATATTAGATGATTCAAATGATTAAGGGTATTGCAGCTCCCGGGCTGACACCCTAGTAAAACGCGGGCTAAATTTTTTAAATGAATTTTACAAAGTCAAATGTATTAATTGACAGCAGCGAAGGACGATTTGAATTACGGCATTTGTCCTGAACCCCAAAAAAAAAACATTAATAGCAGTGTATTTGCTAAAGCATTAAGTGACCAATGCTAACTTCCACAGAGGTACACATTTTCGATGAGTTTTTTCAAAGAAACTTTGAAAGTTGCTCTACGACTACTAATATTTCTCTAGGTTAAGGACACGTGCTGTAATACAAATTGCCTCTTTATTACTGTCAATTGTTGCATTTAATTTTGTAAAAATCATTGAAAAAATTTAGCCCTCCTCTAAGCAGCGCGCAGCGCAGAAGCTCCCAACTTATTCGTATCGTCCTTAGAAATCTCTTTAGGATATAAAACTTAAATTTTTTCTTCTTCTCTGTAAACAGTTCATCGGCTGCAAAGTATCGGTAATGGTCAACAATGTCCTTGCCGTAGCTCGATGCCTAACGACTAGGTATACTGCCTAGTCGTGCAAGGGCGTAGACGTCCTATTAAACAGAAAAAAAATAAGACTTGGTTGCAATTTTGTTGCGCCGCTGCAAGTTCAGCGCTTTCGTCTACCCACGTAAGTTACCAGACACGAACTACAACCGCCCAGGGTAGTAATGGCTGGTCACACGCTTCTATAGAAATACTCCAACTTTTATCCCCAAGTTTTAAAGTTTCCTGACTGAGAACCACCAGAGTTTTACCCAGTCGTGTTAGCTGCTCCAGTTTTCCAACTATTTTGCACTATCGGAATACTTCGATCAAAATGTGCTATACGATTTTCAAGTGTTTCATCACCCACCACCCCCTGTTTCTTGCATCCCTATACGTACTGTATGCGCACAGTTTTGTTTACTACTGAGAATACGCATGCGAGGGCTAATTTCCAGGTTGGCTTATTGATTTCTTCCAAGTACACAATCACTTCACTTCTGTTATTTTGCAGCGAGTTCAAGGGCTTTCTCTTTTGTTTCGTTCTACGCTGCTCTTTTGCACCTCAATTTCAGAACCTGCTAATCGGGACTGATATATCTTTGCCATTGTCAGAGTGACGTATGCCGTGTAAATGGGGTGCGATTTCGACGGAACTTTCATTCGCCAATAACTCGTGGAGCATTACTTACATAGGGAGGTTTAATCGAAAAACGATATTTCACTGTCAACAAAATATTTTTCGAATTAATTCAGCCACGTGTTTCTCCGCCATGGCGAACAATTTAATGGATCTTTGATCCAATATCATATAAATTAAATTAAACGGGATTACCCGCGTGATGCACGGATATAATTGATGAAAAACAAGCTTTACAAAAATGGTTTACCCTAACGTCAAACTATTATATTCCAGTTTATAATATTGGTGCACGGCAGCATGATTGAAAAATAGTATGCATATTACATGACAGCTTTCAGTTTTATTACCTTCGTCGTAGTTTCAACTCCGCGAGACACGACACGCAGAATAAATTTTTTAATAGTAATTAATAAATTCCTATATTTCTTTTGCAATCTATTGAAAAAGTCATTGCAGCTAAAACACTCTGCATACAGTATTATGTTTACCTAACGTGAATTTTTCTGCTAGAGCGTGTCGCGTCTCAGCGTCACAAGAGCACATTTACCTGACAGCCGCGATAATTAATTGCGCTTTAGGGAAACAAAAATTCGCATCTCAATTAAAATCACGTTCCTTCCATAAATACATTTACATGCCTGCCCATTTGCATTGGCCTGAACAAAGTAATTAGTATTACAGGCATGCGTCCCTCGTCAGTTACGCAACAGTAAACATTTCCCAAGTTAACAATCAGCAACTTCCGTAGACTGTCCAATCCCAACCGAGGACTATCACTCGGAGGACGAAGTTACTTTCCCTAAACTACGTTTGGATTAATGACTAATTATCGAAAAATTTGGTCGATTCAAAAAAAGTTTAAAATTTCCCAAGCACCCTCAGCTCTTCCGGTCTTGAGATCAATCCAAATTGCACGATACATAGTAAAGAGCGTAAAACAGTACAATAGCCGCCTGAACGTTACGATTGACCGAATCGGTACTATCGTTACGGGAACTTAGAAATAACGATCTGGCAGTGAAGCTAATTAAAGGTAACTTCCAGTTCCGATACTCTCTGTAGAACTGATTATAATTGTTATTCCCAGTCGTATTCTCTCACTACGTATAACCCGAGTATAACGGTTAGTGCAGTTCACTGAGTTATCGCAATTAACAGCCATTGTCGTACGGGTTAAGGATCCGGAGACAAAAGGTCTTGGATAAAGTTGTGCGGCCAGTTTCACCACTGCTCCTGTGTAAACCCCGATAAACCTACAGATATCTACTTGGTGGCACTGGAGTTTACTGTTTCGTCGAAACGAAACTTCCGCTATTCGCTTCGCTCTCGTTGAACGATGTAATTCCGTTTCGAGTACCTGCTGGCGCTCTAATCATTTTCGAGGCTGAATACACGATATGGTTGACCAACTGGGATAAAATGTATCCAGTCGTAGATTAACAAACGTCGAGACTATCGGTCACGGAAATAATGCTCCTAATGGATTTTAATGGTTCATTTCCGAGCACCGCGGACTGTGATTTTGGGAATCGTTATCAATTGGATTGAGGTTTTTTTAAATAATTTTTAATAAATCGACTAGCGAGCCGATTGAAATTGTATTATTTTATATTTGCAATTATAATTTCACTTATGTCAATAAGAAATTCAATTCACAGTACGAGCTCGTCTAGTGCAATTCGAATGAATGAATTTTGAAATTAATGCAGCAGCGTTAAGTCAAAGATTACACGAAGGAATCAATGACATGAGATATAATCGTGCTCTGTTCTCATTTCTTGACATATTTTAATCGATATCCATCGGCGCTTTACTACGATGTACAAATTTTATTCAAAGCCACGTGCGATCTTCTGGGTATGACGGGACCCCCATTCACGAGACGTCAAAGACATTTTCCTCGTGAATCAACTGTGGTAGATATCTGGTTAGAAAATACGAGTCACCGTGACGTCATATAGTGGAATACAGGAAGTGTATCGAGTCGGAAGTAATACGCGTTCGATTCACATGAAATTTTCATTCGACGCGAGCCCATGTGTTCACGATTAACTTAATCGACCTCCTCCAAGATCGACGGACCAAAGCAGATTGATTTCTTCTCTGTCAACAAAAAAAAAAGAACGAAGAATAAGAAGGTCCAGAAAAAAAGGAATAATTAGGTCACCTTTCCCTCCCTTGCGCAGTTAATACACTTTCTTACCTCCAGATGAGATAATCAAAAGTTTTTCGTCGCAGCAGCCTCTTCTCTATAATTAAACGGATTACTAATCCCAAGGGATTTAACTATATATATATATATATATATATATACATACATACATATATACCATCTACCTTCCCCAAGAACGAAACGTCAATTTATTCTCGACGCTCCTTTGGAATTCGCGGGATGGGCTCAGCAAAAGGAGAAACCACGGTCAAGTAGGGCTATATACGCAGGAGAGAGAAAGAGATAAAAGATAAAGGAAACCGTGAATAGCGTCCCTAGCCGTAATGGCATCGGTCAAAAAAAAAAGGGTCAGGGCCATTGACTCGAGAAGGAAACAAGTAAACAAGAAAAATGACCAAGAGGATTTCGCATATAGCGCTGGTCGAGACGTCCATTTGCCCCGTTCGATTCACCATGTGGTATGACGTATACAGATTCAAGTGTACAATGATACTGGATTTCGTATTTATGTGACGTACAATAATGTTAATCGAAAAATAAACAATCAATTAACCTCGTTCCGTTATAAAGGACAGAATCAATTTTGGATTCGTTAATATTAACTGTAGAATACCTAACCTGTCTGACCGCGAGATAAAATCCAGGAATCGTATAAAACCGCCCGAAAATAGTGTAGACACTCTATACGAGAAGCAAAGAGCGGTGAAGATTATTTATATATAATCTCTTTCACTTGACAGATTATCGATATAGTCGAGTGATCTTGACCCAAGGCCAATAATATAACGAGATATCCGACCCCGATGGACATGCAACTTCCGAAAACTAAAAATATCCCAATATCCCTTTTTTTTCGATATTAACGAAACCACTTGTATAAGCTTATACAATTATTCCTTTATTCTCATTGATCTTTTTTATGCATCGGTAGAAGCAGGCCCAGTGAATTTTTCATTTGTAAACTCATCACGGGTTAACGATTACCTATTCAATGCTCGTAAAATCGCAGTCACTAAGAATCTCCTTTATCTACGAGAGTGACTTATAGGTTACTACAATTCGATCTTGGGTCGAGTACTATCAGCCGGTACTGTACAATAACATTGATGCTGAAGAGCTGTAGATTCTCACGTAGCACTGGAGTACCCTTAACGAGTGTTCGAGAGTTTCCAATAATAGGAAGATGATTAGAAGAGAAGCAACACAGAGGAACTTGACATCCGAGAGACAGAGATTATTATTATTATCAAAAAGAAAAGAAAGATGAAACGAATTGAGCTAAAGTGCCTAAGATTACAGGATAGGACAGTTCTATATATATATCGGAAATATGTCTAGGTTAGGTTTCAAATGATATTCATACAATATACCAGATACGAAGGCTTTAGATATATCGATCTATAGATGCATCTATATAACTATTCGTATAAATGCAATAGGATATATACTTGGGATACGGATAGATATGTATGTAAATATAATACAAAAAGGGTATATTCAATTCGCATGGTAATACCGTACCTCCGAAAAAAGGATTGGAATATTCTATAGCATAGATACCGGGATATACGTAGGTACTATAACGCCTGAGATTCAAGCCCAATGGCGAGGGACACCATTGGGAGAAAGAAAGTTTCTCGTGATACCTTGAGAAAACGAGACCCTAAAGGATCGTGTTTCGCGTGTAAATTTCAAGCATCGCTATCGTTCGAATTCACGTCAATCAGTTGGGTTTTCCTGTAAGAATTTGATAATAGCTTGTATATCGTTGTAGACCGTCGAGCGGGTCCAAAATAAATTTACACTTTACGATGTCGTCACGTCTGAGAGTGATTGCCGTAAAAACAAAAAAAAAACGAGTATTTCCAATTGGCGAAGAAAATCGAGGAAAAATACACAGTCGGATATGATCAAGAGCGGAAGTTCCAATTTGAAGGAGCGCTGAAGGCTGATCCCGAGGAGTGCTACTATCCCGCCGTTAATATGGAGCAAGAGTCAGCTTTGAGAGCTAAGTGAGCCTTCATGTGGAATTAGATTTACAGTTGAGCCCTTATCGCACGCAGATCACGAGAATCGATCGATCTCATCGTGTATCAATTTCACAGTGGAGATCACTGTGATACTTCAGAAAATTTCTTTACCATATAATACTTGAAAACTGCACAACACGTGACCGCTTACAGCTTCCCGTCAATCGAAAGCTCTTTCGTATACACATATATGTGTAGGGGAGAGTGGTCCCATACCGACCGGTTTCGGACCACCACTGTCTTGCGTGTCGTAAACGTAAACTTTTGCTTCTGTCTCTTCTGTATCTCCCACTTAACGACACCCACAAACCTCACCAGCCGGCGGGAAACAGAAAAATGATCCCTCTATAGAGTACAACTTTGAACTCGGTAAAAAAAATTTCGATTTTTGGCACCCTTATGGCCTTTACCATTTGGGCGGTCGGTATGGGACCATTCTGCCCATGTATATTATTATAAAAATATAAAATTCTCTCACCCATTATCTTTTCCTTCTTTGACCCTTTGTCAAAAACGTTTCCTTTTTTTTTCTGTCTCACACGCAGAACCGTAAAGCGCCATCAGCCTCCGGCAAAAGGGTAAAAGGTCGGTCGCTCCAGTTGGAAGGAACTTGTAGGATAAGCTTTATTGCACGCGCTTTGAGTCTTTTACATTGGGTAGCCAAAATTGCGTAAAGTAGTATGACCACGCCTATTGGCCTATACGCTTGTTTACAATATGCATATATGCTAGATGCAGATGTGTATACATATATATCCTAAGGGTATTCCAGGAAAGAGCTAATTTCACATGACATTAGGTAAAGTAATATACGTGCTTTAGTGAAGTTTTCCTCGGAACCACACGTATCTTCGAGGCACATGTGGTTCCGACGTATCTACCTGACATGCCTCCCTTACATTCCTCGCTCGAAAAATTACGTCTTAGCTGGCTTCTATGTCGATCACGTATAATTGTTTACAGAGAATCCTAGCAATCGAATGTACCTTTGTCACGTAATTCGTTTAATTTAATTTCGAAGGATCACTTTGAACTAGTCTAATACGTTCATCCTCGTATGAATGTTAATTAACCCTTTAATTCTATACAGTCTAGAGGACTCGTTATACGTGCGTTATGTGTCGAGTGAAAGGAGGGATAAGTAGCAACGTTAATGAGTCTGTTGACGCAGGGAAAGATAAAGCTCGGTCCAGTTAAAAGATTAAAATATCTCGTTAAAATTCCATAACCAGCTTCCTACCAGATATTTTATTATTTAAGTATCTCCACGTGCGTGCGAGTCCTCCAGTTATTATTATTATTACATGTCTCATGTCCCAAGAGCGTACACGCAACGAGGTTACTCGCACCTTTGGCAATTTGTAGTTGGATCTTTCGATTATCGGACGATGATAAGATGAGAACAAGAGAAGATGAAGTTGGTGGAACAATCAGAGAAGCGGCTAGATGATGACAAGGGGAAGTCGACAATGGTGGCTGGCACTGGTCCAGCAACCGGATCCTAAGTAAGACAAGACACTCTTATTGGACCGCACCGTTGATATCTTTGACGTCTTTTCCACACGTGTTCATGGTAGATATTACGTAATGACGAAGACAGTGATACAGGCGAACGCGATTATCTGCAGGATGAAAATTTCAATGGATGAAAAGAACTAAAAAATATGATCCATTTCCAATGGCACTGAATATATGAACGAAGTACACAATTGAAATTGAGGGCTTCGACTGTATAGGAAAAACGTGATCCGATAGCACAGTAAATATCTTGACAATTTGGTGAACCATTAAATTCAGCACTGCTCTCGGAAGAACCAGGTCAGCCAGAAAAGATAAACCTCTGCGAGAGAGCTACGTTCAAACCAGTCCCGTCCGCAGGTATCGTTTTACCAACAGGAAAGTCATAACTCGGTTAGGCCTAGGTTAGACGCTGCAAGATCATTAAAAAAAACACAAATCAATATGAGATTAATATTTGTTCCTCCAGAAAGACGAGAGCTTGGAAATTTTTGTCGTTCCAAATAAAAGTCATTGACGTTACCAAGGAAGACGCGATATATTATCAAGATGGCGTCCGGTAATACAAAATGATAGATTGACTGGAAATTGGACGAGGAAGCGTCTTGTTCCCAGATGAATGACGAATACCAGGTCGACCGCAGGGCGCGTTTAGCGACTCACAGAATTTCGGGGATCTGCGCACTAGGTCCGTTTGGTATAGTCGCGTTTATATAGGTAGACCGCCATATACATGTACTGTACCATATAGATAGGTATAGTGGGTACAATGGAAATGGCGGTACTCAACATATCTCTGTATATATATATATATATGTATGGATTCGATTCGACAACGGAGTATATAGGTCAGGGTCGAAGTTGGCCTTCCGGAAGCGAATCTTCAGTCAAGCATCTTAGGTTGATCTCGCCATTCCCTATTTTCAGTTACGCCTTAGCCATTTCAACGTCACTTTTTTACCCCCTATCTTACTCAACGTCCTTGACTTTACAGCCCTCTTAAGACTTTTTATTTTCTTGCTCTCTACTATACACACCTCCCTAATCCTTAATAGGATCTATCGTTAGCCTCTTCAAGACGTCGTGGACCGTGGTTTATATATATATATGTACCACACTTGTGTATGTTCCTCATGCGGGTTGTGAATTTTTCTTTAAAAATTTGATTATACTCGAATTTCACGATTTAATATCATCGCTTCACTCTCTTTATTAACGAGACAGACGTGACATTTTCGAAATTTACACTGTGTTGGTTACGGTGAATAATAAAACGGCGAGTGGAAGAGATACGAGGTAATATCGAAGAGGCTCTACTTTTTGATAAAATTGAACAACGTTCGCTTTGAAGGCTACATTTTTATACGTAACTCTTCTTTTTAATTTAACTTCGACGTTTGTGTGTACAGGGTTATTTTTAAACCATTGCACAAAGTTGAATAATTTGAGTTCGTCAACGAACAACTGACGATTGTAAGTCATTATTATTTTTTTAATAGCAACGAAAGGTCACGTGGCAAATAAACTTTTTATAAACCACAAATTTACTGAGTCAACTTTTCGTCTGATACTTTTCACCCTTGTCGTCGAGTTCGAGGAAAACCTCCACAGCTCGCATGCACTATGACATAACTTACTTCGTAGACGTAAATCCTTGGTGAATTTTTCTGAAGTTTTTAATATTCTATAAAAGTTTCCAGAGTAGCTCTCGAAGCATTTTTTACAATTTTAACGAAAGCAAATAAAAACTTAATGATGCACCATGAGAATCTCAAACTTTCGGTATTTGTTTTCACACGCCAATTGTGAACGACAGAGCGAGTATCGTCCAGAAATATATGAAAAAAAATAAAACAAAAAGTTTAGCGAATTCTAAAAATACTAAAATAGTTATCTTCTACTTTATTTCCTAGTCTGTCTCTGACAGGAAGAGCCAGTAATTTTACACGTAGGTATCAGCAGCAGAAAATGTCTGATTTTCCTAGGATCGCATCTACCGTAGAAAAACTGGAACAATAGACTCAGAAGAAAAATAGTAGAAAAAATAAACCTAACAGCTTTGCCTCATTGAATGCGTATTTAAATAATATTTTAAAAAAGTAAAATAGTTATTTCGTAATAAAAAAAAAACCAAAAACCACGCACGATAAAATAATGACCATTCGTCAAGTTCGCTTCAATATTTTTTATCGGACCTTTCAATTTAAAACGCTAAATCAGCAGTAACTTCCTGAAAATACCGATGCAGACTTTCATTCGAGAATTCTCGATCCGAGGGACGCTCGTAATTACACAGGCGGAAGTAGGTGATTTGTCGACGAGAGGAAAAAAGGCCGAATTATTTGATCGTTCGAACAAATAAATAAACCAATCAGTACGTCCCGAATGAATTTGGTAGAGGGATGATGTGGGGGGTTGCCCAAATATATGTAAAGTCCAAGCAGCTTCAACCTATTATCGGTAATCGATATACGTATATATATACATATGTGTACATCGATCATCAGATATTGATCAACGCCCTTATTCAACGACACTACACCGACCTGTACAGTCATTCGACTTTACGATAAGAGCTTCTAGGAAAATGATTATTTAATTTTTCTCGCGAAAGCATTTTTTACAAGGACGCAGAATGGACCTTCGGAAAAGATAAGTTCATAATTTCTATAATAACGAAAATTGCCGTACTTCAAAATGTATACTGAGATAGACTGTGCTCGGTGGAAAGCTGTAAGTATACTCGTATTCAAATTATTTAATATGAAGATAATATCTTAAATTATCGATAACGCAAAAAAAACGTTCATTCAAACATTTGACCCTGCACCAATTCCATATGCAGAGCATTTCCTAAATACGTGTTCGCGCATATGTTTTCTTCATCAAAATATCAGCTGCCCGTGTTTCAGCATACAAACCAATCCACAAGTACATCGTAAGGGCCTCCCTCATCCTCTATTAATATCACAACCTTGAACATTATATTTTCCACGTGATTAGTGACCGTCCCGATAATCGTTCGTTCGAACGAGTCACAGCGAAGGGGGTGGCAGCCCTTCAGGACATTTTACAAGGCCTAAAGTTTTCCATAGTCCGACATTAAGGTTCGTCATACGACGTTCTAATAAGTGATTCATCATTTTCAGTTCAATTAGCCAAATGTTAATTCCTAATTAGCCGTGGATATCAATAATTTTTATGAAATTACATAATACTTCCCTTATCTATCTAACAATTCACCCTCCATTTCATATTACGTTCTGAGCGATATTTAATTTTTTTTTTAATATACCTACATTTCACTCACACCAAAGTTTGTACAGATATATTTTTATTTCCGTGTATATCCCTATAGGGTGCTTTTTAATTTTCCTACCCATACATTAAATATCACACCTCTAATCTATAGACGAAACTGTATATTCCTATAAGTAATCTATGCTTAAGGAATATTTCTACAATATATATATGTATAGCAAGCATGACGATGCACGAGATACAAATTATGTACGATTGATAAAGTGCACGTATACACGTAATGCCGTAAGTGCATTCTGAGTGTGAAATACGTTTGACTTTCAAATAAAGCACGTCCACTCGTATTTCCTAATGGAGAAACTTGCACACGTGTCATTTTACATAATTTATGTAACATCTAACAGCGAGTTCCTCCAAGGACCATCTATATGCAAATACTTTCAGAGGTCCCTTATAAATCGCAAGTTGTTTTTTCCAAACTAGAATCAGATGCCGTTCGGAGTCTGATACTTCGCTTCAGAATTTTTATGTTCGAATATAATATTGCTGATGGGTAATTATGTGTCGCATGTCAATTACAGATATATTTTCCTTGGTTACTGAAGGAAAAATTTAAAAGACAATTCGATTTTTTCCCCACTGAAATTATCTATAATTCATATACTCCATGTAGGTATGTTACTCAAACCCTGAAATTTAATGATATATTTTTTCTTCGTAAAAATTCAAAATTTCGACGCGTGTTTCATGCACCTCAAGAAACTATTGGAAATTCACAATGAAATTATTTCATTTGTATGAAATCAATCGGTTCCACAAAGATTCACTCGATATCTCGCACGGCAATGACTATTGGATAAATGATATTTCGTCATACTCATATAATCAGTGCACTGATAATAGGGACTGACGTTGCTATGCATTTGTTTTCATTTCAACAATTACAGTTCCAATCCCATAGCATTTACATAAGTTTAAAAAAAATAATTCGCCTCCTACCTACCATGCGTTACCATTGACTTGTACTTCGAAAGAGCGCAAAATACACTCCACCTTACTCAATGTAATTAGCTCCACGTAATTAACCATACTCACGAAAAAAAAATACTTCACACACCGAAAATTAATTGCCTCCAAAAAAACACCTGACTACAGTACCCTAATAGGACATGCTAAACAAGGTACGAAAATACGTTAAATATGATTTGACCAAAATGCATCTCAACATATGTCACAACAAAGAATGATAAAAATATTAAAAACCTAAAATAAATTAAAAATTTCCAAATGTACACTTTTTATTCGCAATACTTATATTCTAATTCCAAGCAGCTTCACGAGTACAAAATTGCGTGAAAAAGTAGCCGGCAGTCTTACCCCCCCCCCGCCTTCCCCCGGCCCCCTCCCCCACTCCCCTCGATGTAACGCCATAACCAAATAAATTATGCACACGCTAATCGATACGACAATTATCTAATGGACATGCACATACTTCATCGTACAGTTACATAATAATACATGAACCCAAGTACCTACACTTTGTCGTACACGGGAATATGAGTACCAGTCGTGCAAACAGCGACACTTCTTATATATCCTATTTGAAAAAGTATTTCACGATAACGAGTTTCCCCTATCGTAATCGTTCGCAATGCATCAGCAGGAAATATTGAAGCTCCTACAGGTCGATTCAAGAAGGTCCAGGTACGCGACATAAATTTCACAAAAATAAGTTGAAGCAGAGCCGCATAAAGTTCGCGTGGACATTAATTCGCGAGAGTGCGCGTGCTGCGATGACGTAACTGATACAGATCCGTACAAGCGGGTGAATGTAATTAGGGCAAACTTAGGACAAAGATATGCGTCGCCGCTCTGAAGAGAGACCAGAATAATTGGAGTATTCCACGATAAAGCCAATTGATTACCATTGAAATTGAACCGCAGTAACGATTCGCAACGAGCTTCGCTGAAGAAATTTATGGAATCGAATTTTATTGATTATTCAACAAGAATATTCAGGCAGTGGCTAATGGCGCTCCGATCGAACATAAAGTTCAGCGAAACATGTAAAATCCTGCTGTATAGGTACAACGACCTCCGCAGTACATCGGAGTTCGTTATACTCTGATTATTAACAGCTTAAAGTCAATCACGGTGCCCTACAATTTAAACGAGTCCTCAATGTAGTAGGGAGGCTAGCAGGCTGAAGTAAGGAAGGGGAAGAGAGGGGATGACCATCGGTGAAGATTGACCTTTACGTATCGTATTTTGTATACGGGTGTCAGGCTCGATGAAAAGGTGCTGTCAATGACGTAAGAAGGAAGTGAGTGTAGCACGTGTCAAAGTACAAGTTACAATAAAACGTCGAGATATAAGAAGACGCAAAAGAGACAAGAATAATGTACCAACCATTTCGTTATCTATCTTAAACCCCATAAAACGGCGTGTTCAATTATGTGCCGAACAAAGAGCGTCGGGTACCAATGGGAAGTGGGGTCAGGAACCACAGAGATGCCATTATCATCAAACACTGAGAATGACTATCGTAAATCCGCCTGAGGTGTATCACGTATTTCTATAGTTGGTCGTTTTGCTATTTACCACAGTCGAGCGAATAACCTGACATTCGCCGCGTGATTTCATTGTAATCCTACTAGTGGCTCACCGGGTATATTATATGAATAGACATGGTAGACTTTAGAAATGCCATGCTCTATCAATTTACTTGGGCGGGGGTTGGGGGGGGTTAACACGGCAAATTATAGGAAAATGCGAATCCACTTGGCCGGTCGATTCTATGCGAATTTAATTAATTAAGATCTTACGAGCCATTAACGTGTCACTGATAAGACCCGTACTGTACACATTGACATCTATAATGGTCAAAATTCGACTGAAAAAATTGTTACTTTCAATGAATTTACGATAGATAACATTTTTACTGTGTTAAATAATCGATTGACATCGACGTGCGATTAAGATAAATTGTACACTGGAAATAATTAATTATTCTCAGATATTTTTCGCGATATTACTGACTGCACTGTCTTTCGAAATATTTTATTATGGGTAGGAACGACATAACTTGTACAGGGACTACATACGCTGTATTACGTTATGCATGAGTTCACGGTGCAATTTTGTTGCTGAAAATTTTCGAATCGTGCTCCTTTGACTCTTATACGTATTTTAACGCTCGTGCGCTCCTGGGCGACTGGTTGAAGTTCCTGAATAATTTCGTAACTTCAGCTTGGTCAAATTACAAAATGATTATCGCGTACGACGAGAAACTTTTGTTCGCCGTTGAAACGTATTGCACTGACCGTGACATCCAGTGACAAATTAGTTGGGTTAGTATACGTATATGTACAGTACGATGCAAGAACGCAGTTTCTATGTTCATTGTATGTCACTCTGTATGTACTATGGAATAAGCTTCGCAACAATTCACGAACCACAATGTACTAGATCTTGCATATACGATTTACACACGCTATAGGATTTTGAAGGTACAGTCGGACGAAGCTATTGAATTGCGTTGAAGAATGCCAAGAGCTAGAATTTCATGTAAAAATGTTCTAGAAAAGTTTGGATTGACAGTAATTTCAACGTGCATTAATTAAATACGCTTGAGGAAGATGAGATTCTCTTGCTCGCGAAAGATAAAGGATATAAATCCCTAAGGATAATTAATTATCGTATTATATGTATTAATTTTGGCTGGATTTGCCATCCAAAAGATTAACTTTTCTATGTAAGTACGTAAAAATTTCTTTTAGGTTGACTATCGAGCAATTACGTAATACACGCGCCAACCACGATATGTCAAGAAATACTAAGTCACTCCCGCCGAGAAATTACGAAAAAAAAAATGTCAAATTCGACTCTAACCTTATCAGGTGATTCACTTTTGAAATAGAAATTTCGCGCGTGAATATCGAGCCGTCGGATATACGTATCTCGAAGATCAATTTAATAAACAATTTGAATTGGTTCGTCGCATAGATTCATGGCCCTTTTTTTCATTACTTTTACCGCGTAAAAGACGAAGGAACACGAAATCGAAATGTTCAAGTTACCGATTGCAAACCCGAAGTGTAATAGGACGTGCAAGTGGATATCCCATCATCTCAATGTAGCTATAAAGTTTCCAAAGTAACGAAGAAGTTTTTCGTGGAAGCGTGATTTTTGGAAGACAGGCTAAAAATGTGCACAGTGGTGGTACACGTTTCTCGGTGTGTAAATTGTTTATCGTGAGTGATCGTTAAATTGTTATTTGTCGGACAGTACGAAAACTCTTTAAAAGGTAGTACGAGATAAGCAATTTCCACGCAGCCGGACATGCGATAAAACGACTCCCTAAGGGCGCCAGTGCCACAACTATATGACTCCGGGTCCTTCGGTTTCATTGGCTGAGGAAATTCTGGCGAATAAGCCGTGACGCTACGACGCCCAAGGGCTCGATTCTCCGTCGGGATGTCTGTCGAGATTTTGAATTTTTCATTGGCGCTTCAACCAGCTCGAGATAACCGAATTGGATCGCAAAGTTGTGTCTATCGTAACCGAACAATAACCCCTGTGTAGTCATTTAGTATAAATTATCCTTTGATCCGTCGACAGATGCGCGGAAAATCGATAGAATGGCCCCGGCGGCATCCACGAAACAGACAATATACATAATACTATTCGCGTACCCACGTAAACTACATAAACATACATGCGAACCCAAAAGCATATGAAATGTGTCCGAAAGGGGAAACGGTGTTAAAAATTCCACTCCATAAATGTTAGAAAGAGACAATTCAAAGAGACATGTAACTATAACGTACGGTACAATTGGAAAGACATTGCACGCTCTGTGTCAGGCTTGCAGGGCTCAGTGAATGCACAATTTAAATGAAACTGTGTGAAGAGTGTGCCAGAAAATTGTATGCTCTCTATCCCAGTGGATATCCCGTGCTAGGGTAGCCACGAAATGTAAATGTAGAGAAAGAAAAATTGCTCGAAAAATTTTTCTGGCTCTACGACTATGTTCCCACGTATACCCGGCGCTTACACTATCTTCATACGGTATACATATATGTAACGTCATACAGTACCCGGTAGGAAATGACGAAAGGTGAATGCAAGAGTACGAAAAGAGTGCCAAAAAATTATACGCTCTCCGTCTCAGTCAATACGAGTGCAGTGACTAGGAAATTGCTGTGAAGAGTAGAAGTGCGAGGGTACAACGAGCTGTGCCAGAAAATAGTGCTTCTGTGGCTATTTCACTGTGGAATGCAAGAGTAAAAGCGAGAAAGATAGATATAAAGTAAACATCACCCGACAGCGTGTATAGGGCCGCAAATCCCTTTTTACGTACATCACGAAATTCCAGGTTTGTCTGTAGTGAATGTATTTTATATATCATAGATATAGACATGGGATACCCGTGTAAATTTGCAATGCTGACTTTGTGACATTCGAGTAATAGACTAGGTTAGTCAAGACAAAAAAACATTGTGATACTGACGATTAAACACTTTCTAAGTTAGATTAGGTTCCTAAACAGTAAATAGCAAATACTGCTGCGGTAAATACTAAATACTTGAACGGTACAGTTACCTACATGGTGAACACACTAGGTATGCACAGTAGAATCTAGTTCACGTTCGGTATTCACAGTGTTCCATAGTAATTCAGCACACGGATGTTCCTTTCAGTGCGTCCCGTGAAAGCTCGACAGTACGTACAGGGGTTATCTTTACGAGATTAGCAAAGGCACGGGTCATTCGAATTTATGAGCTTTCGTGTAAATTCTCGGCGAGCTACGGACAAAGCTTAGGAAAACCCAAATGACTTTGAATATTGGAAAAGTCTAGGAGTAACGTGGAAGGCGCGTACTTTCCTGAATTTCGATACACTAGGAAAAGTTTATTCTGAGTTTCGCTTTATAGCACGAAGTATTATATAAGCTCACGGAGGTTCTTTAGAGCTTTTTTTTTTGTATCAGTTACTATTGAATAGTGAAACATCAATATTAGTAAGAAAATCATATTGAGTGTTATAGGCAAAATTACCTATACGAATAATGATCGTTAGCTAGGTTCTTGAAAAATGAATGGTGACCATAAAATAGAAAAAAAATAATAACGTCGACTTCTTTTCGATTTTTTTTACGGTCGGTAGAGAAAACGTTAATACTCGCACGAGTCGTGACCACCGAAGGAGGTGGTCAATAAATTATTAAGAATTTTCGACACATTGAATTTCATAAGCGACATGTGCATTTCGCGAGGTACCGTATAGACGTGTTGATATTCATTTATATCAGAAATTTTATAAAAAAGTATTAGACCTCTGCAAAATCGCACTTTGCTTTCCAGGGGGGAAAGCACACCTTCGCCTTACCTTATGCGCTTCTTCACCTTATGTAATTTCATATCGGCAATGAGAGAATCGGCTCTGCTGCGGCTACCAGCAAAGTTCTTAAGATTAGTTATTGCGAAAGAAAAGGGGATGAATAAGACACGGAGATCCAAGAAGACAAGACCAAGAAAAACCCCGAAGACAAGCACTACGACCCTACTAGCTATCGTAAACACCTACCACCCTACCTAGTTAGGTCCCCACCGGGCCAATACAGACCTAGATGGGATCTGGACCTAGACCTACAATTTCTACTAGAGAAGTCAGTTAATTGTTCACAAGAAAAAGTGGCTCAAATTATTCGCCCATGCCACGGTATCCCACGGAGCCAATAAACATGAATATGAATATGAATATGTGATGTGTAAACAGTGATTTTTCAAAATAACATGCGTCCGGCGTGCAAAACCATAAAAGCTCAAGTGAATGGGAGGATATATGGAGCTTGCGGAAATGGGCCAATTCTCTCTTGGTGAAACTACGGAAAAGTGTCAATGATAGAAACGATAAAGTCGTAAACAGTTTCATTCTACGGAACAGAGGGGAAGTTGCCTCAGTGAATGAATATTCCGGAACGAAAGATAACAACAAGCCCAAGACGTATGAATAATGCATACTACTAAAAGTTTGAGCTTTACTTATTTTAGTAAGAAACTTGTCCGTTAAAATCTTTCTCCATATTGACCTATTCCTCCTCTCATTATGGACATGGCTATTCGCATTATCGTCATCCGCGCGTTGAAGCTTTTAAAGTACAAGGCAGCACAGGATATACATAGCTTGATACATACACACACAGATATATATAAATATATATATAGTATATCGAAAATTAAGAGATCTTCGAATGACTTTATATTAGCTTCGAAGGCGAATAATTAATACTTTTACTGACTCACCAATAATTCCGTGCGATCTAGAAATTTAAAGCCTCATTTGAGCCGATGTTGTGGTGACGGTGGAGGCAGCCAGCTGCTTTGATGATAACTGACTACATGATCCCAAGGTTACCGAGGTCATCACCTTAACAAAAAAAACAGAAGCATATATAACTCGAGGTACCGCACGGCTAACTTTCGGATAAAAGCTCAGAATCGATACGCGAGCGCGCAATGAATTATTAAACAATAAATAATGACGGGGATAGAACCTAGTAGTTTCAACAAGTTTGCATGAATTTGACAAGAGCCCATAGGACAACCTTAGTGGATACAACGAGCAATTATTATTCATGCCAAACTTGTAAGTTTAACCTTGAAAATGCATATATATATATATATTATCGAAGTTTTTTTATATACGCTGGTTAAACAGCTAGCATATTGATACTGCTCCATACAGACTCCTTTTTACAGATATGTCATTCTTTTATACTTGACTTTTCTACTACACGCTGACGTTCCTTACCGTAGTCCATAGAATCTTCAAATACAAAAATATATTCGTGACAACGTCAGTGGACAGAAGATAATGACAGATTGCTGGCATTAACTTTATCGTAATTGCGAGCTGTCAATTGCATTGGCTGCACCTACGTAATCAATAGTCCCGACTAAACACAAGATGAATTAGTGTAATTTATGTTTTATTTGCTCGTCACAGCTGGGCTTAACGTCCTGGTCATTTATCAAGCCGTGTGTTTTTCGTAAATATGTACATTTTAAAGCGTGTGTTTGTGCCTTCGATACTTGAAATACTTTATAATCAAGCTTGACATGAAATGCTTGAAACTCGCCATTTCGAGACGTCCGAAATTCATGGTTCGTTCGGGATAAGATTTTGTTAACTAATAACGTCAACGACGTATCACAACATCTCGGAGTTATCGCGTACACGTTTATTGGTTCAGCACGTTACAACGGTCTATGAAGACTGAACTGCCGTCTTATTCACCTTTCTTGTCCTAATCCCATATAAGCTTATTTAATACAATATTTAAAAGGGTGTATATCTACAAGTGGACACGCGGGGGTAAAGTACCAGGTACGCCTACAGTAAACCAAGTGCATGGATAATCAATAGATATTGGTTGATAACTGCGGAGCACTTTTCGGTTCCCTTATCAACTCCACATTTAACATAGAAATTTTTTTCTTACGAGTCTCATACTTCTCCCGAGTGGTACATCGGCGTTAATAACTAGAGATAATTACTGAAAGTTTGAATCCAGTCAAATATTGCAGTCGCAACGTTTTCCGCGAGAGGAAAGAAAATGAGAGAAAAAAAAGTTCAGCACATCTTGGACTGTTTCCAACCTGCCTCGAAAACCACTTCGTGAGTTAATAGCGCGAAGAGGCCTGTTACTCCACTTGAAAAATACACCTACTCACCGATAATCTAGATACTCCCTTCAGAAACATCTTCACTCGTGAAAATCAATATCTCCATGCGTTCACGCACACGCCGAATGTTTCGTAACTTCCGCAACGCTTCGCGTCCCAATCCGCAATTGTATAACATATATTCGAAGGCTGACAATAGTCTCGTTTAAAGCAAACCAATGGGAGCTCATTAACCTAACGAAACTAACTGCTTTTCAGCATTACGATGGCGCAAGCTTGCGCAAATCGCAGAGGACTGCAGTTCGGCCGTCTCGGTTCGACAGTTAACTTGACTTCGTAGTACCAAGCAACCTTTCATCACCAAATTTCGATCCCCGTTTGGCCATTTGACTTGCAAACTCCAACGAAAATGTTCAGTTGTATATATATGTATATATATAACTGGAGAGCATAGGTGGACGATTAAACCAATACACGTACGTTAACCACGACCACCGATTACCTTAATTGGAGAGCTGGATGCGAGTCTACTTCGCTATAACGCAGCAAACGAGTAAAGGACGCTGAACAGAATTACTGGATCTTATTTTCGTGAAGACTAGAACGTTCCACGTCGGGAAAGGAAAAGAAGGTAAAATATCATAATGAAAGAATTCGGGAATTTTTTTCTTTCGCGGTCCATTTTATCAATTTTGAGAAAAATAACTTTTTACAGTTATAGTACAGTTGACTGAAAAAAAAATTGGAATACAACTGTAAAAGGGATACTCGGAAAATGTTGGAAGCTTAAAAATACCGTATGATATTTTTAATCAAATTTTTTTTTTAAATAAAGTTTTATTGCTCTGACATTTCAAGGCAATTGATTTACGTGAAATACGTACGCGCTTTGTGTACTGTCATTTTTCAGGAATATTGTTGAGAATTTTTTTTCCCACAATCATGATATCGTTCGTATAATCATCATGAAACAAATCAGCTTCAGATTTACTCAAAGTATCAATTTGGCTTAACCCTCTTTGGGATTTTAGCTACTTATCAACCGTGAATATGATCCTGAATATAGTTCTCGCGAAAGGATCATATTTCGCGATCAGTGAAATTCTCGTGACCTAAGAAGCTAGGAAACTGCCGTAAAGCGAGAAAAACGAAAGTTGATATGAATTTTTTATCGATTTTGTTTCATCAAACTTTCGGTGATTTATTTTCCCCGATAAACTGTTTGATGTTTTCAGCTATAGATGTTTTCAGCTAAAGATATTTTCAGCTGTAGCCTGAACTTGCTATTGTGTCTTAAATCGATGTTGATTTACCACTGTCGCCAGAACAATGCCGGGCGCTTTACCAATGCGGCAAATTCACCCGAATGATACGTGCTTAAAGCGCAGCAAGATGTGTAACTATAACGTGAGTAAGTAGGAGAGCAGATTCATCTGACTTTGTGAACACAGTAAACTTCGAAATAGCCTCGTGGAATGTAACAACGTAACTTTTGTAATCGTTCGTGAAGACGATACCGACTACGTTATACATATTTCTACTGTATGATCTTCAAGTTCCTCGAATTAAGTAGCAATTAAATATTTATATCAGTTATTACATAACTTAGACTATGCTTAACGAATCTTCGCGATCTCCAATTAACACAGTATTGATAACTGATATATCGGCTGACATCAGTAAAATGGTATTTATAAAATAATCGCTATCCAGTATTATACTATTTGTCTCCACCCCAGTTCAGTACAGCGAAAACTGTGTAACAGCTTGTTGGACTGTAATACTGGCAAATGAGAAAGGGTGAATGTTCATACGCGCAGCGGAGAGAAATGGAAGTAAGGGCTGAGCCTAAAATATGTTGAGTCGCCACGTTTTTTTATAGGCATTTAACTTGATTTACTGCAATACCGTGATGGTATAAAGTACACTCTAGTTCGCAGGAGATTCACAGATGTAAATAATTCCTTTACGTAATTCCACGAAAAAAAAATTCGCAAATAAATAGATCTCGCGCGCAATGATAAATTATTAATAGGTATATTGGTGCTTGGTTCTATCATCATCGAAATTCCCTGCCTGACTCGAAAGGTTTGTGAACTTTCTCAGCACGGAACTTAATAGCCGAGATAGGTATTGCGTCATAACCTACATTGCGTTGAGCTTTAATTCAATGAAATTTACAACGCACAAATTTTATTGTACATCGAATAAAGTCCATTGCTTATTGTAACATGTCACAATAAAAATTCATTTCAGATATGATTTTACACTTTTCGTCACACAAACTCTATATACTAAATCCTAAAAGAACCCTTATTGAAATCTGTCACTATCTTATGTATATAATAATAAATAAAATTTTCAATTTTGACCCTCGACCTCGATTCTCACTATACTTCAACCAAATCAAACAAAAAAATCTGCCAACCGAATTTCGATCTTCGTACAGTAATGTAGAAAGTTCAAGCGGGGAACAGCAATACAATTTATTTCTTGTTGCCTTGTTTTTCTAATAGCGCATGGAGGGGGCAGTACCGTAATGGCTGTTACCAACGCTGCAAAGAATCCCCGACGGAATGCAGGACATTTCGCAGCTCTACGAATGTACACGTGCGAAACGAGAACTTCTGGCATGTTTTATCTCCCTTAAAATCCACGCGTCGCTCTATCCGCGTAAACCAACTTTCCGAAATACATCAAGGAACCCGTCACGTAACACAGAAGTGAAAATCCCTTGGGATGCTCGCAATACAGGAGGACCAAGAGCATACAGATCATGTTCGTGAAATATCTACAGAGAGGTAATCTGTTCAGAATGAAAATTTTTTTATCTAACGTCACCGGCATATAGAATAAAACTTATAAAAATATTTCAAAATTGTAACAGCCATTGCACGGTATTAAATACATTTTGAGGATTTCATTGAATTTTCAATTTTACACTTTTACTATAATTATATATCATGTGACGTGATTTTTCGATTCAAGGTCACAAGGCGACTCCGGCTACCGATTCAGATAACGTTCTCGCTTTCTGGTTCACTTCGTGTCGCCACGCTGCTCAGAAGCTGCGGTCTCGGGTTGATTCGTATAGTTACGCTAATGCTCTCGGAAGATTTCATTATTGTTTAGTTGAGGTCGAAATGCTCGAATCTTCCGTGGGGAGATAGTCTCGACCTATACAGTTGCCCGGCAGAGAAGAGTACCCGACGGAGACATCTCCACGGACCGGCAGAAGCCCGGGTGAGATACCGGCGCCGCGCTGAAGATGGGCAAAAGACTGTAGAGCGGGGGGAGATATATAGGTTTGATACGGCTAAGGTCAGAGGAGAAAACCCCTGACCCGAGTTAAGGGCTCACATATTTCTGCGCGCGCTGAAAATCGAGTAAATTTGGAAAATTATTATAAAGGTCATATGGTGTAAAAAAATTAAATTTTTGATTTCACATTTTTTATTAACTATTCAACTATAAGAAAAAAATGTTTAATTTTTTTTGGAATATTAATATTATGTTTTATGTGTATAAATTGACTACTGATGAAAAACATGGCGCCTCCTTATCGACATCGTAACTTCGCGACAAATTATGCAATCTCCGAAAATAAAAAAGAATCTTGTGAAATAATGTAGTAGTTATAGTCTGACGGAGGGAATTTTTTTGTTAAAAATAAAGAAATTACAGTATTTTAAACTTTGAAATGCAATTTTAAGAAAAAAATTAGTGTTGAATAGTTTATAAAAAAATTGTCCAACCAAAAAATTAAAAAAAACCTCTCGTCAGACTCTAGAGAAAACAATTATCAAGATTATATTAAGATTATATTAGATTAATAATATTATAATTACATTATATTATAATTATAATCAAGATTTTAAAAAATAGGTAAAAAATATTGAAAATTGAATGAGTCATCGTACCGACACTGTCTAAAAACGTAGCTTCGAGAAAAAAGCATTTAAAGTTTCTGGTAGGTACAACGTGAACTTGCGGCAGTTAACCAGGTAGCCGTCCCCACCCAATGTCACGTTTATTGCTATAACTTTGTAACTGAGAGGAATTTTCTTAAAATTTTTGTTTGAAAAATTCTTAAAAGTATGACAAATAAAGGTCTGTAAAGAAAATTGGATTTTTTAAAAATTTCAGGTGTGTGTGAACCCTTAAGAAAATATACCTTACAATTAATATTATAAATAAGGTATACAGGACTATCCTATTGTCTGCAATATAACTTTAATGCACAATACGAATAATGTATATTCGAGTACAATTTTATTTTGAGCATCAATTTCTTCAAGTATATTTACCTGCTAAAATCTCCTTAGACTGAGTGTCAGGCGAAGGGACGAATTTGCATAAAACAATAAGAGAGAGAATTTCTCAAACGAGACATGACTTTAAAGATGTACGCATCCTGGTGAAAATGCTCGAGTGAGCCAAGCACTGGAGAAAATTCATTTATTCACTGCATCCGAAGGGTCCTCATACGAGTTGTATATATTGAAAGAGGCAGGAGAAACTGTCGCCCTAGGACAATTACGTTCGAGCGTCTCTCGTCTCATTCGGATAATTCAATTCTGCTAAATGAAATTGATTTAAGTATGTCTCAAAGTATTTCGTTATTTCTTCGAGGTGTCCTGTCTCTTACTTGGCAGCGGATAAATCGATTGGTGATCCGACGACTGGGGGCAGCCCGAGGGCGCCGTAAAAAAACCGTCGACACTCAGGCTTCTCTCTTCCACGACTGGAAAAATTTGGACACGTAAAATCGGTTGGCAAAAATAATACATAATATTTATAAAACTATAGGTAAATTATAATACGTCAGATATTAAAATTGGTTTCTGTATTTTGTGACTTTTCATTAATTTTTCTGTTCCATGAAAAATATATATTTAATTCTTCCTGAGGAATTAAGTATAACAATGCACTATAGTGCCGTAGCAAAATTGGCACATTGTATAATGAATCTGTGTGATTGAGTCATTCCGATGATTTTATCTATTTTAAGGAAGAGTGGGAAATATCGGAAACAGTAACTGTGATAGGCGGCGACTTGTTGAGGAATATTGCCAGTAATATATGTGAATCGTTTGGCGGCTGTTTTCTCGAAAGTATGAAAATGTAGGAAAAATAAAGAAAAAAATGGTTATCCACGACAGTGTTACGGTTTACCTAAAAATATGGTCTGCATCATGAGAGGTGAGGTTACACGAAGCGAAGCCTACTTGCAATGAAATTATTCTGTACATAACGACGTTTAGCCCAAATTGATATGAACAAAATTTCTTTTTACTTGGCACGAAATATTTTTTTTTCTAATGCCCAATCAAACCTATGGTAATTTATTTGATTTAAAAACTTCCATATATGAAGGAATTTTCGGGACAGGATTTTTCAATAAAGACATACTTTCACAAAAAATTCACTTTCAACGTATTTCTTATGATTTTCGGAATTCTGTTAAATCCTACAGAAAATTCCCAAAGCGCTAACCGTACCAAGAATTTGTAAAAATCTACTATCGTCCCGCTACCAATGGTATCTTCATTCGGCATGGATTTGAATAAATCTAGAGCACATAGTATATGTATACATACAGATATGCATGCACTGTTAGTACACCATACCACACTATAGCTATATTGTAGCGTGTACATACACTATTTTGGCATATATGTATAATAAAAATCTCAGTGTATCAGACATTAAAATTCAAAAGTAACGTACCATAGATTTCCCCATACTTTTATTCATAACAAATGCTGCGTTATCAAATTTATCCCTATACATACATCTATATGTTTATACTACGACATTGATTTTCGATACACTTTACATGCTGTAAATACGATTATCATTAAGACGAATAAGAAGGCTCAATAATGACAAGAATAATTTCTCTCCAACTTATTTAACACTTGACAAGTAATGCAAAATAAATTTTTCTTCCACAACAACAATTTTATCTCCAACACAATCCAAACTACCATAAACAGGAAATTCCAATTTGTTCCAATCTAATTGTACGTGACTAGAAAAATGCAAAAAATTCCAAAATAATATATCTGTATCGTTGCCTCGATACAGTAAATCCACGCAGTCATATCACAGCACAACGTATGTGGCAGCCATCAACAATGTTCAAGAATGTCCCGTTTAATTTGATCTATGTGCAGCGAAAATATAGAAGGTGGAAAACTATCTAACACGTCCCAAAAGTAAATCTGACCTATGAAATTTCTACTGTCATACATTTTTCGTTTTTCCACTTTTACACGTTCACTCGGATAGCCACCATTGTTCCCATAGGAATAGCTCTATTGGAGCACGTATAAATATGGACGGCAGTCATCGGACGTCAGTCATACCATTGGGAATATTCGAAAAGAGAAGAAAAATCTTTGTCCCACCTTGTATAAAATTATCACAATACTCGCAGTTAACCAGAGTTATTTAAATGGACGCATAACCTCACGAGAAATTAAAAAGACAATAAAACGCCATTTGTGCTACAATTTTATTCATTTATAATAAATTATTTCAAATATCCTTTTTTCTATAGCTACACACAGTAAGTACCTAAGGTGCGAACGATACAGAATGTATTCCTTTTAATATTCCCGTTGGCACTGATCCAATGGAAATAACATCACACAGGGAAATAATAAGATTCCATAGAATCCAATGTTTCATGTCGAAGAAATTTGTGTTATTTCGCATACCAAAACTGACAGAAACGATAGCGCCATTATCGCGAGAAAAGTAACGAAAAAAAAAAAAAAAAAAAAAAACTTTCCAAATCCAACGATAATTTATGGAATTTCTTCTATGACCAAACCGACGGTAGAGACACCCCGAAAGTAAATAATTCAGTAAAAGTTTTGAACACGTGGCACGCTTTTAAATCTGTCCAGTCCATCGTATCAATAATGGCGAAATACTTTTTTCTCATTACTCTAGACATATCGTACCCAAATTAATACTGTGTCAAATTTGACCAATTCCTACAAACATATTAATACCCGCACATACGTTTGTACGCGCAATTGTGAAAATAGTGAAAAATAATAATTTGACCCTTATAACGTATAATTGCATACAAAACAACTACAACAATAACGATATAGATCAATAGAATTTTTCATTACAAAATTCGTGTCACGTCCACCAGATACTGAAAATGCTTCATCTTTAAAGCAGCTCAATACCCGTCTACCTTATACAGTGATGTTTCAAAACAAAAGAAATAATATAAAACTCTTATAATATTTTCACGTACTGAATACAAAGCCAATGTGTACGTCCGTAATCAATAATTGCACAATTCTGGTAGTATACCCAATAGAATTGCACAGGGCTGATTAAAAACTTTCTTTTTCCACTTTTATCCCACACGCAACGTGTAGGCATAGACACAGACTTTGAAATTAAACATTATCAGTTAACCATTCTACATTTACAAGCGTAGTTCGTTCAGGATATATTATTGCCGTGGAAGCACCCACGCAGAAGCAGTCAACTAATTTGAGTCGCAGCGGGAACCTATACCGAATTGAGCAGCCAATCACGAATCGGATGACCATTATCATTATGTAGTTTAATCATCGCGCGATACGACCCAGGGAAGCCCATCGATTATCGACCGTTAGCCACGGGAGGCGTCATAGCGCGAAGGACGACGTATCCCTTTTTTTTCTGTTAAATTTACCTAATTTCCTAAGGGTGAAATGCTTTTCAATTTGAAAGAGTAAATTACTCCTTGGACGGATTCAAAAATGTTTTTTTAATCAGATAAACCTAACCCCCTGCGGTTTAAATAAAACGAAAGCTTACAAACACTTGTCAAATTAAGACTCGTAAATAATACTGAAATATACAGAAATTACAAGGAAACGAATATCATAAAAACACAACTTAGTACTAGTAATATAGCAATGGATCTTTTGCATTGCATAACAGGTACGTAATGCTAAACATATATCACAAATTATACCTGAAATTTATTGTCGTTAATATTGATAAAAAAATAGGATCGAAAGTACGAGTTACATGCAACAAATCACTTTAGGGACATAATTTTTTTTTAACTATCAATCACTTATCTCCAATCTAATACTGTAAAATATATTGGAACCATTACGATACAAGTACAGTAAACCTTCGCAGAAGCCACAGATTTATTAGCAGATACGTACAGTACAGTAATGTTTGTCGTACAGTACTCTACACAGTTTCATGACAGCCTGTACTTGGTCTAGCTTTACGGCTCCCAAGTGATCTCCTTGCTCGTCGATAAAGTTTCGAAAACAACGATAGCTCGTTATACGTTATATTTAGAGCTAAAATAAAGTTCGTTCGTTACCCGAATAAAGGCATAGCTCCCAGTTTAATTTATACAGTTTGATTTGTCAAAATTACTCTCGCTACTTAATAATTCGAGAAATTGTTGCCGCGTCTTACTGGCTTAGGACTAGGAACCTCCAGTGACCGCGGTGGAGGAAGTCGTTCAAATCCTCAGTACCCGGAAGGGGACTACGTGAGGTTCACACGAGTAGACAAGGCGCGTCCGTTTACCTATCGTGTTACAGGCTTGAATGAAAGTTTGTCCGCTACATGACAGTACGTAAGACTACCAACCCTAAGTTAAATAGTGCAGTCGAATGTACCTACGGTATTACCGCTACGTACATAAAATAACTGAACGTTGTATTCGAGACTAAAATCAACTTGCAAACGATGCTATACCGCATAAGCACAGAAGTATCCCGATAGGAATAAACTTCATAGTAGTTGTTTCATCGAATATAATTTCCATTAAATTTTCCTCGTGTACAAATCCAAGAAGTCAGGACACCTCTGCCATATTTTAAGGTGAGACGAGCAGTGTCGTCGTAGTCAGGGAATTATAATAAATTATGCAAGAAATTATTGTTTGTCTTAGATACCACTTGAAGTTTCACGAGCAAAGGCACTTTACTACATTTCGGGATTTATGCACATACGTCACGTGCAAATTACTGACTTCCTCCTTACATACTAGATAATGTATGCTATGTAATATATATTAGTGGTACTAATATTAGTAAGATATATATGTATCATGCAAAGGATCAAGAACGAAAAAGCGACTTGTATACTCGGATCAGTAGCGTTATGGATAATTCGAAAAATCAATTATTATCACAGAACAGTCAGCTGATACACCAGCTGATCCAAGTTTGCTGCGAATTTTGCAAACTGGCATATATACGTATACCGATGGGAATTACGAGAGAGGAATAATTCACTTTAGCGAAATCATACGTAACCAGGGACCAGGCTAGGAATACAAGCGATGAAAGACGCGAACAGCTGTTACACTTGATGTAATGAATATCACTCAGTACGTGATATTAGTGTACAGCTTAGAACTTTGCTACGTGCATAAATCGGGTTCGGTTGAATTTCGCGGAGAGAAGAACAAGCGCGCTATTTAAATCCCGAATGAATGATGCTTTATAAAATCTACGAAGCTTCACCCGATGCACTTGAAAGCTGCAAATATCGTAGTCACGCTCAGACGAATTTAATCAGGTCTTCTTCGCGAAGTCTTTCCATAGAAATTTGTAGCAAACTCATAGCTTTTGTCTTATACCTCCATCCGAAAAGTGAGATGTACTTTGATATCGTTATGCTATTCAGAGCTGGAGACACATACAGTAGATTTGTTATATTTCTGGCACATTAAAAACATATAAACATATATTTATTTAAAAAGCGTTAATAATAGCTACAGTGCATCTAATATGTTTGCAATCCAATACAATTCTCGAGTGCCATGCATCATCAATTATATGAGGGGCACAACTTAAAAGAGTCACCTGAATTTGGAACTGATCTAGAATCGTATGATACGAACGGTCCTACGATATTTCTGTAGTCTCGTAAGCGGATAGCGTGCAACTCAAAGCCTTCGCGTCTGTTAAAATTGTCTCTGATCACCTATATTTACGATACTTCGTACGTATCGGAATTACGTGAACTGTAAATAACGTTTGATACAAAGTTTCCTTTGATAAGTTTCATTTGAATTTTTTTTTCATATATCCAATTGCATGGCTGCAGTATTTGTCAAACGCACGTATAAATCTGCATCACAAAGATTTTACTTAATTAAGATGATTGGGTTCAATTTTCATTTTCTATTTGTCTGAAGGTATTCGAGTTATAATATCTATTCCGCTACTAGAAGTGATACGGAACACAAGAATTGATGAATTCGTGAGGATGTCACTTGAGAAATTGCTTTAAAATGGACATTAGTTATAATTAATTGGGCTGGGTAACAAGTACCTTTCATCCAGCAACGACTGACATTAATGGTACGAGAGTAATCCCGAAAGCTGACGCTTTCCACTTACCAAAAAGCCAATGTTATATTTGTCCTAATCGTCTATGGATAATATATATACATGTGTATATTCCCTGTCAAATACTGTAACAATAAGCGTACGCTCATTGCAATTATAAACATCAGAGTGGAAATACCTTAAAATGTGCAATTAAAATGTTGATAATTAAAAAATATCCTTAATCTAGAATGATTTTACCACCTAGCCAAGGGATTATTTTTATTCGTCTCCTTTTTTCTGCTTTTGCAACGAAAAAAAAACGCCATTTTAAAACTAGCGTTCAGACAGCTAAAAGTTAATTAGAGTACTTAAATAAATTTTCCTATGAACTACTCGCAGCACTTTAACTGTAGCGTCAGGTTAGTCTTGATTAAGTGTAAAGCGTACGTGCATGCCCGAAGTAAAAATTTGCAGAAAAAAAATGTCGACGAATTTTTGTATTGACAGACGGCTTGCGTACTTTAATCGAAGAACGACATCGTTAGTCGAAACTGATGATCGCATAAATTCTTATCCGATATTATGGAGGATCCACTCCACTTAATTTTAATAAATCCATCACGGCTAATCCACTTTACGTTAATAGTCCAGACGATTGGACGATTTTGTAGAGATGGATATCCGGCCTATTAAAAAAAATAATTTAGACTGCGTTATATTACATGCAAATTGATTTTGTGGCAATTTTAAAAAATAACTGGCTCACAATACTCAATGATATTCCATCCGGAGAGCTGTACTGTTTCTAATAATAAATTTGAGCAAATTTTGTTTTTTAACTTATTTACTCACTTTTCCCCAAGACAGACTTCTTTAGATCTGATAACGGGGTCTACGAAAAATTGAGGTGGACGCTTGGAAAACTTGTCAATGTAAAACTTTGGAAATCTCAGAAAACTTACAATCTCTCTCTAAAGTTATTTCACGAGTTAAAGTTCGTATACGGGGGACTCTTATACGTAAAGAACCATAGGAAGATGACACCTCCAAAAGCTATTTTGCTCCTGGACGGACTATGCATGCAACGAGGCAAATTTGAGAGTCTGAGTCGTAGCGTAAAATCGAACTTTGCTTATTCCTGAATGTCACTGTAACTAACGTGATTCCACGAGTCCGATAGAGAATTTCGAAAGGAACTTTTCCATATCTATCCAACAATCAGTTACAACCAGTAACAAGCTTGATACTATACCGAACTAATTCAGTGTAAAAGAACAAAATATAACATAAGCAGTCATCCACCTGTACCAGATAAAAGTACGCGATCCACCGAATTAAAATAGGGGATAAATAATTAACGTTCTACAAAAATTTGCCTGAAGTCAATTCTATATACATATTTTAACGCGACCCCTCGATTCTCATATTCGCAATTTTCGTGCGCCTTTCTATAGCACTATATCATTATTAAATTGCAAAGCTCCAAATTGTCTATAGAGTGCGCGCGATTGAACCGATTCCGTTTAAAAAAAAATAATTTAAAAAGCTTCGACCGTATTCGAATACTTTTGCCCTGTACAACAAAGAGCTGAACAATAGAGGTCTGCACATTTATCGTGAAGCGGTAAAAGTGGATGCACTAATAAAAAATACATGATCTGCCGAAACAAATGTGTCAATAAATATACAGGTGGCGTGGAAACATACACCGTATACTCCATGCGCCATAACTCTATTCCCTAATACTCACTCTCCGCGATAACGTTACGGATACTGTCCGAATGCCATCATTTGTCCCAAAATCGATTGCAAAAAGGTTCCATTAGCTTTCGCGCATCAATTGATAGAACTTCGTCTGTCAATTTAACGATCTACATAATGAGCACAGGTTCATGCACCGATAATAATATATGAATTAATGATTACATAGGCGATCATAAGCGACAGTTTTAACATTGCTCGAGGTGTGAATCGGATAGACGTCAAATACCCGTATGTACAGATCTAATGGAATTTCAGGTTGCATCATACATAACTGTTTATTCCAGCTGCACCCGTGCGTCAATGCACAGCATACCCTCTGTTGTATCACTGACTACAGAATTTGCTATACATGTTATGACCAGGCAGTACAATTTCAACACACATGGCTGACATTCACATGCGTTAAAATCCACAAAAATATTTTTACCAACAGGACATATCAATTCTACCTTGAGGGGTCAGCTCCTTGTGATTTACAATATAAGAGAGTCACTCGAACATGACACTGATGTGGAAATACAGCAATAGCTGTGCACGCGCAACATGTACTTCTAACGTGCTGTATAGAAGAAACAAGAGTGCATATTTCTTCGATAACTAAAAAAGAAAAAAAGTAGGAAATGGATAAGACGGAAATATTTTTTTTACCCGACTACGATAAAATAACCATATTCCAACCCTGCAACGTGGGCGGAAAGTAATCAATTTTTTACCAGTGGGAAAAACAAGTGATTTTGCCAGCAAAAAAGTGATTATTGCGGGAAGAAAAAACTCTAAACAAAAGAAATGAGATGTGAACCTACACCTACATATTGTGGCGTTGTGCCGTTGCAGGCACAAAAATATGGCTATTTTATAAATAGTCGAGTAAAAAGTAGTATATGCCAGACAGGAGGAGCGCGGATTTTCACCTCGCACTCGGCGAAAATCACGCACTTTCCTCCCTTGTGGCATAAAGTACTATTTTGGTACACTAATTTAGAATTTGTCAAATTTTTCACTGCATCCGCAAGCCTGTGAAAAACAATTATTTCTAGCCGGTAATTATTTAAAATGTAAAAATAATCGTATGTTACTATAGATGTTCACCTATATTGGTGTCTGATAGGATATTTGGTAAGAAATCGATAATAGACAAAAGTCCCGGTAACCATATACCCTATTATTCGGATCACTCGTCTATTTACGGCTACAAGATTCTCCACTCAGAATACGCTGGATACGCGATCACCAGTAAAAGCACTCGCCAAAAGCGAATTCTCGACGTTTTTCTCACGGTTGCCATCATTTTTTTCACTTACTCGGACTCTCGTGGTATCTACTTCTGTGCAAATTGCACGAAGATTCGAAAACTCCTCGAAAAGCTCTTCTGTAACTGTCAAGCGTCTCTCCATTCTCTTACAGAAATTCAGTGTCCCATTGAAATAGCAAGGAAAAGGTTGAACTTAACGAGTAAGCTTGTTGAGAAAGGGAACAGATATCAATAAGAGTGATGATGAATGGGGTTTAAAGTTTTCAATAGGGAGTCTCATTAAGAGAAAACGCGAAAAAAGATTTATCCAAAACGAATAGGAAAGACTCGTTTATTTTCAAAACGAAAAAACTTCACTAATTTCATAATAGCGGACAAACTATTCGTGCAAGAAAAAAGTTATAAACATGCTCTACGATACTAGCAATAAAACACGTATTCGGAAAAAAAAAGAACAACCAATGAAACAGCCAGTTCATGAAATTCGTATTTTATAAGAATCTTAAAAGTTAGATGAACAAACTGATAAGAAGAAGAGATGGTAAAAGTAATGACGTATTTCTCAAGTAAATCTTTTTCCCAGTTTAAGAAGAAGAATAACGGCGAGTTGTATCACGGGACAAACAGTCACAAAAGCTGCGAGTCATAAGGTCAATCTAGGCTTGCTTGATGCGATGAAGGATAAAAAAAAACTTTAAACGAGTTGCAACGTTTTATCCGATTGGCCGAATAACGGTTTACTCCAACGTCCGAGAAACGAAGTATGAGATCATGAAAAAAATGTCACCATCCTTCAACCCTATACTTTGCACAAGAAATACGAAAAGGTTTGGTATCGAATTAGTATCCTGGCAATATTACGTAAGTACTACACATTTCACGGCAGTTAACCCACAAGTAATTTCGTGCAAAGCAGGAAAACCGCGTGCAACACTGACTTATGCGCAAGCATGTGCGATGCAAGCGGCTGCCAGGTACCAGCAGCCAGCTAGTAAGCTACCACCTGGATACCATATACCAAATGCGAGCTTAAAAAGTAATGCACCGTACCAAATTTTAAATCGAACTCGTATATTATCAAGCTGGAATGAACGCCAAGGTATCGGTTTTTTTTCTTTTTAACCTCTTCTGCAATTTTCACGTATGGCAAACTTCTGTAAGATGGCTGTACAAAATGCAACCAAGTTAAACCGGGAATTATTACCCGTTTAAAGAGCATTGAGTTGGGGTCACGTGATCATCCCGAAAGATTGACACTGGATTAACGTATCGCTGTTAAGTATCTGAATCTGACAATTTCATGCTTCACAGGCATTGTCATATGGTATAGTTATTTTGAAGTGGCACCTGATTAGGAAATACGTCACAATCCAATTTCAAATTAGGAATGTATTGTAAATATATGGTTATTCAAGTAAATTCCATAGCATCTTTAAGTCAAGATTCCTTAATCACCATAGAAATATAGATCCAATAATTTCTTACGAAGATCCATAAATCTTGTTTTCTTTTTCTCTTGTATCCATTGAATTTTAACAATTTGCAACGTTCCTCATTGGAATGCGTAGTGCCTTAAAGTTCGACTACGTGATACCGTTGCCCCTCTCTTTATATTTATTTGTTTATTCCTATTTCATTAAACTCCCTTCTATTAGCAGCTACGGGCTAAGGGAAGAAAACCTAAAGATCGCAGGTCCTTACTGTATTTCTTAAGCTTCGCTCTGATCGACGAACTTTAACCTCTTCGGTACGAGGCTCCTCAACCCTGTAGTACCAGTATACTAATAATGATAAATTTATAAAGATAACGATTCGCGTTATGTATGCATTTGGTGGCTGTCGACTAAAGTCAAAGATCATACCGAAGAGGTTAAACGGCTCCAGTTCAAGAACTAAGCACATCCGAGTAAAGCAGATGTCACTTTCATGATCCGCATAGTCTCAGAAGCAGTGCTGTACCCCATTGTTCAGTCAATTCCGGGACACCCTGTATATAGATATAGATTGTTTCGAACGAAACGAAGGCCAATAGCACGACTGTCGAGAGTTAGTACGCGATACACGATATATCCATTATTCCTACAATTCAAACCAGGATTTTTAAAAATAACGTGAAAAATTCTCTTTTTGTGTTTCTCCATTTCCAACGTGGGGATCCTCATGTTTTTCATTTTTATTACTTACGATCTTTGACGCTGCGCAAACGTAAAAGTGGGCAATTGATATTCGAATTTTTTTTTCCTGAAAAACTACAAAATGATATTTAGTACACTTATATGTAACTATTTACAGCATATAGAGCAATTCAATTACCTGGAGCATTATGGAGAGAATGTGCATTGCGAGAGGCAACGCCTGAAAACCGCGGAAATCTCCATTCGCTATTCCTTATGGCCAAGTAAGGCGCTCACTGGAATTCTCGAGCGTCGCGGCTGCATTGCAACGAGGAAATGACATTTTAGCCAATCAAAGTTACTGGCGCGTGAGATACTGCCACTACGTAATATCGAAATGTTGGAATATTACGGACGACAATATTTCCCGCCGTGTTATTGTTGATGGAAAAAATTTTCGGTCGAAAATGAATTACATTGTCAGAGCAGCAAGAGAAGGGTGAAGGCCAGGATACGCGGCTGAGTAATTAAAATAACAAGAATACCAAGGGATATCCGAGACTTAGACAGTAGGGGACGTGGGCTCAGCAAAAAAGGAAGAAAATACAAATAGAAAGAAAACATTTTCGCGAGAACCCGAAGCATCTTATATTTTTCCTTGATAAAATAAATATTTTCACCATTACCTTCATCTAACTCGCGAGTAGGCACTTCTCTAATTGGCGAATATTACTGTTTACATCGTTCGTACTCTAATTCTTCAGCTATCGTTACAAACTGTTAATCATTGATTAGGATACCCAAAATCGGAATCAGACTTTAATTCCAGCTTACTACGAAATACTGGAGTAACGATGTAGATTGGAATGAGGGTAGCTATTCTTGAGTAATCATACTAGAGCCTATCGAGGCCTGTTAATTTGCTAAAGTGCTTAAGCACGTGTCCTTTACACAATTAACACGTATAGATAGCCATGCGGTCAATAGGGGACGTACAGTCAGGCTTTAATTTAGCAGCCAGGGTGCCAAGTAACGCATGTTCAGTAGACACTTAATAGCTCTTCCACTATCCCAAGTATATCTATATAGTTCATTAAGTGGATAGATTTCATGAAAATTTTTAATAAAACGTGATTCAATTTCGATCGCATATTCATTGCTTAACGATTCAATAAATTGGAATTATTCATTATCAAAAAAAAAATTACTCCCCTGGTGCATAAATAATACATGTTGTGTTTCGTTCCCTCGATAAAAAAATTGACGAAATACTTAAATTACATCACAATGCAGTTCGTATTTTTACAATAAATACCGAGGTTTGTACAAACTGGTGATTATTAAAAATGAAAAATTACAAAAATTACGCAAAATTCTAGCGGACACAAGTAACGATGTGCATAAATAACCGACGAAGAAAAATGCCCAATAAATTGTTCATATTGTGATGTCAATAATGTGGCAATTAACATAAGGCATTGTAACAAAATACGCTGTCGCGTTATTAAATTCTGAGCAATTCTTGAGTCACCCTGTACACTGACTTTTGCTAAAATTAAGTATACAGCAGCATCCGTATTTTTTTCAGGAAGCAAGATAGTTTCTACTATCGATTGTACCTCGCGTACTCGACCTTCTTCTGAATTCTCATCGTATACGAAGGACAGATAAATTACGGATACGATATAAACCGATAACGACATGCCGATAACGCGTGCAGACAAAAGCTTCATAATGAAACGTTCAAATGTAACAGCTGTTACCCGTCACAAATCATATATGTATATGAGTGAGTGCTCGTGCAAGACCGCATATGTATTATATGCTTTATGCACAGTGAGAAGTTCGCGTAACTATTGCATAGAAAATAAGCCAATAGCACGGCTGACTGTGACCAACTGTTACGAAGTTACCAAACAGTCAATAATTTTCACGCGAACCCGTAAGAACGAGAGCAGTGAATTCCTACGTGAAATTCTCAGAGAAGCAAAAAAAAATTTAAACAGAAAATCTATATATGTATATTATCAATACATATATGATAGATTTATGGCAAGCTCCAAACTCCCGGTATACCAATGCCTGTGAAAGATAGTATACGATAAGAGACATAAACTTTCGCAATGTGGTAATTCCAAAATAAGCTCAATATAGGTATTTCGTGGTACCTATTTGTAACAATTTTTGAAAGACAACAATCGCAGACAATTGAAATTCCACATTAGATTTGCATATCTTACAAATTATTTTTCCTCCATGAGACCCCTCGATCAAATTGTCTTTTCAGCCCTCTTACTTTTTTTTTACTACCTTCTTTGGATTCGGCTCCTTTTTTTTTATCACTTTCTCTGTTTGTACATCGTACTGCCGTGAAGAAACACTTTTTTTTCGTTTCATTCAACAGAACTATATATATATATATATACCGGCCTAGAGTTTTTTGCCTGTTTCATCCCTAAAGTGGTCCTACGGCAAACACCTGAATTAACAGACAAACATCTCTAGAGTCACAGAAGCAGTCGTCGAAAAGACTGTAACTACTTATAAAGGACCCGAGTGTCCTTCTGATCTGTGCTATATAACAACGTCTTACATAATAGTATATGTATTACATATACTCACACGTATGTATATATATGTCGGCGTTTATCATACATACTCTTACCTTTACGAGAACTCTTAAAGCGCTCGCGGCAGTCCCCATCGGACCTAACGTTTCTCCACTCGCGAAAAACATTTTCGTGGAAAGCAGTCTTTAGTCACGTGGGCAAAAAACAGTCCGGCTAATATGTACACTAAAACGCTAAAGAGCTGCGTAATGCGAAACGAAATTGCAGAAATTCCTGCAACTCTTCCCGCTTGAGGGGGAGGAAAATAAAAGAAAGTTTAGGTGGAAAGGAAAATGATTCGAAGAAGACCAGCTGCTCGGATCGATGAATTCTACTTCTAAAATGGCCCTAATGTTGTATCGATTGCCTAATAGCTTTAACATCGTCGAAGTAAACTGCCCTGGACTCATTTGCCGTCCGCAACGTTCATAACAAAATCATTAAGCTCGGCTGTGGCCGTTAAACGGCTTCGACTCGAAATATTCGGGAACTTTGAGAATTGAAAAAGTTTTAGGATAATTCGTATGCTTCGTGGAAGCGACGTATCCTCTATAGATTTATAAAGTTTCCCGTCCGAATAACAAGGCTAAAAGATTGCGCAAGGAATGCACGAGCGTAGGCAGCAGCAGGTATTAAAATAAATTTTTCAAATTGTATTGAGCATTCTGAAAAAAAAATTTACTTATTTAAACTAATTCGCTAAGGGGGATGATAAAATTTACTCCATTTTACAGTCCCATAATGGTACATTCGGCTATGAATGAAAAACTGCCTGATCCCATTTCTACGGTTGTATGAATAGGGAAGAAAAGAAAGGAATTCAAGTATACCGTACTGCGCGACTTTTGCAAAGAATCGAAGCCCATTTCTACAAAACATCCTTAAGCTACTCTTTGTATATTATATAAGACTCTTTTTTTTCTCTTGCCAACTCTCTATTATGCTAATGCAATTCCAGCCGGGATTATTACTATATTTCGCGAGTCCTCCGAGTCCTTCGACCGAGGACTGCGATAAACGTTGCCATGCAACATTCACGGTTAAGATCATTAACATAACCACTGTCCATAAAAGTGACGCACATCTTCATTGATACTCAAAAGACCCACAAGAATTTATTCCGTTATTATGCGTGAGAGGATCAACGGGAACAATGAAGAAAGGTGTCAAAAAAAATTTCATTCCTTAATACGCGACGAGGAAAACTTATTTCCTCGGCAATTACGAATTAACAAAATTTATAGAGTGGTACTCCTTTCCAAAATATTATATCATACGTTAAATAAATATCTGTTCCAATCATTGTGTCCTTTCGTTAAAGATCAACGTAAACATGAACTTTCGATAGTAACCAAACAGTGCGTATCTATGAGACAAAATAATATACGCACCAAACGCACGCAGGCAACCGCAGCCATATGCAGACGCACGCAGGAAACACATATTCAATAGAATTAGATAGTTAGATAATAGACACAGAAAATTTGAGGCTTCGCAGGTTAAACAAAAAGACACACACGCACGCCCCTAATGATTATCGCGGCACTGCTGGTTGAAACGAATGACCCTGGAATGGAATGACCATTTTGATAATCGAAAGCCAACGCTTTATTACGTAAAGTGAGGAAGCTTAATGCACCCCGACTTCATAATTCAATGACACCTTTGATGTCTGTCAATGGACGTTGGGGTTTTAATCATCCTAATTGCATCCGGCCATTGTACTTAACGATAAACTCTACTTCTTATACATTGCAATACGACAGTTGTGTAACGTTGGAACATCTATCGAAAATTTATTTATATATTTTTTGGGGCGTTACGTAATTTCGCGCGATAAAAAAACGTTAGGTGGTTGATGTCAAAAATGAAAATGTTCAGTACAGCTACGGAATCCTCGGTCGTGTGTAATTTATGTACACGGGATGTTCATATCGAATATTTGCGCTGTGCCATCCCTTGGAATCTCACGGTTTCACGATTCGAACACGTATTGCTCGTTTTATCGAAACAGAAGTCCGATTGATTGCAAATGCTGTCATGCGAGGACAATGCGATCGACGACCTTAAATAGGATCTGAAGGAAGTCGTAATATTCGAACTTCTATTACCCCTGTATTTGCGTTGAACGTATCCCAAGAGAAGCTTATCCTTCTTTCTCGTTAGAATATAGAACGAGATAAAAAAAGTTTCAATGGCACGGGAGAAGTTATAATATTTTTAAATCAAGAAAAACCTCAGCGTATTGACTCTCGATATTGATTATTAAATTTACACTTTTCTCACCTGCACAATTTACCTCGGAGATGGCCGACCTAGTCAGCCAACGGTTTTCACACAAGGATCACTACTGGAATCTTATCCGAAAATACAATCCACTACAGAGAAATGTTGACCGACACTTCACAGACAGTTCACTGCGCGTTAGGAATCGCGACCGAAAGGAGAAAAGACGAACCTTAAACGACGAAGAGAAAGAGAGAGAATATCCGAAAGGAGGAAACAGGACAGAGAGCTAGAATATCGTATAACACTAAGGTGGCCGCGACGAATTGTACGATTATGCAAGAAGCATACGAGGAGGAAGTTTTAACGTGCACGCGATTACTTATTACGACTTATAGAACAGCAGCAAGTAGAGGAGGCGCGTTTTAGTCAGACAAGCGAGTCACTAACTTTCACTAAAGAGAAGATTCGATAGTGAAGAAAGGTTTATAGACAACCGCGTGGCAGCTAGTGTCGCGTCGCACTGCTGCTTCGCGGCTGCTATCCCCCACCACTCGAGCTTCGTCAACCCCCACTTCCACCATCTTTCTGTCCTCTAACCATCCCCAACTACTTTGGCGAGCCGACACACCCGTGAGGCACGAAACGTCAGCCAGAAGTCGAAAACTACACCTTCCTTTCTACCCAAAATCGCGGATTACGATTTTACTGCCGGTTCACTGAGCTCTCCTGCATGATTGACATTTCGGCTTTGAGGACAACAATAAAGTCCATGAACTAGACCAAGTGCATCTCTGCGCTATGTTCCAGATGATTTTACATATGTGTGTTTAAAATATAATAAAATATATATATATATAAAATATATGTCAAGTATTGGGTATTCACGTTAACTTCTAGTGTTTGAACTATTTACGGCACTTGGCTGGATTTTTCAACGCACCCTTTAGAATCTGGACCACCCTGTGAAACATCCATGAGGTTGACTGTCTGGATTGTTAATGGTTCTGCTGTTAATGACTCATGGAAAGCTTTTCAGAGATTCGCAGGACAATGCGAATTATTTTCTTAACATTTTTTGGGGTTTTGTTATTTGAAAATTACGAAAGAAGTAAACAGAACCATTCTTTTGGATTATTTCGATAAAATCACTCGATTGCGTCCATTAGGAAATGCAAACTAGAGTACGTTTCTACACATGTACAAGTTTGAAATTAAAGGAAAAAAAATTAGTCCTCTAAATTTTCATGAATTGTTTTAAAACCGTTATTCAATGTTGAACTAACAATTTCATATCCTCACTTCACATTATGACTTTTCCGGAAAACGTCGTACGTAAAAGTTTGCATGAATATTTGATTTTCCAAGAATTAGGTTAGTTATATTACATCAAGAGGAACGATGGAAAACGGAAAAGGGGGAATAACAATGGCTATCATGATTTTTCTTATATCTTATACTTACTTTTATAGTTATTTCCTCTCTTTGACACACATATTTGTCATTTTCCTCCATTTCACAGTACCGAGCAATAAGTGTCAAAAATAAGCTCATTTATATTACGTAGGTGAAAATTGATATTGCTTATAAGGATTTGCGCAATCGAAGCACATTTTTATTGAATTACACGTAAGAAAGATAACCATGAGAAATTGTACGACCAATTTGATCTGTCTATCATTATTCTCATGCTTCGACGATATCTCTTATTCTTTTCGGGTTCTCTATTTCTTTCTCTCCTACGTCCTTACGTATTTCTTTTTATTGCTAAATAGGCAATTTGGACGTCAAGTTCTATCAGAACCAAGAACGCGTCGGTTGTGTGTTCACTAAATATTTATGAGGGAATCTGATAGATAAGATCCATATTTGGTCTTCAATTTTAACACCTAATACATCTATCAACACATAGGGAAGAAAAGAGCTACAGAACAAAACATTAATAACTAGATAGTAGTCGCTGGCCATTGAAAATATTAGAATAATCGTAAAAATCAATATCTTCGTACAAGAGGTAACGAGACTCGAGAAAAACGTATAAGCTGCAAAATAATTAAGAAATGAATTGAAAAAAAAAGTTATAAGGAAAATATTAATAATTTCGTAACATCATGCATATTAATCTCTCGCGTCACTTTAGTAACGTAACGTAAGCCGAAAAGCTCAAGCGCCACGAAAAAGTTATTATTAACTCTCCGACCTCGAGTTTTGCATAGGGTGTGCTTCGCGCCCGTCACATTTCTGCAGATTATGCAATTATTTAAGCAGAAAGCATCCCAGTATAAATAATAGGTAAAGCGGAAAGTACACGATTGGAAACTGTGATTTCTCTAGAGAATCGTCCTATGAAGAATCTACGTCGCCATTTCAATCTGCATGATATGCCGTATGTGACATATGTAAAAATACTCCAGAGAAAAATACGAAATAGGACTTAACTTCGAAAATGTCAAATATCAACGCGAAAGTTCATATTGAACTTTGACATGAATTTCAATGGAAGCGTCATTTAAATTCGAATGCGTGTATTGACGTTTGTTGTTTTTTTTGAAAAAGTACTCAAACGTGATCAAACAATTTTTAACTTACGTATACTACAAGTCCCTTTGCCTGATATCTATCACGATATTTCAAAGTACTATACCCAGCCATAAAATACGTCAGGCATGTCTTGCAGTTTTATTATGGCCGTTATAAATCAGCCTAACACAGTAAGTATATCATATGAAAAAAAAATAAAACATACATAAAACATTGCATAAACTATGACACGCTATACTCCAGTATAACGGATTCACTAAAGTATCCTAATCGATATAGTGTTTATCAATCGTAATTAATACATCGTAGCACCAGCCTGTAATCAGGATTAGTCTGATGCACATACAAATAATAAAGGACACAGTGAATCCTTCGAAACTATCTTACTCGTTCGCCACTATCCAATAAGTTATATGAAGTTTCCACGCATAGCCAATAGTTGGCGCCAGGATCGGCAGGTCGATGGACCATAGGACGGATCAATTCGAAGCCCAAAGAATGTCTCGTCCAAAATGGCAAAATACATGCGAACGAACATTCCATTTCAAAACGATTTAACGTCACTGATGAGTCACGTAATTTAACAATTCTCAAATGAATGCTAACCAATTTAACAATTCATCTATAGATTCGCTGCCATCAACGAATTCTAATCAATTCTATCGGCGACGGTGGTTCGCGAATTCGCAATATAAACCGTTTGACACTCGAGTAACGTATTCGTAATTGGCTAATTAAATAAGGATCTAGAATACATTCGTCACTTAAAAAAAAAATAAACCTGAACAAGCAAATTTAATGGTTTATGTGATATATTAATCATTAATATTTTTAATGATTTTGCGAAGAAATAATTTTTAAATATAAAGGAAATAACTAGTTTGTCTGGACTGAGAACCCCATTTTTCGCCACCCCTGGCTCACGACCCTACTATTCCCTATTGCAGCTGTTACCTCGCACGTTACCGCACGGCTCTGTAAATTTACTGATTTACCATGTCATTTTGCTATGCAAGCAAGAATTTTCGTGCTGAACCTCGTGACAACTGTTAAAACCATTATCTATACTGCTAATGGAACGGTTTGCTCCATATTAGTGAATTCACGCGATCACTATCTCGTTCGGTACGGTTAGTAAGGCAGTTCGTGTCGGATAACCAAAGTGTAACCTTGAATTTGAATCAGCTGTGCTTCCCAATAAATAAATAAAAATTAAGAAATAAATGGTTTGCTATATTACTGAATGTAAAATCCTTCATTGCTTATAAACTACGTAAGTCCATGTTACCTTCTATTTTTATATCATCTAATGGATTATACCTTTAACCCGTAAATATTGTGTATCTAATACATTTATATAGTTTTTATTATACTTGTCACAAGTTTACTTTCCGTAATTAAATTCCATGACATCGAAATACGGATCTATTTCGATACAATGGGGGGAAGAAAACATATTTCCTTGCGTTCCCACTTCGTAGCGATAACTCCCAAGGGGCAGCACAGTGGAAAAGTCAGGAAGTAGAAAATCTGCAGATTTTATAAATCAGAGGTGGATAACACGTGCGTCCGTTTAATGCGTGTTGCGCGTTCCGTTCCCCATAATGGTTATGAAAGTCCTTAAAATGCACGAGGAATAAAAATATAAATATATACTTTTTCGACCTCCTTATACATACACATATATCCCTTCTGAAAACAGGGAAAACGTACTCAATATAATTAATGCCATCGAATAAAGTGAATCTTGAATGCGAAGGAAAAAAAACAGACTGAAGAAAAGAAGACAAAATATTCCTTATCCTTCTGAAATATGAAAAATCACTGATCATTTGATCATGCATACCAATCTTTACAACGAAAAGTAAAACAACGCAATCAGAACAGGAGATTCCATCTGAAACCGAATAAAAAGAAGCCTCTCTTTGTCACTGATTGTAAGCAATTTATCATCATGAGAACTGAAAATTTTCTCTCTTTGAGCTCGCAGCCGAATTCGTAAAATGCATTAAGCGACACTGTTTGATAAAAAGAAAAATCGTTTAAATTATATTAAATTTTCGTTCTTGCAGCTCACATTTGACCCTGATTATTTTACTACACGTTAAACATTCTTTAAAAATGAATAAAGTAAAATTTTACAAAGTTAGCCAATATATCCACGGTAAATTACTCAAGGAAATAGTCTTATGAAAAATTTAATTAATTATTATAACAATTATCGTCGATCGCACCGAATACAAGTACACTTGACTATTATACCAGAAATGAAAACCATGCCAGATATCGAATTTTTTATTATACTCGTATGTACGAGTATACTATATCATACTATGATTTTCGTCTTTAGAAAAGGGAACTCATCGATCGCTCATTGTTAGAGCATTTCTCGGAAGTCAAGTTCTAGGTATATCTTCCTTCGCAGCACAAAATCAAAACACTGTACATGCATGCGCGCGCGCGCGCGTATGTGTGTGTGTTTGTAGATTTCAGTTTATTTTTAAAAATAATTTCTATAGAATTTTTCTCCTTTTCTGGATCCAACGCTGCTCTCGTTTTCGTAGATGTGACGCGCGTGCTACCCTTTGTAGCTGTAAGAATGGAATAAGGCTATATAACATTTACCTTGGTATGACGTATACGTGGCTGTTTTGTATTATAAATTTTTTTTAGAAAATTCTTTTCCGAAGTTGGACTGGCTTTGTAATTTCTCAAAATAATGATCAGCTACAACTTTAGTGACCAAGCAGTTAATGCGGATTGGATGAAAAGTACAAGAATCTCGTGGAAGGGTTGAATAATTTCACAGGGATTACTATAACCAAAAGGGAGCACTATGACGTACTTTCGAAAGTAGTCAAGTCACTGATATAACTAATCATACGACTAGAGGAATCCGCAGAGAATTATGTAACACTGCACACGTTTGTCCCACGTAAATGACTGAGAATTAAAAAAGATTGAGTTTGCAAAGGATAGTTTCAAACTAAAATAATGTTCAAAACTTCATGTAAGAAAGATTTTGTATACCGAAAATTTCCGGTAGATTCACAGGGATTTTCTCAGCACGCACAAAGATTCTCATTATGACCCGAAATTTACATCTACCACATCTAAGGAAAAAATCTAAATTCAAAGACAACAAACAAGACTAAATTCAAGTACAACAAAGAAAAAGCTTTTCCCTTGTGTTATCCATCTCAAGTTTTCCCTAGGATACAGTCTAAGCACACACAGGGCAGCTTGTGTACCTGCTAAGAGCAGCGAGGATTTCCAACTGGAAAGAGTCGCTGCGTGTACAATTTACTTTTTTAAAGGAAACCCTTTGTACGAAAATTCCTGGCCAAATATTTTGTATGTAAAGGAGAGATGAGCTAAGTATTATGTAAGCTGCTATTCGAAAGGAAATAGTGAACGGTCGATGATTTCAGGACCCTACTGAGAGATGCTCTTAAGGAAAAAAAAAAAAGCTTAAAGCACGAAAAAATAGCCACTTTCTTGATTCATCATTCTCAGATCTGAAACGTAGGATTCTGCCTAATCTGAATATTCTAGAATACGATTTACCCTTTCACGTTTACGAAAACTAGATGAGGATTTTATATATATGCATATATATTTTTTTTCTAGAAACCGACGCGCGAGTAAATTACGAGGCAAAAAATTCTATTTACAAGATACATGGTACACCTACATAGGTAAACAATGTAACTGTAAGATCTTTTTTTACACATAACTTAAAAATCTTTAGTAATACTCATGAATCTATCTAACTTCAATGCTGCATAAACTACTCGTAAAAGGCTAGAATCGCGTGAGTGTCAATCAAACAAAAGTCACAAAGCGAATGTAGAAAATTACAGTATTGATGACATAATAAAAATCGATCGATCGCTGTTTGATTTCAACAAATAAAAATTACAATCGGTCTCTATTCCGATTCCCAGAGTTCACCCCGCAACTTGCTGAGAGGATAAACCGGAAGTATCATAAATTCAAACCCTTTATTGATTTTTTTCCGTAAGACAACAGGCGACCGTGCCGAAGAGTTTTCCTACATTATTTTCGCAGGCAAATTTTCTCGTATACTTAATATTAACCTTGAAACTAAGTAACAGTGGAGCATCGTAATTTTTATCCGAATTTACCTCTTCTTATGTCAGGCGTCAAACAGTATCTGATAACCAAGTGATTCTATTGAATTTCTCATAAGACCAATGATCTCACAATTTAGAAAAACTAATATTGATGGATGCTTTAGAAATAATTTTTTAAACAAGATTGTCTTATTGTCACGTGATACAAGAATTCATGGCTCTTTATCCAATACAATGTGATAAAAGATCGTATCCTTTATAATAGTTGCGATCGATACCCTTTGTTAATTGGAGGGTTCTGGCGTTCTATTAAATCATCTGACACCGTTGATCTTCAAGGGTCCATGTGGGTATAATTGTTAACCTCACGAACAATATAATATTTTCTGATACAACACTAACAAGTCCTAATAAGATAATAGCAAAAATTAAGATATCTAAAAAAAAATAAATATAACATTTTTATAAAAAATTATAGGAACGTATAATTAATATAATAAATACCAAAATATACATTAATACAAAAGCATCTGAACAACGTTAAAACGGTTTTACTAGCGACTTCAATAACTGAATGACAATCAGGGGTACGTTCGAAAACCTCTCTAGAACCGACTCTAGTATCATTCTATTCTCTTCGTAATAACGACAATAAAAAGATATCGAGTTACCCTGAGTAAGACTTCTGAACGCAACCCAGATTGCTTAAAAAGAATTTCGTGTAATCATTAATCCCGTCTTAATAATATAAGTGAAAAGTTCGTGCGAATAGCCAAAAGTCACAAATACATTGTTCTCTGCACAGTTCGAGTATCCTTTCACGGCACATTAAGAAATTAACATAAGGAAGACGTTTTCACAGGAAAGTTCACGGCTACTTAGCACTCCGAATCGAAACAAAGATATTAAGATGCTTCCAATCTGAAAGTGTCCCATGTTCTGCGCTATGCTTAAAAAACGAAAAGCCGCGCACCAAAAGCTTTTTCATACAAGTAGAGAATATTTCACAAGGGAATTGAATCGCGTTTTCGAACTCGACCCAAAACCTTCTCTTGCGTCATTTCCGCGAGTCAGAAACTTCAGATTCCGTCAATATTCTTTGCAATGTTCCTTGCGTCATGTTTTAATATGAAACTCGTGACCTCATTCTCTTTAAAGTTCATTGAGGTTATGAGGGAAATAAGTTGTAAGCCGATGATAAAAGATCAAACGAAAAATATATATATATATGCACGAAAGCCCAAAAAAATCCATTAAAAATAATGATAAAATGCATTCAGAAAAACGACTGTAATTATTGGGTTCGCATGAAAGTAATGAGACGCTTCAGAAAACTCTACGCATGTCCTTTTTTAAATTAATTGTTTTTGACCATATTCTATTGTATATACCCAAAAGCGGAAGTGTCTAGAATGTTCTACAACATACTAGAATATGGGCAAAAACAATTAATTTAAAAAAAGACATATATATGTCGAGTTTTCTAGAGTGTCTAATTACTTTCATACCAACCCAATATTTCCTATAATCGCATATAGTTCCACGTGCTAAATTTTATTTTGATAAGTATAATATTGGAAACTTGATTAAAGTAGAATGTATAGTGATATGTTTTACGCAGGATGGAATTCAATTTGATAATTAAAGATCCTTCCCATTTTTTATTCGGCAGATTCGATGGATTTTACGTATCGCTTCAGTCATACATAACATGGCAGATTTTCCGTATAGCTTACTGTTAAGTGAAGAAACTCAAAAGAGCACGAATCAGCTAAAGGCAGTTGGTAAGCCCTTGGCAGTTATAAACAGGTTTGTCGTAAATTCTAGAATTATAATATTATAAGAACCGCCTCAAAATAATCCACGTACCTTATACATGTCCTGAGGTTGCTTAGAGAATTCATTGTAAAAATAAATTATTCTCAGCATTGTTTCGAATAGTAACTTGAGTCGAAAGACTATAGTAGATACAGACATATATCCGCGTGCGTTCTTGCACGAGGGGCGTAACTGAGTTGCACCTCTCTTATTTAAATACGCTAACTCACGGACCTACAGTTTACCGCAAATTAATCAGCCTTTTCAGTAGAAGAGGAATAAGTGAGGGAAGTCAAAAAAACGATATAAAAGATAGGCGAGAGAAAAGGAGTTTCAAAGGAAGAACCGGAATGGAAAATTGAAATAAATGAAAACTAGAAAAGAAGCAGGAAAAGCTGAGAGAAAAGCAGGAGAAGCAGAGAGACAGGGCCTCATCTCGTTCATTTCGAAACGAATCTCATGAATTCATGAGACCCAACTTCTCCTCAGGAGAGATACGAACCCTTCGGGATTCGTGAGACTGGAGTATATTTATTAGTGCTATTTGACAAAAACCAAAATTGCGAGACACAGGGTCCTTAAGAAGCCTCAGGAGCGATGATAACAATATGTTGCGAAAAAAATATAAAAAGCATGAAGCTAATACCAGTAGTATTACAAAGAGAGTTCTGGATACAGATTCCTGCACCGACATTTACCGACACTTCGAAAGCCTTCGAAGGCCAATCATGCTAAATAAATACGTCGAAGTAAGCGTTAGTCAAATAGTGCCAAAAACAGAAAGCAATTGATCGAGAACGTAACAGACCAAACCGAAGCTATAAAATCGAAATCCCTTCATCAATTAATAAATTGGGAGTACTCACCGGAGCTGGATCAGCTAATCCATGAAGGCCGAGAACTGTATCCAGGGGACACTCAGGTGGGCACTGCACCTCCGAAACAAGCGCAGAAAATCGGCAGGATTTTCTGGTTATCGCGAGAGCAATGCGAGAACTACAGAGGCGAGTACTTTCTATGCCATATAGGAAATACAGCTAAAAAGACTATCAACAAATAACATGGGAGCGGGAGGTAGCTCGAGGCATCTCGATCGGTGCCCGAAGACAGACTGCCTTGCCAATACTCAAATTTGGGAATTAATCATTCTGATTGGTTGAGATCCCTATATTCGATAACTTTTATCTTTTCTCTCGAGTCGTCCCTTTAAACTGAATGGAGAGTGCTTCTTAGCGAATCGGTAAAAATAAATCAGAGATCCTCCACGGCCGCTTCCCCATTGGGGCATCGGGCGACAACTGGGTACAACAACCATAACTTGAAGGGAACTTCAGGCTTTTTTTAATTCCAGCACATGAGATGCCAACCTCATAGGCACCGCTGGACGCGAAGCTAGCAACTTTTTTTTTAATGCAATTCTTGTTATTGTAAAACATCATAACTATTGTTAAAAACCATCAGAAACTATGCAACTATGTTAGATCCCAAGGGCTTCACAAACCTGCGCGAGGCTGGGGAGGGAGGGAATCGTCGAAGCTTCTTGTTGGTTCTTCGGGGATGATAGGCAAAGGGCTACCTCGAAACGTCGTGCGAAAAGGTCGCCGGGTCTGGAAGCCATCCTGCATAATTTTGCAATTTATTTAGAAACTTCTAAAACCTCGCTCCTTCGCGATTCCTGGAATCGGACGTAAAATTCCCAGAAGCAGCCTCGATTCGTGGAATCGGCTATCCTCGTAACGTCACTCCTTGAAATCAGGCGGGAAGGGAGGGACGCAGGTCCACGACGTCGATTTAGCATGTATGAGAACCCTCGAAGGCTCTCGAAGTGTCGGTAACTGTGGGTGCAGGAATCTATGTCCAGAACCCCCCTTGTTATAACACTAACTCCTAGCCACATCTACTGCACGAAAGACCATAGCTATATGTGACATAAGGGGATGCATTAGTCGCAATCGGAAGATTCGAAGAGGCCATGTTACGACTACAACCTGGACCCGATTGACTGAACGAGCTCAGTGGCATTGAACGGAAGAACAACCCCTGTCTACCATGTCGCACATGAAGGTCCTTCAGCAAGATGACTACCATGTACATGACTTAAAATGAATCTGCACGCTAAAAGGGACTAACCAAATAACGCTTAGGCGGCAAGAACTTTGCCTGCAGAGAATCCACCACCCCTACATCCTCCGACTTAGCTTCAGGTATCGTGTGTCCCAACGCCCAAGCATGCACAAGTTATTTCATCTTGCAGCAGATTCCAAAAAAATCGACAAAGTAATATCGGACAACTATAACTAAAAAGTGCAGACTAGTAAAAAAAGTAAGAAAATAAAACAAAAGTAACAGAAGCAAGGAAAAGGGGGTAGGGCACACGTGTCCAAGAGTCCAACAGTAAGATGTTTTACAGCAACGAGAGCTCCAAGCTGTTACACTCCCTTATATTCTAGACCAAGGCGTCCGGGTACTGCCTGACAAGTGCTGCCACCTGCGACTGATTTCGCAAATTTTTTAACTTCTAGTAGTTTAACGTATCCTTCGAGGTATAACGTATTATTGCCGCGTGCGTAGACGCCATACATTTTTCCACAGTCGTAAATTTGAAGGTCAATCCATGCAAAAGTCGATCCCATCGCTTTAAAAATATATCACCATCAAGGTTCATCAATGATATCCTATCATTGATTGACTGGTACATAAAGCAACATTTTCACACGTGCAGACTGCCAATATCGGCGACCAATTAATATTTGGAAAAAAGAGATAATCATTTAAGAGTTCTCGATCATTCGTGCCACGAATTTTCTAGTAAAGGGAACAAGGAAAGAACCATACCGAATATTATATTATATTTAATTGGCACCTTTGAGATGAATGATTTTATATACACAATGGATTATATAGGGTACGAACGTACTCTATATAACCATTGCCATAATGGGTAGAAAGGTCTCGTGGTCTCCCGAAGTTACGACAAAGGAATATTATGAAGGCTAGTCCATCTCGTCACGCACCTGCTTACGTCGTTTCGTGTTCACTTTTCTCTGTGGTAGGACATTAATTTTTTATTTTCCCTGTCGTGCCTCACAGGACCAACACGATTTCGTTGCTACCTCCGGATAAAAAGTGGTGCGAAACTTCTGCGAGAGTCTGACTAGAAGAATCCTGTATTTGGTACTTTTGAAAATGTATGCAAATATATGATAGAACAATTATTGTACATCTTGTTAAATCCACTGTCTCAGATTACATGTAGAAATCTGAATAAATAGACTTGAAAGAATTTCTCGTCATGTTAGTACTGCTTTTAAGGATGTAAAATCTTGAATAACAATGAAAAAGCGTGAAATTACACTCTGACAACATAGTCAGTAAAAGCTTCCAGGGAGTACACCGACTTCTCGGAGAAGCTTTTAAACCCCAGTCCAGCCATTTGTGAAACAGAGTTTACCTTCCTTTGCGACTTGGCTAGGAGCCATCGATCCTCGGCCACCGTACGGTTATAATTCTTCATTATGTTACAAATTGTGAACATCATGTTCTCCGATATGAACAGGAGTCGACAGATTTTTCAAAATTAAATTGGTTCAATGGGGTCCTAGACAGATCCTAGACTTACATGGGAAAAAAGAGATCTCATCCGCCTTTAGTTGAAAGATTAAAGTTATTATCTTACTGTCACTTCCAGAAAGTCTATGCATGAGGCCTTTCCTTTTATTCAATTGAATGTACCATAAATTCCGTCGTTTTTTTTCTAGCTTTAGAAAAATATAACATGAAGGTTTTTTAAGCTTCAGTTTTTTTGTTCTACATCAAAAAGATACTTTTTCAATCTGATCCTCAATACAAGGCTGTCGGAGTTTGTGACTTATGAAACAAACGTTTTACTCTTGAAATACAATACTATGAGATACGTTAATTGAATATAATTTCTTACAGATCTAATTCTTTCAGATTACACATAAGTCATTGATCTCAACGAACTGCTTTGGATTTTAATCGAACGATGCACGATTTTGCATTGGTCGTCAAGCAAAGGATGCATTGTAAAGATATAATTAAGAGAATAAATCTCTTAGTTAGTAGGTTCAGATATACGCATATAAATTCCATTCTGTAAGTATGAGACTCGACTGTTTCTATCTAATCTCTTGATGATTCGCGTATATTTCTTTAATCCATTTATCAGCCACCGAACAACTGCAAAATGAGTCTTCAAGTGCTTACGGTTCAAACGAGTCCCGTTAATGTTGGCATAAATCAAGTTCGTGCCAGTGCGCACGGCTTGGTATAATAATACGCTAAGCGTAAAATTAATATATGAAAAATGGAACAAAAACGTTCTCATTGACCTATTAATATGTATTACGTCCATATGAATGTGACAATGACATATAGCCACTTCAAGAATCTGCGCATTTAATACCGCATATGAATTAGTCGATACGTATACGTGGCAAACGCGACGTATAAATTCAGCGCTGCTGAAAGAAACGATGCAGTCATTATGAGAGAAAAATCGGAGAAAAAGAATAAAATATATAGCAACCAGAAAAAGAAGAGAAAAAGGAAAGACATTAATCGAAACTTGGTAGCCCAATAAAAGTACCAGCACTCTTCTCGTAATATTTGAACTCGCTCGTTTCTCACCAAATATATATATATATATATAATATATACACACTGTATATACATACATATATTAATAAAACATAAAACTTCACGACTAATATACGCCATAGCTATAAAAATTATATTAAATTGAATCGCCTCATCTATATACTGCGAAAATAACAAGGATCAATTTCCTACGGATATTCGTATAAGTCCATAATCCAGAAAATAAACGCGCGCATTGGTCACATTATTTTCAAAAGAAATCATCCTTACGTATTGGAGCAATCAATCCTGTGACGTCACCCGACCGAAAATGATTTGTAATGATGACCTATCGCGAATACAGACATTCCAGGGAAAGTTCCAGAACGAAGGATTCTTTTTTCGAAAAGGCCGAAGGGCATTCGAATAAATGAATTTGGGGAAAGTAAAACTAATGACTTAATGAGATTGTAACTCAGTCCTTCACTAACTCTGATGTTATAATGAATAGAAATACCTTTGATCCCTTGCCCATGAAACCTTATCTTTCGGATCAGTAACAGAAGTTTTACGTTCAATGAAAATCGTTTTAATCACGACCAATCAGGTCGAATGTTCATTAGTGATCCTTCGTAACATCTACCATAGATGAATATACAAATATATACTCACTAACCTTGAATAATAGTAATAATATTACGTGTATATTTATTATTTTCAATAAATTATGCAAATTTACAATATATCCATATTGATATTAGAGTTTGATTGCGATAAGCATATCCAAAAACTGACACGTTACTCTAGACACGACAGAGATAAAGAATTATGAAACATAAGAGAACGTCTTAATAGGCTACAATATTACAATTATATAATCATTGATAACTGACAGTAAAGAGGACAGTCTAAACTGAGATAATTTTATAATTTATCTATCATATTTTTAATAACATTGATATGTTACCTAGACCTGATGACGTTTATAATTCCATCCGACTAACTACTTGTCAACTTTAAAACCTCCGTTCGTTTGCAGATACACGACTTTTCTTGAAGACTCGGCAACTTAGTAACTTGAAGATCTTCTGATGCACTACAAGTTTTCCACTTGGCGCGATATATTGAAATATATGTACGTGATATGTAGTACATGAAGATTCGAATACACGGAAAGTTTGTAAGTTTAAATACTATCGGGTGAATAAATATAATGCTTGAAAAATTGTATGATGTAAGGCACAAATAATGGTAGTGCATAACATTATCGACGTAAGATACGAAACGTATGAGTCAATGACATCCCCATTATAACACGCACGTACACCCCACGAGAAACTGCGACTTCTTTCGAAAATTGGATGACTACCAAATCTCTTACGAAATAGCAAAGTGCAATGGAGGTACTCTGAAAAATTGTTAGTTCCGTTGCCAAAATCCTGTCCGACGTAAGAAGCCTGTGGGAATTTCAAACGACTTGTGTCTTAGGTTAACGTTCTTTATTAGCGATCAGTTATGCGATTCGTATTGACTTTAAAACTTTGCAGTGAGCCACCATGGCTAACAAAATCATTTTCTGTTGTAGAATTGGCTCTGATGTATTTTAAAATAATACAACATATTTATGAGAAAATTGAAAAATAATACGACGCAAAGGATCAGGCCGGTAATTACGGAAAAATTTACATTTTTTCTGCCGAAAAATTTTGAAGCCCTCGTTATACCTATAATGCATAGTCGATACAAGCGGCCGTATTGCTTGCTTGGTTAAAATCCGAACTTGCGCATTGCTGATAGATATAAATTGTAGAATCGTGGGAAATTTATTTCTCTATAACAAATGATAAGTACTTAGACATGAGAGCTAATGGCTTACAAAGTCTCGTAACTTCTGTTTGTACTTAATTAGCAATGCAAACAATCTCAACCTCGGTAACTCAATTTACTGCATTAGCTGCACCTTTTATTATACTGATAAGTGATAAGGGATAAATAACTTGATTAGCTTTATTCTATGAATATGATGATCGGACAGTAGAAAAAATAAAATTTATAAATTCACTTTTAGTTATAAGCTATATTGATAAGCTGTTATTAATAGGCACATCTAAAAAAGCTTACACGCGTAATCACGTAATAAAAATATGAATCTTGTAGATTTGGTTGTACTTAAGATAAGAGTATAACCTCGTGCCAAGTAAGAGACTTAAATGACTTTCCTCTTTCCTTACCTTATGTACAATTGCATGTACTGTCCAAGTAAAATATTTAAACGTTTAAATATTCCATGTAACAGATTTAAGTCTGATGATTGTATAAAGTATGTCTGGAATAAGTCTGACAAATCTACATTGAATATGGAAATGATTATCCTAAGCTTTCCTCAGGCTAAAAGCGACTATCTCATCCGAGATGAATTTTTTTGTGCTGGATTTTTAAGCATCATAGGCATAAGACGTGTATGGAACAGCTGCAAAGCTGCTACAGCTAAAGTCAGAGTAAAGATTGTTTCTCAGGGTATTATCATTATAAATCTAATCTTTGATTAGACTGGCGAAAATATTAACAGCATTGAATATTTCTATTATTAAATATTAAAGATATTATGGGCAATTATAAGTTTGTTACAATTGCAAAATGCAGCACCGAAATTTGTTCAATGCGACTGAAAAAAAAGCAACGAATAAATTGTCCTTATATCATGTGGAACAAGTTATTTAATTTAACGTATTTGGTTTGACATATGTTAATTTATTCTTTAATGGAAAAACAAAAGTATCTTTAAAAAAAGCTTTAATCTTTTCAATTTGGGTAAGCTAATTATGATTTTAATACAATAACAGCATGATTAAGGAACTCTTAATTTGTCACAAAACGCTTTGGTTTTGATTACAAAGTTAAATAATCACGGTATAACCAAATCTTGTTTTTGTCACGAAATTGCATATTCCAGAAACTATTCCGCGTGAAATAGAATTCGCTAGTATGAATTCACACAGAGAACAAATTAAGCAATAGTCGACAAATTTACAATCAAGCTTTTAGTAACTTTGTTACTAGTTGTCAGCATTGTGGCATAGCTACAGAAACTAAAAGGTACGGTTGACAAGGGTTGAGAGTAATGTTAAAAACAATTTTAAAAAATGAAAGGGAGACAAAGAAACTTACTTTACTTCGGATTCAAGCATGGTTCACTGAACAATTATTTTATCCAATAAGTATTCTAGAATTCAACAATTATTTTTAGGAGCCGTCGAAGTGCCTTAAAATTTTTAAATCTCTGTAAAAATAGTAAAAAATCTCTGTAAAGTAAAAAATCTCCGTTGTATACGGTAAACGTATATGTTACGATAAGACGTGACAACAATAAGGAATAAAAATTACTGCGATCTTATATCGAAAAAAAAATGTTCTCTTATCCCATAAGATGAATGGCCGTACCATGGTACAAATGGACCAAACTATCATACCCATGTAAATATATAAGCGATACATACCTCATACATAAGATATTTTGACTATTTTTAAACGAGTAACAAACATTCCAAAATATTTAAATTGCTGTAAAGTTGCGTCGAAGGAGAAACGTGAACTTCAGCAACTAATTTGAATTTAATTATGATGACAACCGATTTAGAATAAGAATCTGATTGAATTCATATATTGTTTTCTATTTATTCTTTGTACAGTGATCTGTTCTTAGTGGAAGCTGAAGTGTAACTAAGTCTACGCCAAATTTTAAAAGGGCCTCGTGGGCAAAATTTTCAGAAAAAGAAGAGAGGGCAGTCCTCTGCATGCCATGCCTTAGGCCCTTTCTTGGAATAAGGACCTGTCTTTGAATTTTCGCTGGACAAAGACCTTCGATTTTCTGTTCACGCAATGCACGAAAAAGGGCGCTGGTCTAGTAAACGAAAGCTTGCAGTCCTTTTAAGTCTCATAAAATTTGTTGACATGTACCAGACACCCTTTGCATGAAAACCGAAGCCGTCTGTCCTCCAAGGAACCATCAGGGCCGAACAATTGCCATAAAGGATATCGAAATAAATATGCGTAATATATGTATACATTTTTTTATCCAAGTACACTTTTTCTCTTTGCAGCATTAACTTACATATAAATTTTTCTTGCAGAACCTTTCATGACTTGAAACATCACAACTGAAAGGAGCTCTACTTGGAATTCTCCACAGTGTGATTTCCAGATATAGACACTTTGAAAAGATCGCACGCTGTGTTAAATGTAATAAACGTACCTATAGGAAAATTTCAAACAATTGAAAATATATACAAATCAGCGATAAAGTCGAAACTCTTTCCTCACGTACAATTTTTCGCATCGTTGAGCACACGCCTTTTTTTTCTTACATCACGTTTTAAGAATCCGTAACATTGTTATTCGTTTCACGAACTTTGAAAGATACGTGTATACCAGTTTGAAAATTCAGTAAAATCGCATAAATTCAGGTTGATTACGTAGTCTGAATGCAGCAAACCAGCTAGACGAAAAGACACGATTATTTTTTAACAGATAAATTCGTAAGTCGGATGAGGATCAACAAAAATTGAGTAATTACAAGGCTGAAATGTCACTACGTCATGTTAACTGGAATTGTTCAAGCAGAACTTCCTGCGCTTCGCGAAGCGTTTTAAACGCACATATTATACCGCAGGTACCGACGTTACCCCATTATTTACGCCAGGAATATCAAAGCCTAGTCCCAGGGTAAGAACTTATTTACTGGTCCTTAGACGAATAACTGCTGACTAAGTTTTGGGCATATGTAAGATATTTGACAAATACCGTTTTATGTACTTCCAGGCGTAACACATAGCTATACACAATGGTTCTATCCTATCAGATCGTAACTCAACATAGTCCATAAATATTAATATAGGTAGACATGAATGAGAGCCTACTAAGCTGTAACATCATTTACGGTTGGTACGAATGAAAACTATTATTGTTCGTAGATTGAGAGAACCCTTCCGCATTGAGAACCATAGGAAGATGACGTCATAAAATGAAATATTGAACGACAGTTATAGCGAAGGTAATTGGACTATATCGAAAAACAAAAAATAAAATTAACGATCAAGAGCACCACCATTTTTTTTCCTAAGCAATTTTCTTGCAAGGCAATTCGCCGATGGACGATCGAGTGTCTAATTAAACAGTCGAAGCTAGATTGAACGTGGCTAAGCTTTTCCGCAATACGAGGCGTTACCGTGGTTATACGTTATATGCGGAGTCCGATATTTTCTTCTATTTTGGTAAACGAATAAATTTTCACGGCAGACATAGTAGCGTCTGGCTACCAATATTCCAAGGTGGAAATGGAACTTGCGAGAAGCCACAGGAAGTGGAGGGAATAAAAAGTGAGTAAAAGACACAGAAAGGATAAAAGTATTACGTGTAGACATTTTTATTATAATAAACAGGTACGGGAAGACGTGGTAAAATTTTTCTTTTACAGCGTCACCTGCGACATGACATAAAAAGCCAAAAAGTTTTGGCTACATTCCCTGATAAAAATGTAATTTGCGAGACTAAAAGGTACACATTTTTGGAATACCAAGATACCTCTTCACTTGAACTGAAGGTTCCAAACTTTGATCGTTTAATATCAAAGTATTTAATTTTGCCGTAACATATTGCTATGTCAAGTTCACACGAAAATTTTTTTTTCCAAATTATCGACGTTGTGTTTAAACATTAACAAAAAATTAAAGCATAATTACTAAATAATATACTCAGAATTTGAACCATAATCTGATAAGTCCTTACACGCCCTTTGGAGTACCACAATAATTCGCTGGACCGTAATCCTTCGTGAACGATCAACGGAGCATCTACCGAAACAAATATATAAATATTATATTATATACTAATATGTATATATAATAAACACAGCCAGCCCATATTATTATATACAAACCCACGTACGGGAGCTACCGAAAAACCCTTCAGAACCTTCGTCAACTGATAGTAGGAAGAGGACCTCGACAGTTTTGCCAATCTCTCGAGTGCCCGGCCATTATGGAGTTTGCCAGTGTTGTGAACGATACGCGCGCGCGTACGTAAGATAAAAACGGCAGGAGAGAAGAGAGAGAGAGGGGGGGTGCAAACCATTATAACCATTCACAGTTAAACCAACATGTAAAATCGTTAACCCGTCACAGCTAAAATTCTCGCTCTTCTCGTCTTCCATTTTTTATTTCGCATTTTGAATCGGCTTTTCCCTTTCATCCCTCTTTAATCTGACTCGCGTAGAAAATGGCTTACAGCCCCAAAGCCCTCATGTGCCAATTGATAGGAAGAAGGCCCTTTTATTAAATTTTCTAGCCAGAAACATCTGCGAACGACAAGCTATTATTCCACAAAATCCGTCACTGCCAAATAGAACACGAACATTTATCACAAGGGTGGTACCCGAAAGCTTTTCATAACTTTCGAGAAGATCCATTTTACATTCGTTAAGCTTTATGATAATTGTAAGAGCACAATAATTCACCGTGAGAATATAAGTGAGACGAACAATTATTTAAATAAATATTACGGAATAATAAGACATTGCAAGCATTGAAATGTCTTTATTATTGAATGCATCGTAACTTTTTGTCGCTACATTTTCCTTCAACAAATCCAAGTACAATACAATCGCGTATACCATGCTTAATAAATGGAAATGTAATTTTTAAATTCCACAATCTGTCGCGAGTGGTCACGTCGATTCCGACACAATTTTATTTCAAAACTCCGTACTATTTTCACGTGCAAAATTGAACTGCGCCTGCGCGTAAAATACTATGGAACGAGTAAAATTCTCGAGTGACGTAAATCAATCTATGTCAAACACACGTGCTCAATGCTAGTACTCCAAAGGTCGCTTATACGAAAAATCGAAATCCAAAATAGAAATATTCAAATCCCCCATATATTATTTTCACAAAATCTTCATTATCTACAAGCTCATAGAATTCATCTTCTGGAAACGTTTCGCTACTCCACCCTCTCGTTTCTTTATCCAACACCTCTTATCATTCGGTACACTTGAAAAATTCGATAACGCGTGTACTCATGTGCTTCATCAGAAATCATAAACTCTCTTATTCTCCAAGTATTTATTCTTCTCATGCTCACCATTTTTCCTTTCACATTCTTCTCTCCTGATACCCGTTCCTAGTCACAACCCTTGTCGACAGAGAGATTATCGCTACGCACCACATCCCAGGTTTTAACCTCAGGCGCTCGCAGCTGTAATATACGTACTTGTGAGAAGCATAAGACTTAGGGAGGATTCTTATCTCAGAGGAGGATAAACTTTTTTGCGAGAATGACCCTTGAAATTTATATGAATTTAGCCACTACCAAAGCACGTAGACTGCAACGTTCTTGGCTATTGAGTTTAATAGACATCTAGCTATGTATACTTATAACAGTGACGCTCAACTTCCTTATGAATGTCTGCTACTAAATTTGAACTCTGCAGTTCCAACTAATCGATCGAACGCAGAGAGCATTATGCCGCATTTTCTCCTGCAAGCATAGTTTTCTCTGATTATGTCCATTTCTCCAGTATCCCGTCGTCTCGATTCGCATGCTCTACAATAAATAAATAACTCAAATACTTGGTAATGTAATATTTTTCTTCCTTTTCTACGCAGCTATTCATTCAAGGTAACGTGAAATTTCACTATATTCGCATTAATGCATAGGCTTCTCGCGCGTACAAATACCATTACGCTCTTCCGTATGAAAATATGTAAAACATTGCCCAGTCGCACTTATTCACAATGAGAAATACTTTAAAAAAAACTTTAATATACATATGACCGCGTAAAATTATCAATAGTCCTGTGATAGGAAATTTAAGAACAGATATATCATATTAGTAACAAAGGTCAAGTATGAAATTATATCTTAATGTGATATGCTTATGGATTAAAGGTAATTAACAGGTACAATTCCGTATCATACTTCTTCTGATAATACTCAGCTCGTTATCTGTGCACAGTATGGTCAACAAGAGGTCTTACGATTTACAATGTAAGAATCCTTCGCGTAGAAGAATTACACCCGTGAATGTACTAATATAAGTTATAATTAATTTTGAAGCAAAGACTTTCAATGAAAGTACTATTACTCTTTTACTTCAAATATTTTTATTTATCAGTACCTATACGCTCACTCTTTTTCTCTCTTCTTTTCTCTGAAAGCTTAATCTCTTTTTTATAACTTAAAGTTATTGCCTTACGAAAGTTTACAAAACTGAAGTAATTACAGCTAGCTGTTTCTAACGCCAAGCTGAACATTAAACTTCTTCGTGCAGCATATCTTATTAATTGAATAAATTAAGCATATTATTCAAGGAATAATCGATTCGTATCATCTATACGTATTTCTTGTTTATAATTTAAAGAAAAATTATTGTTTTAATCGTATGAATTATTATACATGAAATGTTATAAGCAACGATTATAATACAATAAAACATTTTTTTACTGCCATCATCGCTTTCATCAAGCTATTGATATCGCTATGCTAGTAGTGATATCAGTCATATTATCACGTGCGCTTATGAACATGCGCGCATTTACCTCATGAACGTGATGCGCGAACAAAGTGATTTTTCAACTTGCGTCATTTAATCATGAGAATTTTTATCATTCTAATGTATAAAAATTATCTATACAAAACATTATAACACTCGGTTCAATATATAGTTTACTGCTTAACGCTGGTCGTGATTACTTCATATATTAAGATCGTGTACTGACGTGTGTATAACTTATCAAAGGATTACAGCTCGCGAGTGAAACACGTTAAATACTGATACTGTTAATGAAGAACATCTAGTCGTACGTTGAGAGGACTCATGTGAGACATTCATCATTTATTATCGTGGAAGGTAAATGATATTAATATTTATATTAAAGCAGTGCAGAGATAAACTATTTTTGAATGTTCTTTTTTTAAGAAATAAATTACTATCCAAAAATTATTGATTTTATTTTATCTTTATAGTACGAATTAGTATAAGACACAAGTGTGCACCAATCACACCTGTCTTATACTCATTAGTACCAACTAGATACAACAGTTTTGTAACAGATGCTCAAAGAAAACGCTGTCTGGATTTTTTTTTACATGAGACTGTTAACCTGTCTCAAAAATATTTTTTTACTAGGTTTCTCCTTCCTTGAAAATATGTTAGATGCCCATTACGTCACTACCATAAATTTTTAGGTAATTTTATAGTCATTTCTCCAAAAATAATATTTTAAGGTGCCCTCTGGCGAAACGTTACGGGGTACTCTTTGGAAATTTATTACAAAAATATTATATTCGCCATGGTAATATCAATAGATAGCAAGTGACATATAAAGTTATAGCTCACGTAAATATTTTTGTGTAATTGAATCGTCAACTGTAAAACTGGAAAATGTTAATGAAAATAATCCATTGTTGATAGTATTATTGACGACGTTTATAATGGTGCTAGGAAATATCCAATTGAATAACGGAAGTGTAATGTGCGATATTGACTTTCAGTCAGAATACACATATAATATACGTTCTATGCATTAAACGTATGAAATTAAATTTAGTAAAGCTGACACTATATATAACATATACAGGGTGAGGCGTAAAAAACAAAACATCTGAATATCTCTGTTGGATTTGAATATACGGGGTTCGTAAATATCGGAATTTAAATGGTTTGGAAGGGTGCACATAGCTGTCATAGTTTTTTTTTCATTTTTTGCCCGTTTTTTCAAGGTCATCAGAGTTCTTTTTAAATGGAATGGCATATTTTTTCTCCTTGCACATTGTAGCCGGCATTCACATACGAGATTTGGCTTTATTTCTGTTACCCTAAATGTTCAAAATTACTCTCTTGCACTGCGATACATTTGTTCAACCGTGTAGTAATTTACTATTCCGTAGTTCATTTCTAAAGGAATCGATGCACAAGCCCTGGCGATTCTTTCTTTCATGTTCTCTGCAGTGGTTGGTCGTTCATGATAGACTTCGTCCTTCAATTTTCCCCACAGACAGAAATCGAGGAGTATGAGATCCGGTGATCAAGCTGGCCTGGATGTGACCCGGCTCACAGGAATTGTTTAACGCAACAGAAATAAAGCCAAATCTCTTACACGTCGAAATATTATTTATTCCATATTTTTTGGTCGGAGGTCATTTAAAGGTCAGACCATGTTACATAGTTGAATTCGTTTGGATGCCGGCTACAATGTGCAAGGAGAAAAAATATGCCATTCCATTTAAAAAAAAAACTCTGATAACCTTGATAAAAATGGTAAAAGATGGGAAAAAATGAAAAAAATTATGACAACCATGTGCGCCCTTCCAAATCATTTAAATTCCGATATTTACCAAGTCCAGATCTTTAAATCCATCAGAGATATTCAGGTATTCTGTGAGAGAGAACCTCACCCTGTATATATGGTATAATGTAAAATAATATCTATCGTACAAGATATTACGTACACTTTTACGTAAGAAGAACATAGAAAAATTTAAATTATTTTGAGCAAAAAGAAATTTTTAGATGAATATTTCTCCAAAGAATATCGTTCTTGGCATATAATTCTGACCTAAACAGTAACGTTCGAAATTGAATCAACAGAAGTCATGAAATACAAAGAAGTTATTTTACATATGAATTCTTTCATGTACAAATTCATACTTTTATTCGTCATGACTCATGAACAATGAACGAAACTCAGACAAAAGAAATCTGATAAAACAGATTCGTCAAATTGCAAAAGGATACAGATAAAAATCATAAAAATTTAAGAAAGTTCCTTCTCGTCCGAACAGTTAAATAGCAATTATCAAAATTGTACAATTATCCCAGAGACAATTGGCATAAAACACGGCAGATGTGAATTGTAATTATTCACAAGATGATTTAATCTAATCAATGAATTAATTATAATACATTCGTAACTATCATCTGGTAAGCATGCGATAATCCCATAAAGACCAACGTCAAATATAAAACTTAAAATTTTTCTTTTTGAGTAATCACGTTGCAAATATTTGATTATGAAGCTGTTCCTGTTTGTGCGATATACGGTAATGCTGGAACTACAATTATCGACTCTTATCAGTGCATTAAGAAAATAGGACACCAATCGTTATCACGTTGATCTATAATGACAAAGTAAAGGTAGTGATATCTACGTACTCGCGCCGGATGTTATAGGCTCTTTCAAAGGTAACTGTGCACTTACCATGGAAACGAGTATTTCGATACAACGCGCTAATATCAATGTTTAAAACTAAGGTCTTTATGAGAATAAATATTACTCCAAAAATATCTCTCCTACTATAGACTTACATTAGGAGATTAAATACACGATTAAAAGCATGTTCAAAAAACGAACATTATACTTGAAAAGTTTCAGTAGATAATTTCATTAAAATTTGTATTTCATCAAACTCCTTCATTCATTGATTGGATCTTCACCAAAAGGACGTGAGCGGCATTGAAGTATGACACAATGAAAGTGACTTACGAGGTACGAGCGGCATTTATATGCTATTCCCAATTTGTAGCAATCGATGAAGTTTCGTCTGTTATTATTACAAAAGCGTAACGTCAATGATCGTTAGCTCTTCGTAGTGATTACAGGCTACGAATTACTTCTACATACTATAAAAAAAAAACTATAATAAAATTGCAGACTGAAAAGGATATAAAAGAAAATTTTAATGAAGCATTCAATTAGTAGACAAAGCTAATTAATTGAAAAACTTGTACTGCGATTATTATCTACATAAAAAAGTGTGACAACTGTACCAACTTCGCTGTCATAGTAAATAATTACCATGACGCTTTGGGATGCTGTGAAAATCTTGGTAAAGCACATTATGAAACTTTCCTATTAGAAACTTGAAAAAGTTTAAGACGTATAGTAAGTAAACACCACGCCACTGGGAAAGTATGTTGAATGTCAAAAGTGACTGAAAATCACATCGAAACTGCGTTAAGCTTTTTGAGCAACTTTTTAATGATGAAAATTAAGTCACAATGAGTAATAATTGCTAGAATGTGACAGGACAATCATCTTTTTTTGAGCTTATCTATATACAGTTAATATATGAAGATATTAGACTCAAGCAATTAAATTGAAGTATAATAGGATAATGCTGAGTTTGGTTTATTATACAGTGTTGCAAGAATTCTAACAAATTCTCAGAACATAAACGATAAGTTACGTAACTTTTTATTAATGTGATTTAAAGATAAGATTTTGAGAAAGAACATTTAATGATGCCGAAGTAGCAACATTTATTACATACGTATTTTCAAAGATAGTATATAGCCAGAAATAAACTTTTGAAGTAGATATTATAAAACCATAAATTCATGGAAGAAACCACTCCTGTTTACAAGAGGCTAAACGATTATTAAATACGGGAAGAATGACGTTGGTCTTTTACTGGCTTAAGACTGTAATAAATCACTTTCATATATTACTTATTGCACCACTGGCGCTGATCCAGTAATCCGTGCTTAATTCACTGCGATCAAATATGCTATGCTAGATCGAAAAAAAATTATGGAAACATAAAAATATTATCCTTCAAAAATTAATAGTCCAACGATTTCGGCATTGGGCTCTGTATGCATGGGGTAACATTATATTATATCGAATGCAAACTGTTATATGTATATAAATGGAAAATGGGTAATTATCTAATTCTTTCACGCATTAATAAAATTAGCTCCCTTTTATAATTAATGCAAAGCAGGTGTGATCTGAGAATTATATAAATTATGAAAAGTATTCTGAAATTAGTAATAAAGAAGCAAATAATATTTTACATTGAAGCTGCCGGTTACTTACCTCTAGAATGTGGGCGGTCCGGTGATAAATTTGGACATGGTTGATAGCATAAAATATATATATTACTCATTTACTAACTCATCTGTCTATTTGATTTTTTCAGGTTCTATTAGGGTAAATAAAAAGAATGACGAAGATGAATACTGCGCTATATACATTGCTTCTTGTAATGAGTTGCATTTACGATACCAAACAGGTAACTAGAACATATCACGAAAACAAATCTAACTGACATGAAGTTGACGAGTAGAATTTTCTAATAGGCATTAAAAGTTACTGAGTTTATAATAGGATTTGACCCTACTTGGAAGAAAATGCTTCAAAATCACGAACTTGACAAGTAAAACTTTTTACCCCGAATAGACATTTTTGTTTCATGAAAAATCAAACCTGAAACTCTCGATGAAAAAAAAACTAAAGAAAAAAAAAACAATTAAAATAATAAAATTAATTTTAAAATCCAATAAATTGTTCTACTTTGGCCAATAATAATAGCTTATTTCTTTCATTGAGCGTAGAGCTTTATATACACCGAGAATAAAAATCAGACAAGGCGACAGAGAAATCGTAATTAAGCAGCTCTGACAATTTGTATTCCCATATAATAACGGGTACAGGAGAAAACTAGTAACTATAGTCGATCCACGAGCTCAATTAATTTTTCCGACATATCAAAAACAATGAAGTTTCTAGCAAGCCACAAATGGTAAGATTTGATTACAGAGTGTATATGTGCATGGTTTCGCACTGAAATATAATTTTCATGACACCTGCATCGAAACTTCAAGTTTCAGTGTCTCTGCAGTCAGTCGAAACAAGCTAATTTCGGGTCAATGTCCCGGACTCCTATTAGCCGGTGCGTAAATTGCGAATGGTTTAAGTCAGCGGGCAGAAACACTTGCGTTTCTTCCCTAGAGCAAAAACATGCCACTGTAAGTCAAATTTAATATTCATCTCGGCCCTATTACTTTCTCATTGGTTTTTTAGTTACTTTGGTTTACTTATTGGATTTTCATTAACTAACAATTCTAACCGTGCAATCATCATAATTTACGCATACACTAATAGTTAGTTCCCCGCGTCATTAGCCTTAAATTAACTTCTTTCCGACTGGCTACTGACACTGAAACTTAGTTTCAATGGTTTTAAACGAAAATTGGTTTCAATGCAGATGATCAGGAAAACAAAGTCCGTGACAGGAGATAAAACACGATTTGAAACTTCGGGTGATGTCAGCTCTCGCCTGCAGCTCGGGCAGCCAACTTCACGCTAGTCTGAAATCGTCTTGTTTTATTCCTTGTCACGCAATATGCTATCAATTTTCTATTTTAGAATATATTTCCGTGGTGTTATGGAAAGCCATGTATTATTTGCTTAGGATTGCATTGTTTGCGAACTGTCAAAAGAATACGTGATGCACGTGGACCGACCGTGGATAATATAGATATCATTTTCGAAATATATGAAATTGTGCTTTCCGATTCCGGGAATTCAAATACATATGCATATGTACTCACGAACAGCAGATCATTATAGTAAATCCCCAGTGCTTCGGGTTACGACACGTTACACATAATGCTGTATGCATATACATTACATTTCGCGTACGTATATAAATCGATATGGTAGATAACACTTGCGCTTCTCTTTGAAATACACGTGCGTCTGTACATTTTGATTGTTCGCAAACGAACAGAGTAAATACGAATGTACTACCGAATAGTAATATCCTATAAGGACGCGATTACGAAATCACCGAAATTTATATGAGTTTCCATAAAGCCTAAAATTACTTCGTTTGATGTAAAATATTTGCTAAATCAAATATTGTTTATGTCTAAATACTGATACGTTTAAAAAATTCAAATAAGATCTTTAGAATTTTTTTAATTAGTTCAATCAGAAAATAAACCTTTTTACGCCTACATCTCCCCATTCAAGCCATCATTATATTAATATCTCGATTTACCACCAAGTATAGCAAATCAAAAACATATATATACATGTTTGTATCTCGAACGGAGTAAAAACTTTTCTTAGACTGCCGATCCAATGCTAATCGATACATACTAATTCTGATTCATCGGTTCTCAATTTTGTTCAACTCGATATAATTTTATTTTTTATACAGAGATCAACAGCAGATTCTACTAGCTATATAGCAGCAGTTGTAGAATATTCGCCCGTTCGCATGTCCAGCGGTGAATTGACGATTGAGACAAACGCCAAGACCTATGTTGGATTCATTGGGGAAGCCAGTAACAAGGTAAAGAGAAATTCTTACATCGTATTAGATTTATCGTACAGCCATTTCTGTTTGTATATATATATATATATATAATATTTACCTCAAACAAATTATCAACATGGCTCTCCAGTAAACCCAATACACACGTTCAATCAGTAATTTGACACTAGCTAGTAAAGACAGCGCACATAATTATTGCAGGAACAAAACAGATCACATCCATAATGAATAATTTGTTAATAAAACTCACGATTAACGAAATTTCAATACAAGTCTGTAAGTATCATAAACAAAATTAAAGAGGCAATTTATTAGCGTTCGACAATTCGCATTAATTAATGGACATATTAAATTTTTAAAAACTACGCGTAATATAGACCTTTGCTATAAACATGAAAGAGACTCAGTAAAAAACAACGTTAACCGGATAACGCACGTATAAGAACTGCTCGTGAACCGGAAGTAAAACGAGCACCACGTGTAGGCTGATTACCTTATCTCTCAAGTTAGCGATATCTGCATGCAATAATATTATACCGTGACCCATAATTATTTCAGCGCATTAATCGAGCTTAATTGTAACTTACAAACGTGAAATGCGCGTTGACGAACGTGTTTGCGAACAAGAAGCAATGCGTTTCTTCATTATCCCTTGATCGTACTATATAGCTGTATACATTTCATGTTTACAAACCATTTTTAGAGCTTGAATTAATTGCATGGGGATTATAAAATATAATGAAATTTGCAATGGGCTTATATACTTTAGTAAAATAAGTAGCAGCATATTAAAACAGTCCGCAGTGACGGGTTTGTCGTCTAATTTTTTAATGCACAAGACCATCTGAGACAAGGCAGATTTCATGTTTTTGACATTTGAATATTAATAGTGTTAAATTGATTTTCAAAAAACATATTCCTAACTATATGCAATACGTATGGTCATGAAATTCTTTAATTGAAAAAATAATTTTTCTCAAGCCAATCACTATTCTATTCTATTTGATTCTCCTCTTCTTTGGCATGGCCTATTGGACGTCGAAGAGACAAGCAGTCTCTTTTTATACGTGGCCAATGATCGAACGACGATACTTTCGCAATTCTTCGATCCCCACGATATTTCTTTTCACTACATTTCCTAGTCGCATTTCTTCCGATTACGATACCATTATTTGGGGCTAACTCGAAATCGTCCTTCGCACACATCAGTTCCTGCTCTTCAATCTCCTAACATTGTTCCAAGTGAGAGGAAGTTAGTAAGGTTTAGGTAAGAGTTTGTATAGGTATGGCTGGATTCGCGATTCGTACCTTGATCGACCTTATGAGGAAAATGAGTGGAAAGATGAGATATAACAGAAGAGAAATAAAGTTACGAAATAATATCAGGAGCGTAAAATACCTTTAGGTCAAAGTACCATTAATTGCTCGGGCAAAACTATCACGTACTCAGATAATTTTCTTTTTCCGTTATATTCGTTAGTAATGATTGATACAATATTTTTTTTCAATTAAACAGTTAAGTGAAATACGCGGAAGAATTTCGAATCATATATCCGTGATGGGTCGCTATGTCTGGTTTAATTTCCCAGTTCAGGATTCATCGGATGAATGTGGATTAATGACCAACAAATTTAAATTTAAAGCACATTCAAAGCTCTTTGCAAAATTGCGGGGGAGATCGTAAAGTTGCACTATATTGCACTCATATCATCCATGACGCTGCCGTCAAAGTCCAACGGAACATTTAAAATCGTGGTAATAAAAGTAGTGAGGACAGTAAATATTGACGGTATCCATATAACACGTAGCGTGATAAATTATAATGAAGTAGAGTCGCGAAATTTTTCGAGGCAAAAAAATTGGCAATTTCGCTTTATGAAATTTTTTTTTAAAGATAAAAGGAAGCGCCATGTACATCGAAGTGGTTTTCACGTTATCACGATGACCATCACCCTTCGAACTTCGAAGTCGGTTACACTAGACGAAGTTGCGAACAAACAACGCTTCAAACGAGACACTCTAGACGTCTAGAGGTTCGAGCTACAAAGTCGAAGGGAGACATTGGCTTCGCTCTAACATATAATGTGATTACCACCCTCGGTACTGACGAGAAGTGTACTGCAGTATGGCAGATATAATCTAATCTGGACGCCTGGAGGAGTCCTTGACTTTCTCTACCGGGTGCTACATTCGAATTACATTAAATGAAGATGACGTTCAAATTGAAAGACCAGTATAACTTAATAGCTGTGTAGAAGGTTTATTATACTGGACTTGATTGATTTTGTCAATGACAGAACAAGTTATCACAGCGGTATGATTTGTCTTTGAAGATTTTGATGACGACGCCTTTATGACGAATCAAGATTAAACTTGTCTTTTCTCGACTTCCGATTAAATACCATAGCAGACTTTATTAGAGTAACGTTAAATTGTTTGGGAATGAAAATTATTTTCTGTATATTGTAACGTATTTTCTTAACTCGACACCGATAACGAAAATACAAGAGCTAACCTACGTAGCCTTCGGCCGTCCAACCTTCGTCCATGCATCCGTATGCCAGACGGGCCCCAGTCAATTCTTGGTTCAGTGAAAACTGACAAGCCGGTATGACGCGGGAGACCTGAGATAGAGAGAGTCGGAGTAAACGTCAGGTAAATAGTGCCGGAAACAGAAAGCGGTTGATCTAGACCGTAACAAAGCGAATTGAAGCTAGAAAATCGAAATCCCTCCACCAACTACTAAATTGGGAGTACTCACCGGAGCTGGTTCAGCTTATCCGTCGAGGCCGAGAACTGCATCCAGGGGACACTCAGGTGGGCCCTGCACTATAGCAGCACAACACGGCACTTCCGAAATAAACGCAGAAAATCGGTAGGAAACTACATAGGCGAGAAATTTGTATACCGTATAGGAAACACAGCTAAAAAACTATCAGCAAATAGCACGGGAGCGTGAGCTAGCTCGAAGTGTCCCAAGACAGACTGCTTTAAAGCAGCCAATTGATAATAGCCAAATTCGAGAACTAATCATTCTGATTCTTCGAAATCCTTATAGCCGATACTCTTATCCTTTTCCTCGTGTCGTCCCTTTAAACTAGATCGAAAGCATTCCTTAGAGAATCGGTACGTAATAGCTGGAGATCCTCCACGGCCACTTGCCCAGAGAATCGAGAGACAGCTGGGCACTTTGGAGCTGGAGCCCTTTGCCCCTCTCCAGCGAGGCGCCGGTATCTCATCCGGACCTATGCCGATCCGTGGAGACGACTCAAAAACACGTCACAATAATGCATATCTATCATATCATATCATATCATACATATCTATCACTGTTTCAGAGTGCGGATATAGTTGTTTTTCCTGAAAGTGGACTGACCGCTACCGGTGTACCTGGTAGAAAATATTTACAATCATGGACTACAATTGTTCCTGATGCTAATGCTAAGTATACACCCTGTACGCAGAATAGCATTGAAGTTAGTAAAGTAAGTATCATGTATGATTAATTCGTAATTAATGTTTTCGTAAATTCGCAAAAAGAACTGCGTACTTTCGAAATAAAATTTGTAAGTAACATTGACATTTTTGTAAACAGAACAAACGGAAATACGTTTAGAGACGATGTTTTAGAGTCTGCGACCAATGTCGCAATGATAAGTTAAATGATTAGATTGTTTTGTCTGATCCAGTGTTTCATTGCAGGCACTAAAACTTATCTCTTGTGCAGCGAGGGATAATAAGATTTACGTTGTTATAAATATTGGAGAAAAATTACCCTGCGAAAAAGATGGTTGCCCGAGCGACAGGTTTCTATATTATAACACAAATGTTGTCTTTGATCGTAACGGAACAGTAATTGCCAAGTGAGTAAATGAAATGGCAATATCCATTGTATTATTAGCATTATTACTTATTTATTATTATTATTCGCATCATCAGCAATATTGAAACAAAAATTATTGTTACAAAATTGATATACACTAATCATTATACTCTGTATCCTTGCTTTTTCCATTTTTTTAAAATTAGAAATCGTTCAAGATTTATTTATATTATAAACAATTAATACTCTTGCTAGTAGTAGCAAAATATTGTTATTAACGTATTTCATAAATTGGCAGGTACCGAAAAACTAATCTTTTTGGAGAATACGGATTCAACGTCACAGAGACACCGGAAATCATCACCTTCGATACAGATTTTGGCGTTACGTTTGGGACCTTTATCTGTTTCGACATTTTATTCAGCGAGCCGGGCTTAAACTTGACGAGGATAGTCGGAGTCAAGGACGTTATTTTCACATCAGCTTGGTTCTCCCAATCGCCATTCTTGACCGGTGAGAATTTTGAAAAATTGAAAATACATCCCATACAATTTTTATATCCATTCAAATGCACGCACTAATATAATTCTAGCCAGAATCATAAATTCGTTTAACATATTAGCATATTCCCGTCATTTAACCCGAGAAAGATAGCCCTTTTCTAACCTAAGTTAAACATGTTTTGGGCTTGGATGTTAAATTTACGTAGGTTATCCTTCTAGGGTTAATAATACATATAATCTCTACGAGCATCACATTATCGATAAGACAGGCAATCGTATAAATTGAAATCGTAAGTGAACAATAGATAAAGATTTTCGTGTAAAATTTTCTAACAATTTCGCACACGACGGTTTGAAAAGTGTTTTGTGATTTTAACGGAATGATGAAGCGCGGATCGTTTTGAAAGCGTAAGTCGAGACTTTTCTGGAGGTAACTGACAACTTCGTAGAAGCGAAGAGAAAAAATGAGAGAAGAGTATTCGATTGAGATAAAAGTCGAGAGGAACTTTTTTTTTCATCAGGTAGATTATCTAGACCCCCCGCCACTCATTTCCTTCTGTCATGGGTAAATTTGATTTCTGTGGTTTGCCTTACATACGCGGTGATCAGAAAAAAATCGATGCTTGCACAAACAGTTGGAGTAAATCAAAGCAGAAGACAAATATACTAGAAGCATAAAATTACTTTCAATTCGAATCTTAAATCCTTGATAAAAGTTTGAAAAACAGAAAAGTCGACGGCAGATTTACTTTATTTTCGATTAAAAAACAAAGTTACGTCCATAAGAATATATTTGTAAATTGTATTTTGAACCAAATTTATATATAATTCATAACCTTTCAGTATATCACAGTTATGTTGCATTTATCATCTGCCAATTAAATGTTTCGTTATTGTCATTGAAACCACTGCCAGTACAAACTTTCCTTCATTTACTGGCAACTTATACGTAACGTAGATATCTACTCTAACGTCTCTCGTATCCGAGAGATATTGCAATTCCCTACGTTGAAATCCTAGTCCCCTAACGATGCGACGCAATCCTTGAATATCATTTTCAGGAAGGTAGAGGGTCGGAAATTAATGTATTCCAAATTCACAACAAGAATGCACGTTATCATCTAATACAACGTTAACACGTGACGCTGACGAATTAACGCTGAGATATTTATACTTAATAAAACTAAAAAATACACGGAATATACACATACATGACCAATATTATCGATCAGTACAATGTTACAATAGTATATTATCTAATTGAGCACAAATTAGCCTTCGTGGAACAATGAATTCTTCTATGCCTACTCCTTACAGTAGATACTCGTACACTTCCGAGAACATAGAGAATCGATCTGATTGCCTATAAGAGCGTTGAAGTTGTTTGTTCTCGACGATAACATATTCGGCGACGAACGCCGGAAATTGAGTTTCCGATTTGGCTTCTATTCCGGTATGTTAAGGGAGAAAGTTTCACGGTGGCCATTGTTAAAGTAGCTTCCACGCTCATTGGACCATTTATCGATTTCGTAGCATATCTCTTCCTCTAGTTGGGTATCCATCTATAGGGTGATGCATTTCTTTTGGACTTGAATGCGAGTACAGAACTTCATAACTTTATTAAATTTATAATACAAACGAAAAGTCACGTTTATATCTGCTGAATATCATTATCGGTATTCACAAGTATTACAGCGTATCTGTTCAAGACATATAATTGAACAAAAATACGTCACTGCCAGTATCCGTCAGTACATTCTCAGTGTATTTCAGAACTCACCCTTAATAAGAAACAATCCCCAACTGAAAGTGGTTCAAGCATAAATTAATGTAGGCCATAATTACACAGATGCCAAGTCATACTTGAAGATGGACGACTTGTCTAGTGATGCAAGTCGCGCTGTGGCACTTCAATTTCTTTTGCACGGTCAAGTAACGAAAGCTTTTGCTAAGCGGGAAAAGGAACTGCGAGGTTCTAAAAAAAATGGTTAAATCATAACAACGAAGTAGCTCGAAGCCAGTTCAAAGACCTGAAAAATAAACAAAGGAACTTACGTACCTACGTGCTACGATACGTTACGCCAGTTCGCATGACTCGCGGGAATGTGCAATGGAGCATATCAATTTTTGAGATCGGAAGGCAGAGGCTGGCCTGCACCTTAAAACTATTTTTAAGTCACTGTGATAAATAGGTTCGTGCGACTAAGGCATTGTTTTAAGGAAATGAAAAAAAAAGAAAGAAAAAAAATATGCACCTTATGTAACCATATTTTCGGTTCAGTAAACGCGGATAGTGGTTTCAACACTCCAACGCTCGCGTGGAGTCCTAAAAGACCCCAGATCTTTCATTTTTTACTTCACCACTGGAATAATTTTTTTCGGTATTAATTATTTATTAATTGACAATGAAATTAAGCGGCAAAACAAATTTTTTCTCTTAATCATATTTATTAACAAAAATAATTGTCAGTGGAAAATAATATTTATAAATTGGCCATTAGTATATTACATTAACGAAATGGGGTCTATACGGACCCCACCCGAGTAATAGTATTATGAAACTTGACGCTGAAGGGCCAACCAGATGTTCCTTTGATAACTTGTTGTATTACTCGCTACTCTGTTTGCCAAAGTGTCCGTCGGATACTGCCTCTGCGCAACTGTCATATATGTGTGTCGATAAAAAAAAGTTTGCACACGACTTACAGAAATACGACAGACCGAAGATCGTATATTCACGTGTAGGGAGTCGAAACGAAATGGCTGAAATGAAGGTGGGTAAGATTAATAAACAATGCCCGTGGCCCGAGTAATCGATCCGACTCTCCGAGGTCTCTGGGTCAGGTTTCCGCCATTCTTGAAAGCCTAACTCCTCGTTCCAAATTCGTCCGCCAGTGTCAAATTCGCGCTTCAATAGGGTCTGTCGTAAAGCTACAGGCTTGGCTACACTGGGTATCGGGCCTAATCCTGTTTCTGGACTATCGCATTCAATATGTGTTTATCTGAGTTACGTGAAAAGGCTCAAGATATAAGTGTATTGAGTAGCGACAATGACCCTACGGAATTTACTTGAAGGAAAAAATAATACAAGAATAAAATGAAAAATCAGAAGTTTGCATGCCAATAAAAAAATTTTGTAATTCAAAAATTCGCGAATACTTTTAATCCGGCTACCCTGTGTCATAAAAGTAGAATAGGAATACTGAATTTTCGTTATTATCGTAAAGAATGAAGTAAAAAAGTTATAGTAGTTAGATTGATTTTTTTATTTGGGTAGTATCTTCTTATGGTTCCGTCGGGTACGTATGATTCAGACGTGCTTGTGGATTAAGTGAGAAGCTAAGCAAAAGTTTCTCAACGTAAATGAAGGTCTCTATTTCAGGGTCTTTCGTTGATTGCCTATTAATTATTCAGAGTCTCTACACACCTAAGTCGATTCTTTCTACCGAATCTGAATACGAACTAGTTTTAAAAATCTGGCTTTTACTCTTCTTTGATCATCGAAAGTTTGCTTTCATACTTTTATCCTGAAAATTAATATTCAGCTGATATTTGCCTGCTTCACTTGCTTATTCTGGCCAACGGCGTTTAACGTTATAAATTAACTGGCGATACGACGGTTTCGATAAACGTAACAAATGATACATGCGGAAAGTACTCTGCTTTATCTCGAGGATAAAGCTCTGGTGATATTTTACCTCGCGACCGCCGGTAGGTACTCCGTATCAGTAACTCGCGCATTCAGCACATCGATTTTTCCAAATCGAACTACGATCTAAATATTTAATACTATTTCATATTATTCGACGTATCACCCATGTTTACTTTTTTTATTTCATTACATAATTTCCGTAATATAATTGAATTATCACTGTTTCAGCCGCACAAGTGCAACATGGATGGTCGTTTTCCGAAGATGTAAATCTATTAGCTTCGGGATACAACAACCCTATAGGGGGCAGTGCTGGCAGTGGAATTTATTTAGGTAAAAATTCAGTATATAAAATGCGCTGCATTCTTACCGTTATGAAATTCACAAAGTGGCCTTTCGGGACGTAATTTATCTTGTCGATCGAGGAAGAAATTATTGCTTCTATCATAATTGCGTCGCGTCCAGTCTTATCTGGGAAGTAAGGGGTATTAATGTTTAATCCGAACTACTAATAAATTTTCAGTAAATCGAATCTCGATAATCTCAAGCAACTCTTACTCGGACATGATAAGCCTCTAGATCGGCGCTCTTTTTCCTACTTTTTTTTCAATCTTCAATATATTTGATTAATATATATTTTATTTAAACAAAGTAACCAAAGTCTAGTAACCCATTACACGCCTACAAGCATCCGGCGGTCAAGAGCTTAAAGTGTTTCCAAGCAATCTGCTTCCTACTTCATAAAACGACCCTGACATTGAATTCCACTCGAATATGATCCTAACCAAAAAACATATAAAACGAACAAGAGGAAAAAATAAATAAAGTAAGACTGACGGTTAATCAGAGTACTATAAATATTCCACGGTTCCTTGATACGTTACATCAGAGTCTAATCAATGATGCCGCGTATGATATGATAAAAAAAAATGTCATAAGAAATATGGGATTACTGATCGACATGATAAAAAAAATTTCACAGTACATAAAAGTCATGATGACATCTGTAAAAGACGAGTGGTGTATAATAACCGAGCGGACGACCAATAACACATGGAACACGTGCAGCGTCCCGTCTGCTCAAAATAAATGGTCCGCATCGGCTTCCGCGTGCAAATAAAATTCTAATTTTTGTTGTGGGAGATAAATTTCTTTGAATGTTTATCGTACTAGAAAATCAGCACGTTGCAATTTACATCGCCATAACGATTTGCCATACTTATGAAAAATTCATTAGGTGATTCTATTAATTGGAATCAGGATCTCTTGATCTCATATCCACATGACGGATTATGCAAAATTGTTACGGTAACATATGAAAAGCATACCGGATATACAAAAACATCCATAATACTTTTGTGATCAAAGTACACCTATTTTTTGACGAATATTTACTACTGCCGATATATAATTCGTATATTACGTAATTAATACTTTAATTTTCATTAATTTCCAGGTCGCCAAGGTACGGGTGTTGCCATAATGCCATTAACGCAACAAAGTACACTCCTGACATACGTAGTGCCGAAGAAAGCAAATTCAACTATTTCAACTAAACAAACCAGAGCACGAACATTGGAAAGATCCCAAAGGATTGAGAAGAATTTAAAAGTATCAGAAAGGTCGGATGTATCGATAAACATGTCGCATACTTATACTGTTGGAAACCTAACGCTTATTTACGATAACCTTGAGAATTACGAAACGGAATTACTAACGAAATCAGTAACGAACAAGACAATGTGCCAGGATGATTTTTGCTGCAGCTTTTCCGTCTCTATGAATGCCAATGATCCCAACGTAACATACTTTTTGACTGTTTTCAAAGGTGTTCGCGTTCATTTGGAAACTATAAAGGCTCCGACCAGAGCCTGCGGCGTCGTTCAATGCAGTAATGAATCATCTAGTTCTTGCAGCCGAGTTCACAACACAAACACGAGTTTCAATTCAATTTCGATTACGGCAACGTTTAAGAATTTCGATAAATTTCTAATCATGCCCATGACTCTAGATACTAAGGTACTTCCAGTGGATAATTTTTATCAAGCAGAAAATTCCTATGGCAATAACAAGAACATAACGATATCAATGAATACAACAACAAAAAACCTCGCAACCTTTGCATTTTACGCAAGATACTATGGCAATGATGAACCAGAATTATCAGGAAATAGTGCCGATATTGGATACTTGAGTCCTCTACTAACCCTTGTTACATTATTGTACTTGACCATTATGGGATAGACCTGTTCTTATTGGAAATTCTTGATCCCGGCGTATAAAAAAGTTTATCGTACGTGCGATGACTGATGAGGTCAGAAGTGTTCAAAGATTTTACCAGTTTAATGTAATCATGCTATTATTTTTATCATTATCGAGAATATTTGAAATATCTTTCGCTCTTTCATTAAATGCTTAGGGTGAAATACCGATGGAAAAAAATTCTTTATGCCCATCAACTTCGCCATTGGATTCCTGTGAAACATATGTCAGTCTCATATCATTACATACGATCGAGAGACTCGGTCGCGTCTCGCGCCAACCGGCTGTACCTAAACTGAGCGTCATTAATGGTGTCCAGCATGTAGATGCAATACAGTGAGATGAAAGAGGAGAGTGAGCGGCGCCTGTTCACGTATTTTGGCCTGTGCGCGCAACGCAGAAAGCACTACGGTGCGAGCGAAACTTTATTTACTACTAATGTGGATATTACCTTGCGAAAGCAACATTAGCGTCATACTACCGACTCGTTCGCCCTAGTGCTTTGCTAAAAGGACACAACGAGCAACGCTTTGGCGTTTCGCTACAACCCTCTCTGTTGCGCGCACGGTCTGATTCTCAGTGTACTTGTGTTTCGAATCAAAGAATAGAAAATATATTTATATTGTCTTTCAATAAAACAGTACAAATCGAATTGTTAAATATCTTTCATGATTGTAACTATTGGAAATAATTTTCAACGGCCAATATGAAGGAATTGCAAAAATTCTTTTATAACATTAGATCGCTCATAAAAACTATTTCCGCCATGTTGAACATGTTTTCGTATCTGACCTACCAATTGAGATATTTAGATATTAGTTTTTTTCGCGTTCATTATGTCAGCCTTCAAACTGAGAAGCAACGTAAAAGCCTAACAACAAACATGTAGTCTTGGAATACTGTTAGTATAATACGTTCGAATTATGTATTTTGGAATTCCTGGCCAAGTAGTACTCTGTATGGAATCACCTAACGCGTTATTAATTATTAATTGACTATTAGATCATAATTAGATATAAACAGCAGTAATAAAACAAAAGAGTAGTGAAGAAGTTATAGAAATATAAAAATGAAATTATAAAATTATAAAATTATAATGTGATTTCTATAATTTTATCTTAAGGGAATTCACAACAATCCTGTACTTGGCGAGTGTTTTTTTAACACGAAAGTGTTTTTGTTGTCTTATAAATTCACCACAGGTATAACTGTTAATTATAAGGAAACATGTGTCGAACATTGTGGCGAAGGGTGGATATGACTGCGGAAACTAATCAATAATTCTCTAAACTTTGGAAGCAAATTTTGGCTAGATAATGCTGCATACGTTACATATAAGCTATTGGCTCCTACGGCAACGATGTATATTTTCTTTCATTTAGACTACGGTCTATTTGCATCTGCAATATTTTAAATGTTGACAGTACCTCGTTATTTTAACACACTAGAAAATTTCTATTTTGAGCACTAATATCCGATGATACATTAATAATAACAGTGCTGGCTCTTGACTCTCTCAGAGTATAAAGCCAATGGGATCAAGAAGAAGACAAGAACAGTGAAAAAAATTACAGACTTATCCTGCTCGCAACTGATTGTTTTATTAAACTTCTGTATAATTCAGAAATAAATATGTATGTACAGTCGCACAAATATGTAATGTGATTACTATGTATGGACATAAGTATATGCAAATATATATATATATATATATCGTAATTTGGGTGAACGGAAATTACATAGTTATTGATTATAATGTAAGTAGTAATAGTATAATCGGTATTGAAACTATTAACACTTCAACAATTGGAGATTCAATAAGTTTATCATTCAATGAAAAATATTTTGGCGTGTAACAATCTTTAATTATGTCTAGCGATTATGCAATCTTAAGTGCTCATATATTGAAAAATTGGCCATTTAATTGATAGGTGGAAGCACTTTTGAAACTCTGCCTGATAAATTATTAATTGAAACTTACAAAGCTCCTTGGCTACTTATTTCTGGGAAAATAACTTCATTTGGCATACGAGAGACAAGTTGTCGGTAGGTGACAAAAGAATTTTTTCGAAATGAATAAGTCAATTTGTTAACACTAAACATATCGATTTTTTATAAACGTATTTTTGGGTTTAAAACGGTCAAATGACTACGTTCGGTGTTAATAAGAAAAAATTCATACCTAATTATATATAAAAGCTCGAAGCTTTTGTTAACGATATGTCCAATCAAGCGTTATAATGTCGAAAATAACGTATATTTGAGAGATAAAATAATATCTCTTAGCAGTGTCTTTCAAATTAAAATTTCATAAATGAGATGCACCGCATGCTTCATGCGGACGAACCTAAAACTGAAAACAGTATATCCTTCCTAATCATCATACTATTAATTTCAATCAAATACTGCCATGTATCAATAGCAAACACAGAATTTATTTCTCTTTATAATTGATTGCATTCGAATTAATAGACAAAACTATCATTATCCGGAGAATGGCCATCAATAAATAGTAAAATAGTACAAAGAAATTAAACCGACTGAACTCTTTCGTTCGTCTGTATTTTGAAAAAAAAAGGATAGCACAAGTTCAATAATAAAATGAAATTGACGTACGTATTTGTCAGTAACTTTTACTGGCAGATATATACTATATATATTGAGCGTAGTATTAATTCTGGTCCAGAAGCTTCATCATAAAATAACCTTACAATACGGTAAAGACCAAAATTAATTTGATCCTTATCCATCGCTCGTATGATATGTTAAGCATAAATATGATCACGTAAAGTCATTAAAATATATTGCTATTATTATAAGCATTAATTTCATGTATTAATATTAGGTCGAATACCCATTTACAGTCTACTGCCTGCCATTTTGAAGACCGATAGTTTTCGATATCATTACGACATTATTGTCCGTAATACTCTCAATCTATTCACAATTAACGGCCTATTTTATGTAATTCTTCGATGTATTAAATTAATTTGTTACAACTATACTTTCCCATCGGCACTTCGATTTATTTACAATACTTACTATTTTCTACTACTATGACTCTTGATATAGCGATTTCGAGAAGATAATAGAATTTCCAAATTACATGCATCAAAGTTATTCATTGCAGAGCATGTAAAAATATTTTCAATAAACACAATGTACTGAACATATTGATTCCATCTACAAGATCGCTGTCAATCGGCGTGATAAGATTATCACGTGATACAAATACAATGCTGTTCGTTGAGTTAAACATTGAAGAAATCAAGGGTTGCAATAGAAAATTTTGTTTTGCACATTTCGTTACTAATGTTTTAGTCACAAGCCACGAAACTGTCAACTAGGAAGACTAACTTCAATCAACTTTCAGCTGATAAAGAGAATAAACATGAATCTTATTTATGTTAATTAAATTAAAGCGGGGCTTTGTATTGGGAGAGCATGACGAATTTAACATTGCATATTTGATGAGCCTCATCATCAAAATTCACAAATTGGCAACTTCGAATCATTTAATAAGACTTATCAAATATACGTTATTGGCCCCATTTCACTAATCAGTCCCTTATGTTTTTCTTTTCCCCTAGTGGGTGTCCCCTAATTATCGTGATGCAAGAGTAACGCTACGCTTGCAAGCACTCATTAGCCCTTTAGTGATGAGATGAACATTTTTAACTGTAATTCTTAATGCGGGCTTTACCATGTTTCTCTATCTCTATCGTAAAATTAGGCAAGGGAAATATATGACCCACCTATGCACCTCACGCCGTAATGTGAACCATTATTCTTTTGAATGCGCCATTACATACTTAATTACTCCATAAAATGCTGAACGCTAAAGGGAATACACGGAAGATAGCAATGATAATCATTTTGCTTATACAATATAGGAAAATGGAATTAGTAGGGTTTCATAGAATTCATCTCATCACCAGAGAGGGATAATAATAATTAATTTTATACTTAAGGTTCCATAAAGACAATATTAATATTCGAAAAATACTGTAAGTTCTATAATAGGCATAGGTATTCGTTTTCCTATAATTTGATAACAAGTGCAATTACAATATATCAGAGTGGTTAGCGAAAAAACATAGTATGCTTATAGGCTATTTTGATTGCGAGATAAACCTCTTCAATCGTACTCATAATTCAGTAGATTAAATGATGAAAAATGCTCTTCCGATCAGACACCCACCTCGTAATTGTAAAATAGATATATCGTTGACAATTTCATGTTACAAAATTGTATTGCATTTCTTAAGCTACGGTTAGACTCTTATGCGAAAACTATTAATGATAAAGTTAGTGTATTCATACGCAGACCGCGGTGCGCATAAATATCTTATGCTAATTCAGAAAAGAAAAATTCAAACAAATATTTTCAATGAAACCGTTTGATAACTATCAAATATATTGCTGCCACATGTAAACTGTTTTTTCAATAATTGCATTGCGTACCTACTCGACAAAAGTCTATGCAGCGATACCTGTTTAAGGAAATTAATTTACAAAATAATGTGTACTTAAAGTATACACAATTGCATTTTTATAAATTATATTCATACTGTCTGACTCGTGTTAATACTTTTCTTACAAAATCCTTTGTAATTCCCAAAATCCAATTGTCAAAATATAATTGAATAAATTTCACCATAAGTTCCAATCACTTTGATTAAAAGTGATTAGATAAGCAAAGTGAAATCATGAAATTTTGAGTATAACCGTAGCCTCGCGTTTCTGCATTTCATTTCACACAGGGATTTCAAATCTCCTTTCGTACTCCAATGAAAGATTCACGTAAAGGTAAAACCAAAGGTTGAACCTCTCGTATTGGTGTAGCTTGTTCACCGTCAGCAGCGTCTCTGTCGCCATCGTGAATATCGTTAGAACATGAATTTAAAGAAGGCAGAAGAGTCTCCCTTTCGTCCTTTGGCAAAGAATCCTTTCTTTCATTCTCACGGCTCGGGATATTATCAACATTATCATCATGCGCGTTCTTATCGAGGCACTTTTGAGTTTGCACGACCAAACTTACGTCCGCTATGTTATCATTTAATTTCGAATTAATTACATCTGCCGATACGTTTGATGTGACACCATATTTTTCTATATGCCCCTTCGCTAAGTCTCTTTCGTTACTGACTAGACCTGTGGAACCAGTTTCGTCTACCATCATCGTAGAAGAGCTTGGATTAATATCTAAGTCTTTAAAGCCACTAATCGTTGAATTACTATTTAGAAAGTATGGCAAGGGTGCAGCAGCATTGCTAGTTTCATTAGAAATACTATCAATCGGATCGAAGACATGTTCAGTTTCCAAAAAAATCCCTTCATTTTCTGAATTTCTGGAACGATAGGCTCTTGCGCGATCTTCACTTCCGGATAAACTTCTTTCAACGTCGCGCCAGTGTCGAGGAGTATCATCCGCTGTCGAATTTGCACTACGTCCCGTACGACGATTATCTAAAAGTACGTAGCAACTGTCGCCATTTCTGGAGACTTGAATTGGATGTTGCGCATCAACGTTATGATGACTATCCGTCAGCAGAGAATCCGTTTCCATGTACTCGGGTTCAAAATTCTGCGAGTGCGACGTGATATTTCTCGCAATTGTAAAACTACCAACCGACCCGGTGCTACTAGAGTCAGAATTACCGCTTGCGTTCAAAGTAACGTTATCCGATATGTTAAATGTCGCGTTTGATATATTGTCGCAATTAAGATTAAAATTAAATATTCCAAAACCGGGTTGTACTTGAGGTCTTGGTATTTGACCGGACGTAAAGCACTGTATATTCGGAAAATTTGCACCTGATTGAATACTGGAAGAGACTCTAGTAGTCGATGAATCCGTATTTTCATTACTTACGGTACGTTCGTTAGTTATTGCTTGTGAGTTTTCTGCAGTGTATGCATTGGAATTTGGAAATGATGAGGTTCTTTGGATTGCAGGAGGCTCCAATAAATTTTCACAAGATACATATGGAGGCGGAGGACCTTCTCTTGGTGGAACAGCGACAACTTCGGAATACGGTGGCGGCTCTACAGGGCGTCCTACGAATTGTACCTCACCGTTTATGTTATACATAAAACTCACGCCTAAAAATAAAAATTCTCATTCGTACTTGGATTGCAATGGCAAAGAGCGGTCTATACCAGCTTTATTTAGGTCTACAGAATTTGTTTTTTCTTTACAAAATCTAATATATCAAATCTTATGCTTACCTCCAGGTCGATTTGCAGCCGCTGTTCTATTTAAATACACATCAAGATCATAGAGTGGCACAGTATGACGTGCGCGGGAACAACCAATTCGCATTTGCTGAGAATATCGTGAATTCATTGCTCTTTTCATTTGTACTCTACATATCGCTATCACTAATATAGTTACTATGAACATAAAGGCCATTGCACATCCTGAAATAATTGTATCGTTTCATATAGTACAGTTGTCGTTTTATTATAAGCGTGTATGTATATTCGTTATTGCCATCATTTAAATTATAGATATCATTATTACTTACCAATTACTGTGTAGATTGTTATTTGAAGGAAACCTATATCCGTAAATCGCGGATGATCAGGAGATGGTTCCGGATGAGCCAATTGCGAAGTAGCAGTACAGTTATGTTGATCGCAACACCATTCAGGTGGCATACATCTTCCATAGCAAAACATTTTTCCAGCGCAAGGATCTTTACCACAACCAGCAGCTTGACTTTCATCCTCACCATCTTCACAATCTTTTTTACCATCGCATACAAAACGGTTCATGATACAAATTGTATTATGGCATCTAAACCATAATGGGCCACATTGTTTATCTTCTGCAAATAAAATATTTAAAATCAATAAAATTTCATTGGTAATCGATGGTTAAAAGAATTTTAATTATACTTCGAAACATAAACATTGTGATTATTTAAGTTACAGAACTATATAACTATAGATCAAAAACTTCGCATCGACATAAAAACAAAACAGACTTACTGGGTTTGACAGATAATCGTATGCTGGTGGAGAGTGATTTTTGGATAGTTGAATTAAAAGCAACAGCCATACATTTATAATCACCAGCATCTTTCTCAGTAAGATCACCAAACCATAACCAAGCACTATTTGGAGCTTGTCCTCGTTCCATTCTAGCTGCACTATAAAGTTTATTCCTATTATTATAATAATAAACAGTTATATTACTTGAGATCATATAAGGAAACTTACACAATAATAAATCTGAATAATAATTCAAGTAATAATTAAGGATCTTACCCATTTTGTATATGAGCAGGTATAATCCAATCAACAATATATTCGAACAATGGTAGATCTTTTTTGTCATTATTTTGATAAACAGCTGTACAAGTCATATTAAGAGATTCATTTTTTCTACGTAATATGACCTTTTGTTCAGAAAAACTCATAATTTCAGGCCAAATTTCAAGTTTTGCTAAAGGTCCCCCTGACCATGGATTCAAAATACCATTCATTGTGGAACCTAAATATTAAAATATTATGTTAGAAATCTAGTATATTTTTTCTATATTTATTTCAGTCTGTGACATAAAACTTGATGCAGATATCATAAACAGTGCTCTGACTCTGTTAGATAAGACGAAAAATGGGACGCAGGAGTAATCAGAGTACTAACAGTAACTTGTATATTACACCCTCTGAAGATTGAATATAATCAAACATCTGACAGGTGACAATCCAAATTAAAAAAAAAAAACATTAAATAATTGATATGCAACTCATTATATATAACCATAAACCCCTAATATATTCAAAGAGGAAACTTACATTTCATCCTGTCTGCCATCCATGTCAAAATTATTGCAAGCGGAACGAGATATTGCATTATGTAGCATGATAACACTAACAAAACATATTCAGTACAAAAACTAATCTACTTGCATTACACCATAGAAATGACAACAGACCAGTGAACACAACAAAGATCAACAATGATAATCAAAGTTTTGAAAACAGGAAAAACACACTTTCTTCAATTACACAGTGGATATACAACTATTTAGAAATAATTTTATTCTTTCACGGGCACTGCCTCCTATAAAGCTTCACCACACACGATATACATATGAAATGACGACTTATCGACCTCAGTTTTGTTGTCCCAAAAGAACTTGCTACTCTCCTCACACTTGATTATGCGTTTTTAGATCAGTTTGGATCAATGTGAATGCTACTAAAGACAGACAATAATTCAACTTGGTACTAAGCTTCATAAAGAATTTCCATGAGAGATAATTACTTATGCGTATTAATAAATGTAGCTCAAAATCCCATTATTTATTGTTGATTTAAAAATACATAATTCCCCCCCCAGCCGATGATCTGAATTTAGGGAATTTTCTGAACTGTTGGTTAACCTGCAAACATTCACTTAAATGTCACGTGATGAATTTTTAAAGACAAATGGCGCTGAGACAGTTGCTTCCTGTTCCCAGAGAGAGAAATGACATTACGTCATAATTTAATTTTATAATTGTGTGCCTGCATTAAGAGCCATGGAAATATGTCATAGGTATGACAAACGCTAAAATAATTGCGCATATTCAACAAGATTTCACAAATCCTTATAATGCACTATTAAAAGTAATCATTTATTTATGTCTGCGAGGTGGATGAATATATAATGAATACTATCAATGTGCCAATATACCAAAATAACTTACATCACGTACATGTACACTTAATAAAAAATAAAAGGTGAGGAAAGCCACAAAATCATTCATGTAGTATCTTAAACACGAGAATAATTACATTTATGTATAAGGTGATTCCAATTTAAACGAAGTAATGAGGCTTTTTTACTATGATGCCATATTCCGCAACTGCAGGAGTTAAATCTTCCATGGTTAATGTGTAACGTCGATCTTTTCCTTTTGTCTTTGTGTTTTGATTTGCACCTCTTGTTTTGCAATGTTGAAGAGCGTCATTGGCAATTTCTGAGATAAACTTTTGAGCAGCCAACGATACCAATCTTACACTAAAACAATGTATAAAATATATTTACAATGAATCAATAATAGTAATTATGTATTAAACTAATAATAGGTATTTACATTCTGGGATCTGTAGTATTAAATCCTGCTGTGTGCAAATAATGTTCACTGATAGCATCAGGTACCTACACATAAATATTGATTAAGCTACTGATTAACTAAAGTTTTTACAAATTAAAAGATTTATACCGTTGGTGTGTAATCTTCTAATTGCACAAGAAAATCAGATAATGGTTGTCCAGATGTCCTAGGTTCCTCATTTGAAGAATACATGGGAGGTGTGTCGCGTCCAAAATTTTCTGCCATAATTAAGGCTGCAAAAGTTTATTTGATACACTATATAATTTATATAATATGCAAAAGTATTTTGCATGTCAGTTAACTTTATTTAAGAACAATATTAACTTATATTAAATCATGGTTATAAAATAGTAACAGTAAGTTAACAACAAAAACAATAACTAATCAGAATGCAAAGAAATAGCCTATTGTCACAATAATCTTAACCTACACCTACAGAATAAATAAGAATAGAAATCAGTGTATTTGCAGAACATACTTTAACCTCATACAAGGTTCTCAGCCACTAAAAAAATATATTGCTTCGTACTGAATAATGCTTTTAATATTTTAATAACAATGATAAGCACGAAATATACCTTTTCACAAGACTCCGCAAGAGGATAAAAATCCTAACTGATCCTAACGCGTATAATCATTGAATGCGTATGAATTGGTATGAATGTTTTCATGTATGTACAATATGGAGTGAATGTGTAAGCAGGGACTACAACCAAAAGAAATAATATCGGTTCGGTTACGATATTCAACCTCTATGAAGTTAGTCAGACAATTTTGTCTCACCTGCGTGAAGTTGGCCGGCAAACTTGTATGTTTTTAAAACTTCTTATTTCAATCGCTTGATAGCTGTTTAACAGTGTTTGATAAGCTTGTAAAAACGTTCGATAATAAATAATTTTTCAGAAAATCATAATCAAAATCTGATATGAATTTGACCGACACTTTTTTAGGTCTGTTCGTGCAAGCGTTTTTACGTGCTCCGAAGCATTATAGGTGTGTTCGAAAATGGGCGGAGAGCGATAAGAGTACGTTGTGTCGCGATCAAATGCACGCAATAACCAGAGAAGCAATAATGCACGAACAGACCTTATATTTCCGTTGTTACCCTAGTTTGAAGTTTGGTTGAGGTATTGGTAGATACACTCGACCAATCAGAAACGTAGACATTGCTCGGAGCTCCTCTGTCCAGCAATGCGTCAATTATGTAACTCAAATGTAGTGAAAATGCTAAAAGTGAATAGCTGTGAGCCAATCGTTGTGCTTGTCAACTATCTGATAACAGCTATTTACTTTTCGTATTACTACATTTGAATTAAACAATTCACTCCTTGAATACACACACTTTAGAGTGCCGCCCCCCTTTATAAATTCATGCGCCACACAGAGCTCACGAATATCAAGCGTAGAATATCTGTGTAGGTATATGCAGAGATGAGTGGGGAGATGCACAACGCTGGCTCCACGCAGTTAGCCCCTCATCTATAACGGATTCAAATGATTTTTTTTGCAATCGTTTGTAGGTGTTTGATATTGCATCCACGACGTTTGATAGTCCATTATTTATTTGTAATATTAAAATTAATTTTC